>CM061133.1:76328533-76757605 GCA_030789695.1 Scilla litardierei | reverse complement strand
GCAAGCTCTTTAGTGGAAGAACTATAAGCTGGAAAAGTAGAGTCTATGTATTAGATCTCGTACCTTGGAAATTGGAACCCTTTGGTATTTATAGATCTCATGGGTCCTTTCAGTGACGTTGGGGAGTTAACAATCACCCATTATGTTGCCATGATCTCCCCTTTTTAATAGGAGCAAACGTTGCCCATGTTCCTGCTATTTATGAAGCCGCCTTCAATCCCATGTTCGAGTGGTGGGAGTGCAACGGGCTGTTGAGTATTGGTGTTTCATACCAATCTTATTTTGATGATGATCACAACATTATGTTGTTGCTAATGACTCTCATGTTTTAGTCTCTCAGTTTTATTTCAAAAATATCTTTCTTGGAGACTAATCACTTGGTGCAAGGATGGACATCAAGTGAAGAAGGACCATTGCTTGCCAAAGCTTAGAGATGATGGAGATCAATCAAGGCATCAAGATTGAAGACTTAGACTCTAAGGAAAGCATTATAATCCATGTAATTTACTTTATTGCTTTCTCTCTCTTTTGAGTCTAGGATTAATGTAATGCCTTGTTAGATGGTTTACTCATTCATGCATATGCATTTAACTATCTTAGTGAGCCTTAGGATTATCATAGAATCCAACCTAATAGGTTCACTTTGTCCAAAGACTCATTTGGAGTCTCTGGCTTTCCATCAGTTGCCTGCTGAAGGAAACACAGTCGACTAGGTGATTTCCAGTCGCCTGTAGATCCTTCTACAGTCGCCTGATATGCACAGCTCAAGCAACATTTCAATTGACTCAAACTTGAGCTTTACGTACAGTCAACTACTGGTCAGTTTACAGTCGCATGTATATTCACGGTCACCTATAGATTGGTCATCAGTCGCCTGAGTAGCGTAAGTGCAATCTCTGCATCTCTCTGTTGTTTCTCCATCTTATACAGTAAGCGACTGATTAAGGTTTTACAGTCGCCTGACTAATAGATAGTCGACTGTATTATTGACATCAGTCACCTGTGTGCTTAACTGGAGAAAGAGTGCAGCTCTCTGTTTTATTCCATCCCCTGCAGCAGTCGTCTATTGAAGGATTTACAGGCGTCTGTCCTGTTCTCAGTCGACTGTACTTTCTTCATCAGTCGACTGTCCTGGCTCAGATTATAGCCGTTGGATATTTTCTAGCCGTTGATCAGTCGACTGTCTTTTGATCATCAGTCGACTGTTCCTGTCGTTTTCGCCCAGTTTCTAGCCGTTGCAGAATCGATTCTTTGGCTGTTTTCTTGGGTTTTGGGGTTTGATATAGGGCTCATATATATATGAGTGTGCTGCCATCTCTTATACTTCTTGATGCTATTGAATATCTCAAGAGATCTATAAGAAACTCACAAACTCCCTTAATTCCCTCTCAAGAGCTCTCATTCTTCTTCATGCATTGAAGTCCAGCTCAAAGGAATTCATCCAAGTGCTTTCAAGCATATCTCAACACTTGAAGATCCTCTTCCATGCCTTGCATCCATTCATGAGTAAGCATCTCAAGGCATAGGTAAGAGTATTTACTTTACTTGGTGTAATTTGTGTCTCTAATTCTCTTTGTGGGAATTAGATCTTTCTCTCTATGTGGGAGGTTGTCTCTTTGTGGGATTAGGATATTCTATTTGTGGGAATAACTCTCTTTGTGGGAGTAACTCTCTTTGTGGGAGTTTAGTGTCCTAGTGTAGGGCTAATCCTAATTCTTTGAGTGGGAGTTAGTGATTCTCTGTGTGGGAGTCTTGATCCGCGTGTAGGTTTGGTTGGGTTCTTGTGTAGGGCATAAATCCTCTTTATGGGGTATCTTCTTGTGAGATTTGTATTCACTTCTCTCTATGGAAATATAGTGAATATTGGTGTGGCTGGATGTACCCATGTTTGGGAAACCAGGGTAAAACTTTGTGTTTGCGTTTGGATTGATTGTGCCTTTTAATTCCTCTTGCATTTATAATTCCGTATTTGCAAGTTTAATTTTAATTGGACAATTTTATTGCCATTACACTATTCACCCCCCTCTAGTGTGTGTTGTTAGTATTGCAAGGGTAATGCGATCCTTACAATTGGTATCAGAGCGAGGTTAAAACATACTGCAACGATGACATTCAACGCTACATCTGCGTGCCATGAAGAAGGTCACTCAACCGTTCGACCCCCGCTCTTAAACGGAACCAACTACCCTAGTTGGAAGATCAGGATGATGGTCTACTTGAAGGGTCATGACCTTTGGGACATTATAGAGTCGCCTTTTGAGGAGCCTATGTCACGACCCACTTCCCTAAAATGGAGGCGAGACGTGAAAAGGTCCGCACGAGAGTGGAGCCGTGAAGCCCCAAACCCGATAAGTGTCAATAAAACATAAGCAGGTCCCTGTAACCACAAACGGAGCAACAATAATAATAAAAGGAGATACAGAAATAAAATTCTCATATCTCATAAATTGTCCAACATGAAAATAAGTTCAACATCCAGAAAAGTCACCAGGCTAAAAGAAAGAGTCTAAGGCCCAGAACAAGGCCAACAAAAGCAACAACGTCACAAAGTATGGGTGCTACGCACCGACAACAAAACAACAGTCTAAACAAAAGGAAAACACAACGAAGACACTAGGACTGGTCCCCAGTGTCCACGTACTCCCCGTCAAGCACAAGCTCGGGCTCGGCGTCAGCAAAAACCTCGTCCTCAACAAGGTACTCAGGCTCAGGATCTAACATGTGTCACCCAAAAGAGTAAAGGGACACATGTCAGCAAGTCTAAAAGACTTGGGCAAGGAAACGGAAAGTAAGGCAACTAGCAACCTAGCAGTTTTAGTATGCATGACATGGCAGTTATACATGAGTGCACAAGCAAGACATGGTGAACAATAAGTACAAGGGAACAATTAACGGGACAAGACAAGAGTAGCCAAGCTACTAACAATCTCAATCAATTCACTATTCATGTTTCACTGTTGTTTGTAGATGTTTACGCCTTACAGCTGAATGGTATAACATTCACGCTGATTGGCCGCTTAACACTACCCCAAAACCCAGAGTTTACGCCTTACCACTGCAGTTGCTGATCGGGCAGACTCCCAGTTGATTGGCCGCTTAACTCTTACCCCCAATACCCACAAGTAATCGAGCCAGGGTCCCCGCACACGAGCTCAGTAAATGAGCCGGGGTTGCCCCGCACAGGAGCTCGCATTCTAGTTCACGATTCATAAACAATTGGCGTAGGGGTGCACCTAGCCGGAAACAAGCAATTCGGGCATTGGCTACCAACCAACACATGGCCCGCTTCTGGAACACGAGCCAGGAACACAAACATTGTAGCGAAGCTACGCATTCACGGAAACACTTTAAGAATGCAATGACATGACAATTAATTTGCGTACCGTTAATAGAAATTAAACATGACATGGTAATTGTGCAAATGATATATGTCAGAACTAGCTTCGTTGTTAAGCTAGTTCCCCAATTTGCGCCTAGGCGAGTATCATTTCGTCGCCTAGCCTCTTTTACGCCTACGACAAGCAAAATGGCCCAAAACATGGCCTAAACCCTAAGTGGCAAGTTTCACTTGCCTAGCACCGGGGATGACGATCACGAAGGTTCGTCTCGCGGATGCTAATCTATGGGGAAATCGCTGTTATGGGGAAACAATCATCAAAACAACATTCATTTCATTAGGGTTTCATAAAAATACAAATAGGTTATGAAAACATCAAGAGATCGATTTCTTACCGTGAGGAGGCGGAAGAAACACTCCGGAGAACCTAGGGACCAGATCTGGAAACGAATGGAGATGTTTGGAGAACTAGGGGTTTTGGGGGATTTTGGGGATTGATGAGATTTTGGGGAAGATGAGAGGTAGAATGTGTTGAGGGATGGTTTGGATGATGGAGGATGAGCTTGGAATGGAGGAATAGGGGTTTGAGGAAGATGTGGGCTCAATGGGGGAGAAACTAGGGTTTTGGGTCGAGTGGAGGAAGAAGAAAACGTTTGGGAGGGGTTTAAATAGGATGGGCTGGCGGCTGCCCAGAAATTAGGGGTTTAACACAGATTAGTCGGTCAAAGAGCAACCACTGACCGACTAGTTTGGCAACTAGTCGGTCGGTCGACCAACGCAGACCGACTAAGTGTAAACAGTAACTTCTGAACGAAAATAGGATTTAGATTTAGTCGGTCAAAGAACAACTGCTGACCGACTAGTTTGACATCTAGTCGGTCGGTGAACGTTCTTAGACCGACTAAGAGTGAACAGTATTGATACCAAAAATTAGTTGAAGAGTTAGTCGGTTAAAGAAGCATTGCTGACCGACTAGTTTGCAACCTAGTCGGTCAACCAACGTTCTTAGACCGACTAATGATAAACAATAACTCCTGAGAAATTTAGAAAGCCAACTAGTCGGTTCAAGAAGGATTGCCGACCGACTGGATCGTCATCTAGTCGGTCGGTGCCCCTTCTTACACCAGCTAATAAGCACCAAAAGTTCCAATACGGAGCGCGGAGCTCCGGGATCGATTCCTAAGACTCATAGGCTTGATCTAATAGTAAGATACGACCGTTATGAAGCCCGTCACGAATGACATACTTCGAAATCGACGATCCTAAGGAAGAAACGAGAAAACACGACGAAACGATCGAAAATGAAAGTTACGGAGACGAAAACCACACATGAGGAGAAAATCCACCAAAACATATATTATAATATAATAAATCCAGATACATGAAAACCAGTCGTTACATCCTCCCCAACTTAAGAAAAATTCCGTCCTCGGAATTTCCAAACACTCACGTGTCCGGAAACAAAAGTGGGAAACGCTCTCGCATCTCATCCTCATTCTCCCAAGTAGACTCTCCAGGTGAGCCGTGTCGCCACATCACCCTCACAAGATTGACAATCTTGTTCTGAAGCGATTTCTGACGCTTGTCCAGAATCTGCACTGGATGCTGGTCATACGTCATATCGGGGCGAACGGTAATCTCCGAAAAATCCACAGCATGAGATGGATCGCTAATGTATCGACGAAGCTGCGACACATGGAAAACATTGTGAACTCCTTCCAAAGATGGCGGTAAGGCCAAGCGATAAGCTACCTCGCCAACTTTCTCCAGAATGTCAAACGGTCCAATGTATCGCGGGCTCAACTTCCCTCGCTTCCCGAAACGAATCACACCGCGATTCGGGGAAATCCTCAGAAACACATGGTCGCCCGGCTGAAATTCCAAAGGACGACGTTTAGCATCGGCCCAATGCTTAAAACGGTCCTGAGCAATCCTCAGCCTCTCCCGAATATTCCTGACGATATCCACGGCAACCACAATCATCTCAGGTCCCAACAGCTCCCGGTCACCAACATCATCCCAACTCAATGGCGATCGACATTTCCTCCCATAAAGAGCGGCGAAAGGCGCCATGCCAATACTCGCCTGGAAGCTGTTGTTGTAAGAAAACTCCACCAAATGTAGATGGTCCTCCCACGAACCCTTGAAATCCAACATGCACGCCCTCAGCATGTCCTCCAAGATCTGAATCATCCTCTCGGACTGGCCATCCGTCTGCGGATGGTACGCCGTGCTGAAACTCAGACGCGTACCCAAACTCTTCTGCAAACTCTGCCAGAACTGAGATGTGAACCTCGTGTCTCTGTCTGACACGATACTCACGGGGACTCCGTGAAGTCGCACAACCTCCTGCACGATTCACGTTACATCACTATCCAAACTAGGAAAAGGAAATAAAACGGAGAGTAAAAGAATTTTACCTCCATATATCTCCTCGCTAGCGCCTCAGTGGACTGTCCCACTCGGAACGGAATAAAGTGCGCGGATTTGGTCAATCGATCTACGATCACCCAAATCGCGTCATTCTGCTTCGGACTCCGAGGTAGTCCAGTCACGAAATCCATAGTGATGTGTTGCCATTTCCACTCCGGAATCGAAAGCGGTTGTAGCAACCCGGCCGTACGTTGATGCTCCGCCTTCACTTGCTGGCAAATCAAGCACTTGGATACACTCCGAGCCACACTCCTTTTCATACCATGCCACCAATAATTCAGACGAAGATCCTGATACATCTTGGTGCCACCAGGATGCACAGAATACGGCGAACTGTGTGCCTCCACCATCAACCCCTCTCTGATATCCCCAGCTGGCACACACAACCTGGCTCCAAACCTCAGCGAGCCATCCTCATGAATCAAAAAGCCAGTCCGCAGACCGGCTTCCACCTGCTCCCGAATCTTCACCAGCTTCGGATCCTTAGCCTGGCCAGCCTTAATCCGATCCACGATCGTTGACTGTACCTGCATGTACATCAACGATGAAGCCTCCCTAGGAAGGACAATCTCCACGCCAGACTCGCAAAAATCCTGCTGCAATCTCCACTGCGAGGTCAAAATCATCACCGCGGGAAGCCTACTCAGCGCATCAGGGACCACATTCACCTTGCCAGGGTGATACTGCAAATCAATCTCATAATCCGCCATGAGCTCCAACCATCGACGCTGTCGCATGTTGAGCTCCTTCTGAGTAAAAATATACTTCAAGCTTTTGTGATCGGTGAAAATCTTCACTTTCTCACTCAGCAGGAAGTGCCTCCATATCTCCAGTCACCACATGCCTGAGAAAAGCAACTCTATCCAGCCAAAACTCGCACTTCGAAAACTTAGCATAGAAACGATTCTTCCTCATGATCTCCAATACCGTCCTCAAGTGCGATGCATGCTCTTCCTCCGACTTCGAATAGATCAGAATGTCGTCAATAAAGATAACGACAAACTTATCCAAAAAGTCGTAGAAAATCAGGTTCATCAGATTCATGAAAACTGCGGGCGCGTTAGTTACACCGAAAGGCATAACCACGAACTCATAGTGTCCATACTTCGTACTGAATGCTGTCTTCGGAACATCTCCCTTCTTCACCTTCAACTGATGGTAACCACTCCTCAAATCCAATTTAGAAAACACCCTCGAACCTCCAAGGTGATCAAAAATATCATCGATGCGAGGCAACATGTATTTATTCTTAATGGTCACCGCATTCAACTCCCGATAGTCCACGCACATGCGACGCGAACCATCCTTCTTCTTTACCAGCAGCACTGGTGCTCCCCACGGAGACACACTAGGGTTTATATAACCCTTCCGCAAAAGCTCATCCAACTGCTTCCGCAACTCTTCCAATTCTGCAGGTGCCATACGATACGGCGCCTTCGAAATCGGCTGCGCACCCGGAACAAGATCGATAGAAAATTCTAGAGCTCGATTAGGTGGCAAACCAGACATCTCCTCGGGGAAGACGTCGCCAAAATCACGCACCACAGCTGGCCACTCCAACTCCATCTGCATAGCCACAACCTCCACCGGTCTGGCCCGAAATCTGACAGGACCAAGCGAACTGCTACCACGGCTGAACTCAAATACTGGATGTCCGGGAATCTCGAACACCACCTTCTTCCTTCGACATTCGATCGTAGCATAGAAGCTCGCAAGCCAGTCCATCCCAAGAACTGCATCATAGTTGATGATGCCGTGGACAATGAAATTAGCGAAAAGCTCATGTCCACAGACCACCAACGAGCAAGAATTGCAACCACGATGCACCGAGACCACGCCATTCCCTGTCACGATATTCCAACTCTTGGGAAGAGGGGACGTCGACAAGGAATGCCTCTACACGAAGCTCCGAGAAATAATGCACATCGATGCACCAGAGTCAAAGAGGACTCGTGCAGGAAATGTGCACACCAAAACCACACCTAACAAGCAATTAACTATCAAACCCTAGTCTAGCAAACAACCATGTTCAAGCAAACAACACAATCTAATCAATCAAAACCAACTAGGAAAGTAACAGCCAGATTGAGGATTACCTGCGATAACCTCATCCACAGCCTCGCTCTCCACAGCGGTCATCAGAAAAGCCTGCCTCCTCGGCGGAACAGCCTGCTGAAAAGCCTGCCTCTGCGGAACAAGAGCTGCTCCACGTCCAGCAGGAACAGACGCTCGCTGCTGCAATGGCTGAGCTGCAACAGGTGCCCTCCGCAGCTGATTCGCATGCCGACAATCCTTCGCGGCGTGGGAAGCATCACCACAAACCAGACACTGGCCCAAAAACTTCCGACACTGTTCCTTGATGTGGCCAGGATTGCCGCAAAAATGGCAAGTCTTCAGAATAGGCCCTCCTGGCCTCTTAAACTGAGCGGGCTGATTAGGCTTGAAATCAGGCCTAACCACCGCTCTGGCCTGCTCCATAGGCCTCTTCCCAGCACTAACAATAGACCCCCTCCTCTGACTCAAGTTCAGCTCCTGCCTCCTCGCAGCGACCAGAACCTTCTGATAAGAGTCCAGATCGGAGGAAGACACAAAACTCTGGAGCTCCAAAGCAAGTCCCTGCAAGAACCTCTGAGCCCTCTCATCAGCATCCTGCACCATCTTTGGTGCGAACCGACTCAGCCTAGTGAACTCTTGGTGGTACTGGTCCACCGTCAAGCTCCCTTGCTTCAGATCAATGAAACACTGCAGCATCTCCTTCTTCGCAGCCTTCGGAAAGAATTCCTCATCAAACCTGGACTTAAAGGTAGTCCAAGCTATCGGCTCCACCAACATCTTCTCTTCCGCATCCCACCAGTTCCGAGCATTATCCTTGAGTTGCCTCCTCACCAAATTAACCCATCCAGCCGGGGTGATCTTGGCCATCCTCAAGTTGTCCTCGATGTTCCGAATCCACTCATCGGCAGCCAGAGGACCCTCAGACCCATCAAAATATACGTGACCCAGCTCCCGAAATTGCTTCGCTCCCGGCTCAGAGCGAGGGGCATCCGGAAGAGCCCGGGCATCTCGAGCAAGTGGAGCATTCTGGACTTGCAGGAAAACGCCCTGCTGCACTTGCATCATCTGCAGCATCATCCGCATCATCTCACCGTTGGTGGGTTCCCGCTCAGGCTCCTCATTATGAGGGAGTGCACCACTACCTCCACCACGGGTGAATCGCCTTCCTGCCATCTAATGACACAGAAAATGAATCAGATTAGACTCATAGCTTATGACTCGGACGTCAAACTTAGTTTGTTGGACATTCTAATATTATTATCGCTATTCCGATAATCGCAGTTACAGAAGGACCTGCATGGGCCACCAACAAAACCTGTCACGACCCGCTTCCCTAAAATGGATGCGAGACGTGAAAAGGCCCGCACGAGAGTGGAGCCGTGAAGCCCCAAACCCGATAAGCGTCAATAAAACATACGCAGGTCCCTGTAACCACAAACAGAGCAACAATAATAATAAAAGGAGAGACAGAAATAAAATTCTCATATCTCATAAATTGTCCAACATGAAAATAAGTTCAACATCCAGAAAAGCCACCAGGCTAAAAGAAAGAGTCTAAGGCCCAGAACAAGGCCAACAAAAGCAACAACGTCACAAAGTATGGGTGCTACGCACCGACAACAAAACAGCAGTCTAAACAAAAGGAAAACACAACGAAGACACTAGGACTGGTCCCCAGTGTCCACGTACTCCCCGTCAAGCACAAGCTCGGGCTCGGCGTCAGCAAAAACCTCGTCCTCAACAAGGTACTCAGGCTCAGGATCTAACATGTGTCACCCAAAAGAGTAAAGGGGCACATGTCAGCAAGTCTAAAAGACTTGGGCAAGGAAACGGAAAGTAAGGCAACTAGCAACCTAGCAGTTTTAGTATGCATGACATGGCAGTTATACATGAGTGCACAAGCAAGACATGGTGAACAATAAGTACAAGGGAACAATTAACGGGACAAGACAAGAGTAGCCAAGCTACTAACAATCTCAATCAATTCACTATTCATGTTTCACTGTTGTTTGTAGATGTTTACGCCTTACAGCTGAATGGTATAACATTCACGCTGATTGGCCGCTTAACACTACCCCAAAACCCAGAGTTTACGCCTTACCACTGCAGTTGCTGATCGGGCAGACTCTCAGTTGATTGGCCGCTTAACTCTTACCCCCAATACCCACAAGTAATCGAGCCAGGGTCCCCGCACACGAGCTCAGTAAATGAGCCGGGGTTGCCCCGCACAGGAGCTCGCATTCTAGTTCACGATTCATAAACAATTGGCGTAGGGGTGCACCTAGCCGGAAACAAGCAATTCGGGCATTGGCTACCAACCAACACATGGCCCGCTTCTGGAACACGAGCCAGGAACACAAACATTGTAGCGAAGCTACGCATTCACGGAAACACTTTAAGAATGCAATGACATGACAATTAATTTACGTACCGTTAATAGAAATTAAACATGACATGGTAATTATGCAAATGATATATGTCGGAACTAGCTTCGTTGTTAAGCTAGTTCCCCAATTTGCGCCTAGGCGAGTATCATTTCGTCGCCTAGCCTCTTTTACGCCTACGACAAGCAAAATGGCCCAAAACATGGCCTAAACCCTAAGTGGCAAGTTTCACTTGCCTAGCACCGGGGATGACGATCACGAAGGTTCGTCTCACGGATGCTAATCTACGGGGAAATCGCTGTTATGGGGAAACAATCATCAAAACACCATTCATTTCATTAGGGTTTCATAAAAATACAAATAGGTTATGAAAACATCAAGAGATCGATTTCTTACCGTGATGAGGCGGAAGAAACACTCCGGAGAACCTAGGGACCAGATCTGGAAACGAATGGAGAAGTTTGGAGAACTAGGGTTTTTGGGGGATTTTGGGGATTGATGAGATTTTGGGGGAAGATGAGAGGTAGAATGTGTTGAGGGATGGTTTGGATGATGGAGGATGAGCTTGGAATGGAGGAATAAGGGTTTGAGGAAGATGGGGGCTCAATGGGGGAGAAACTAGGGTTTTGGGTCGAGTGGAGGAAGAAGAAAATGTTTGGGAGGGGTTTAAATAGGATGGGCTGTCGGCTGCCCAGAAATTAGGGTTTTAACACAGATTAGTCGGTCAAAGAGCAACCACTGACCGACTAGTTTGGCAACTAGTCGGTCGGTCGACCAACGCAGACCGACTAAGTGTAAACAGTAACTTCTGAACGAACATAGGATTTAGATTTAGTCAGTCAAAGAACAACTACTGACCGACTAGTTTGACATCTAGTCGGTCGGTGAACGTTCTTAGACCGACTAAGAGTGAACAGTATTGATACCAAAAATTAGTTGAAGAGTTAGTCGGTTAAAGAAGCATTGCTGACCGACTAGTTTGCAACCTAGTCGGTCAACCAACGTTCTTAGACCGACTAACGATAAACAGTAACTCCTGAGAAATTTAGAAAGCCAACTAGTCGGTTCAAGAAGGATTGCCGACCGACTGGATCGTCATCTAGTCGGTCGGTGCCCCTTCTTACACCGGCTAATAAGCACCAAAAGTTCCGATACGGAGCGCGAAGCTCTGGGATCGATTCCTAAGACTCCTAGGCTTGATCTAATAGTAAGATACGACCGTTATGAAGCCCGTCACGAATGACATACTTCGAAATCGACGATCCTAAGGAAGAAACGAGAAAACACGACGAAACGATCGAAAATGAAAGTTACGGAGACGAAAACCACACATGAGGAGAAAATCCACCAAAACATATATTATAATATAATAAATCCAGATACATGAAAACCAGTCGTTATAGCCTACTTCACCCGCGGCCTCGAGAACTAAAGCGGAGAAGGATTCGATCAGAGTCAATGCTAGGGCTATGTGTGTACTCCATTGCGCCCTCACTCTGGATGAGTTTGATCGCATCTCCATATGCAAATCGGCCAACAGTATTTGGCATACTTTGGAGATTTCTCATGAAGTGCTTCTTCAACATAAGGATGAAGTTCAACCAACCAAGCCCGAGAAGGAAAAGGGGGTTGCACTCCATATTGAGAAGGAGTCATTCAAGTGGAAAAAGAAGTTCCATCAAGAAACTCCGAGTGAAGAAGAAGATGATATTAGCGATGATGATTACATCGAACTTGCCAAGCAATTCAAGAATTTCAAGGCATTCCTCAAGGACAACCAAGGTATATCTTCGTCAAAGTTTGCCTCTCATTCTAACAAGTTGATTTGTTTCAATTGCAGTGGAAGAGGTCATGTTGTTACCGAATGCCCTTCCAAACCCACCAAAGATACCTATACGGGTAAATGGAAGAAATATTGGAAAGCCAAGTCCGAGGTCAAGAACCAAAAGAAGGGACTTATTGTTACATTTGATGATTCTGATGTGGACACATCAAATGATGAAGAAGAATGTTGCTTCATGGCTAATGGGGAAGAGTCTTCATCTAGTTCAAGCGAGGAGGAAAGCGATGAGGAAGTCAAGGAGGAAAGCGATGAGGAAGATTAGGAGGAAAAGCCATCCTATGAGGAGCTTGAATATCGCCTAAATGTGGCCTCCAATTTGACAAGTAAGTGCATCGATTCATATGATAAAATGAAAGCTAAACTTGATAATGCTATGAGTAGGGTGCATGATTTAGAATCGTCTAGTGTAAATATTCATGATGAAATGCATGTTTGCGACACTAGTGAGAGAGACACACTTTTCTCTCAAGTTATGGAATTGAGCCTTACAAATGAAAAACTTGTTGCTCAAAACCTTAGCTTAGAGTCTCACATTCAACAACTTTCGTTGAAATGTGAAGAGGAATCCCGTAAGCTCATAAGCTTTGTGTATTCTAGGGATTCACTCCATGATTTGTTGGAAAAACAACATCCGGCAAATCAAAGAGGAGCTTTGGGTTATATTCAAAATGTGATACCTAAACCAACATCTAATTCCTCTTATGGTGCAAATTCAAGAAATATTGCTAAAGCACCTAAGAAGAATCACCATGCTTTCTTGTACAACAATAACATCAACAAGAAGCATGTAGATCACGAGGTAATGATGAAGAATGAAAAATCTTTATTTTTTTCTAAGAAGCAAAATCCTCATTCTTTGCATGACAAGAAATTCGTTTCTACACCTAAGCATGCCACATCCACCCCTCTTGCAAAGGCAAAACCCTTGCCTAGGAAATCCTTGAGATTATGGATTCCCACTAAGGTTAGTGTGCAAGAGAGAGATAGCTACATCAACTCTCTAGTTAGGGATGTGATCACATCATGTGATTACATTAGGAAATCAAACTCCTCTTGGGTTTGGTTGCCTAATGTTTAGGTTCCTCACACATATGCATATTGCATGGGTATTGTGCTTGAATGTTTATTTTTAGCATACCCATTGTTTGTGTGTGTTTCATGATTTTGAAAATATTTTCAAACTTATTTTTCATGAAAATGGGGACCTTGGGGTTTATTGACATGCATGCATTTTTGATCCATGTGTATGTCAATGGGGGAGTTAATATGTTATATGTTTTAAGACATATTTTAACTCTCATTTCAGAGGTTATTTGAGATCATTATTTACATTTGGTTGTTTTTGATCTCAAACCAAACCTCTTGTTTATTGTCAACATATTTCATGTTATATTTGTTTTGGCAATATTCTTTGTGTATCTTTGAAGTTTGATTTTTCCATATCTATTGCTTTGATACACTTTCGGCCCATGACTTCATTATTTGTATAATTGGTATTAGATCCTAGAAGTCAAAAGTTGACCATTTCTATGATCTAGGGGGAGAATGGGATAGTGAATTGATACCCACTAAAATTTTCAATTTGGTATCATACATCTCTTTCTTTTCTTGCATATTGTCACATCTTGGTTAAGATGACAAAGGGGGATATATTTGATGTCCACCTTTTTGACGATATCAAGGGGGAGAGATATATGCATTATGTAAATATATATGGGGAGATATATTCATATGCATATGGGGAGAGATATATCTATGGGGAGAGATATATGGGATTAGATAAATCTTTCATGTTTACATGATATTATCTATTTCAATTGGTTTATGTAATCCATACCTATTAAATGTCACCATGATCTTATTTGGTATAATGAGTTTTTACTATTGTGTAGCTCATTGTATATTTGGTGCATATAAGTAGGGGGAGCTCATTAGCATTGTGCTTTAATTATTTGTATTTTACATAATGTGTGTCATCATCAAAAAGGGGGAGATTGTTGAGTATTGGTGTTTCGTACCAATCTTATTTTGATGATAATCACAACATTATGTTGTTGCTAATGACTCTCATGTTTTAGTCTCTCAGTTTTATTTCAAGAATATCTTTCTTGGAGACTAATCACTTGGTGCAAGGATGGACATCAAGTAAAGAAGGACCATTGAAGTAAAGAAGGACATTGCTTGGACTCAAGGAGTGCCAAAGCTTGGAGATGATGGAGAGCAATCAAGGCATCAAGATTGAAGACTTAGACTCTAAGAAAAGCATTGTAATCCATGTAATTTACTTTATTGCTTTCTCTCTCTTTTGAGTCTAGGATTAATGTAATGCCTTGTTAGATGGTTTACTCATTCATACATATACATTTAACCATCTTAGTGAGCCTTAGGATTATCATAGAGTCCAACCCAATAGGTTCACTTTGTCCAAAGACTCATTTGGAGTGTCTGGCTTTCCATCAGTCGCCTGCTGAAGGAAACACAGTCGACTGCGTGATTTCCAGTCACCTGTAGATCCTTCTACAGTCGCCTGATATGCACAGCTCAAGTCAACATTTCAATTGACTCAAACTTGAGCTTTACGCACAGTCGACTACTGGTCAATTTACAGTCGCCTGTATATTCACAGTCGCCTGTAGATTGGTCATCAGTCGCCTGAGTAGCGTAAGTGCAATCTCTGCATCTCTCTGTTGTTTCTCCATCTTATACAGCATGCAACTGATTAAGGTTTTTCAGTCGCCTGACTAATAGACAGTCGACTGTATTATTGACATCAGTCACCTGTGTGCTTAACTGGAGAAAGAGTGCAGCTCTCTATTTTATTCCATCCCCTGCAGCAGTCGCCTGCTGAAGAATTTACAGGCGTCTGTCTTGTTCTCAGTCGATTGTACCGTCTTCATCAGTCGACTGTCCTGGCTCAGATTATAGCCGTTGGATATTTTCTAGCCGTTGATCAGTCGACTGTCTTTTGATCATCAGTCGACTGTTCCTGTCATTTTCGCCCAGTTTCTAGCCGTTGCAGAATCGATTCTTTGGTTGTTTTCTTGGGTTTTGGGGTTTGATATAGGGCTCATATATATATGAGTGTACTGCCATCTCTTATACTTCTTGATGCTATTGAATATCTCAAGAGATCTATAAGCAACTCACAAACTCCCTCAATTCCCTCTCAAGAGTTCTCATTCGTCTTCATGCATTGAAGTCCAGCTCAAGGGAATTCATCCAAGTGCTTTCAAGCATATCTCAAAACTGGGAGATTCTCTTCCATGCCTTGCATCCATTCATGAGTAAGTATCTCAAGGCATCGGTAAGAGTATTTACTTTACTTGGTGTAATTTGTGTCTCTAATTCTTTTTGTGGGAATTAGATCTTTCTCTCTATGTGGGAGGTTGTCTCTTTGTGGGACTAGGATATTCTCTTTGTGGGAATAACTCTCTTTGTTGGAGTAACTCTTTTTGTGAGAGTTTAGTGTCCTAGTGTAGGGCTAACCCTAATTCTCTGAGTGGGAGTTAGTGATTCTCTGTGTGGGAGTCTTGATCCTCGTGTAGGATTGGTTGGGTCCTTATGTAGGGCATAAATCCTCTTTGTGGGGTATCTCCTTGTGAGAATTGTATTTACTTCTCTGTGTGGGAATATAGTGAATATTGGTGTGGATGGATGTACCCATGTTTGGGCAACCAGGGTAAAACTTTGTGTTTGCTTTTGGATTGATTGTGCCTTTTAATTCCTCTTGCATTTATAATTCCTCATTTGCAAGTTTAATTTTAATTGGACAATTTTATTGCCATTACACCATTCACCCCCCCTCTAGTGTGTGTTGTTAGTATTGCAAGGGTAAGGCTATCCTTACACGGGCGACTGGCTGGTGGGCTTTGATCGAGTCAATGTCGGGCTTCTCTTGTTGGCCTTAACCTCCGTCGGTCGAGTTGTCTTGCGTGACGGTCTAATGGTTCAACACCCTCCCATCCCCTCCCCTCTTCCGTCTTGATTGTTTTGCCTTTGCACCACTATCCCCTCTTATCTTCTAGCTTCTTCTGCCTCAACTCAACTGTTGATGTCACCCTCCGGCATCAGCTAAGGCGGAAAAGGAAAGTGGGAGGATACAAAAAGAGGAGAGTGGATGAGGAAGAGGGGATGTCAGCGGTTGCGATTGGGGACGTAGGCTATGGCTAGTGGATGCGACGATGAAGGATGTAGGGGGAGGAGGTGGAGGGGATGGGATGAGGAAGAGAGAAGGGTAAAAAAAGGCAAAAAAAAACTTGAATGGCAAACTTGTAAGTGCCATGGAGTACATCAACAATAAATATTATAATGATAATAATTGATATATTAATAATTAAGTTTAACAGCAACAACAACGTATCTGATACTGCCATGTAGGGGTGTGCAAAAAAACTGGTTCCGATTTCGAACCCGGTTCCGTACCCGAAACCGATTCTAAATATTCGGACAAGTCGAAATCGGATTCGGATTCGGGTATGAAAACTCAAACCGATTCAATTCGGAATCGAAAATCGGATCTACATCGCTGAACCCATGCCCGATCCGGTTCCGAATAACTTATACCCAAGCCCGGCTCAAATACCTATTTAAACATTGCGAGACTCCAGACTCCCACCGATGTGGGACTAAACACAAACGAGACTGCATCTCGGAGGGGAGAGAGCACGAGCTGCATATAAGTGGATTTGTCCCACATCGGACAAATTAGAGAGCTAAGCGTCCAACAAAATACAGTGAAGCCGGCTGTCATTCGCATTTGGTCTTTTGCCCTGAGATGCGTGGTACACGAGGGTTGCCTGGCAATTTAATGTCACTGATTTCAAGTTGCTTTGCCTAATTGACTTATTTAGACTATGTGGTGCTCCATAATCCCACCGATGTGGGAGTAACCAAGGGAATATAGGGCCCCCTCCCGTATGAGAGAAGGAGCCTTGCTTCAGTGCATGTGCTTGGACTATTTTAGTCCCACATCGAGCAAAACAGATAGCAAAGCCTTCAATAAATTAGAGGCTGTGTCAACCGTGAATGCGATTGGGCTTAGGCCTGGTTGAGAAATCAGTTTCGAGGGTCGTAAGTGGAATCGGAATCGGACTTCGGAGTCATGATTGTTGTCCGATCTAAAAATCGGAATTGCTTTGATCGGATCCGAATCTCCGGAATCGGACTTCAGATTTTTTACATCTAACCGAATTTATTCAGATCCGGTTTCGGATCAGCTTATAAAAATCGGGTTTACCCGATGCCCACCCCTACTGCCATGGACATCAACAACAGCCTTGATATCTCTCCCTTGAGAGCCATATATAAATGGTTTTTTTAATACAAAAAAAAAATTCAGATATCAACATCAGCATCAACCTATCTGATACTGCCAGGGACATCATCAACAACCCTGACATCTCTCCATTGAGAGCCATATATAAATGGGTTTTTAACATTAAAAAAAATTCAGATATCGCTTGCAAACTGAGCATCCAAAAAAAATACAAAAACTTTCTGTGAGAGTTAACTTCAAAAGTTAGCCCGGGAAATGTCTGATATCTTCACACATCCTTCAAGTCTTTCCTCTCACCAACCATGATAGCGCAATACCTAATCACCTGCATATTTTCGCACATTCACATTTGCACTCAACTCACTTTCTATAAATATCGATCAGCAGCTACATATGCGCATCCACATTCAACACATAGACATTGAAGAGAGAGAGGGAGAGAGATGGGAAATAAGAGCAAGGTTCTGGTTGTAGGAGGGACTGGATACTTGGGAAAGAGGATCGTGAAGGCGAGCCTCGACAATGGGCACCCCACGTACGTCCTCCACCGCAGGGAGATCGGAGTGGACATCGACAAGGTGCAAATGTTGTTGTCGTTCAAGGAGAAGGGGGCTCGCTTGGTGGCAGGCTCGTTTTCGGATCATGAGAGCTTGGTAGACGCGGTTAAGCAAGTCGATGTGGTGATATGCGCCGTATCGGGCGTGCATATAAGGAGTCATCATATCCTTCTTCAGCTCAACCTCGTCGACGCCATCAAGGAAGCTGGAAACATCAAGGTCCGATGTGTATTACCCCTTTGCATATAAGTGATCAGTATGTTTTAATTTGTGGATCTAAAGGCAAAATATTAGTAAGATCATGAACATGATCTTACATATGAAGGCATATTATTACCAGTATATCCTCCAACCACCAACTAACTAATCACTTAGAAACTAAGGTCTCTTCAGATTATGACCATAGATCTATCTGTGTATTGTGCAGAAAGTCAGCTGTGGTTGCAGTTTCTGATGGTCCAGCTGCCCATGTGCAGAACATGGGCTGCTTGGATGCTTTAGACACCTACCCTCATAATCATAATGGCTCATTTTGACCAAAGTTCTAATGCAACGTAATCGCTTACGTTTTGCATCGGATTATGAAGCCTATAAATAGAGATGTGATACGCATCTCTAATGCATCCCAATCCCAAAAATCGAGTTCTCTTCTTCAAGAGAAAGAAGAGAGGCAGTTACCCAGAGAGGTGTAAGAGTGAGGGATTTCTCCGGTGAGAGGAAATTACCCCAGAGAGGGAAGTTACCCCAGAGAGGTAAAATTATAGTGAGTTTTTTTGTTGTTTACCCTAGAGTGTGTAAATTTATTTTCCAGTGAGAAATAGAGAAGCTTTTTTTTACTCTCCAATAATTACTGTTTTACCGTGATCAGTATTTTTACTGGTTTACTGTAATCAGTAAATCTTCTAGTGATCAGTGAGAATCACAACAAGTGGTATCAGAGCCCAGGTGAGCTGTGTGTGAAAAAAAAAGTGGTAAAATTTTTGGGGAGGGAAATTTTTTTTCTACCATTACCTTTTTTTTCTCTTCAAAATTTCAATGGAAGAATCATCCTCGTCGGGAGCTATGGTCAAACTGACGGCCATAAATTACACACTGTGGAGACCTCGAATGGAGGATCTCCTCAGTTGTAAAGATTTATTTGACCCATTGGAGGTCAAAGGAGTAAAGCCGGAATCCACCAAAGAAGCTGACTGGAAGAAGATGAATCGAAAGACGATCGGTCAAATCCGACAATGGATCGATCACAGCGTCTTCCACCATGTTGCACATGAGACGGACGCATATGCCCTCTGGCAAAAGCTAAAGGACATGTACCAAGCCAAGACCGCTCGAAACAAAGCCTTGTTAATGAGGCGACTGGTAAATTTGAAGCTGCGGAGTGGAACTTCCGTTGCGGAGCACACGAGCGAGTTCCAGAGCCTGGTGAATCAACTATCTGCGGTGGAGTTACAACTTGGAGATGAAGAGCAAGCTCTTCTTCTTCTCAGTTCTCTTCCGGACAACTGGGAGACGTTGGTGGTCTCCCTCAGCAATTCGGCCCCAAACGGCAAACTTACCATGTCTATGGTTAAGGATGCCCTCTTCAACGAGGAGGCCAGGAGAAAAGAAGCCGGCACCGACCAATCGCATGCCCTCGTGACAGAGACTCGAGGAAGACAACAAGGAGGTGGTCGCAGCTGGGGCAGAGGCAGGAGCAAAAGCCGTGGTAGGTCCACAGACGGGAGGAGGCCTACCTACAAGTGTTACCATTGTGGCATGGAGGGCCACATGAAGAAAAACTGCCGGAAGCTGTTGCGAGAACAAGGTCAAAATGGTTCTCAACAGAAGACGAAGGATGGAGAGGCGTTAGTCACTTGCACCGAAGAAGTGGCTATTTGCTCTATCCAAGAAGAGACATGCCTTCACGTCTCCAACCAGGACAACGAGTGGGTGGTTGATACAGCAGCATCATTCCACGCCACTCCTCGAAGTGACTTCTTCACCAACTACAAGGCAGGAGACTTTGGCATTGTGAAGATGGGGAATACAAGTTCCTGCAAGATCGTGGGAATTGGCGACGTTCGGATTCAGATGAACGTCGGCTGCACAATCACGCTGAAGGATGTCCGCCATGTGCCAGATCTCCGGCTGAACTTGCTCTCTGGGACAGCCCTTGACAAACAGGGCTTCGACAACCACTTCAGCAACGGCACATGGAGAATGACAAAAGGTGCCATGATTATCGCAAAGGGGCACATTTGCGGTACGTTATACAAAACTTATGTGAATATATGTACCGATAGCCTTAACGTGGTGGAACGTGAGGCTACTCCAAGTCTGTGGCACCAACGACTTGGTCACATGAGTGAGAGAGGGTTATCTCTCTTGACAAAGAAGGAGCTGATCTCAATCACTAAGGATGCTGGACTAGATCCTTGTCAGCATTGCTTAGTTGGCAAGCAACATCGAGTCTCCTTCAGTTCTTCTTCAACAAGGAGATCAGAGTTACTCAGTCTGGTACACTCTGATGTTTGCGGTCCCCTGGAGGTTGAATCGCTGGGTGGCAATAGGTATTTTCTGACCTTCATTGATGATGCTTCTCGGAAGGTGTGGGTCTACTTCTTGAGGACGAAAGACCAAGTGCTCGACTTCTTCAAGCTGTTCCACGTCATGGTCGAACGTGAGACAGGAAAGAAGTTAAAGTGCCTCCGCTCAGACAATGGAGGCGAATACACTTCCAGAGCATTCGATGTCTACTGCAAAACTCAAGGCATTAGACATGAGAAGACGGTTCCTCGCACTCCACAACACAACGGTGTAGCTGAAAGGATGAACCGGACGATCATGGAGAAGGTCTGAAGCATGCTCAGTATGGCTAAGCTACCAAAGCCATTCTGGGGAGAAGCTGTTCGTGCCGCCTGCTACTTCATCAACAGATCACCATCCGTACCTTTGGATTTTGCAATTCCAGAGAAGGTGTGGTCTGGTAAGAATCCCTCTTACTCCCACTTGAGGGTATTCGGTTGCTTAGCCTTTGCACATGTATCCAAGGAGCAAATGCAGAAGCTTGATGCAAGGACCATTCCTTATATCTTCATCGGCTATGGAGATGAAGAATTTGGGTACAGGTTGTGGGACCCAAAGACGAAGAAGGTTATTCGGAGCAGGGATGTGCTGTTCCAAGAAAATCAGACATTGGAAGACATTGAAAAGCCCATGGCGTCTTCAACTGCAAGCTCAAGTGCTGAAGACATTGTTCCAGACCCAGCACCATTGCAATATGAAGAGGTGCATGAAGAAATACCAGAAGAGGAGGAGGCTGTTGAACAAGACGTGGAAGAAGAGGCGGATGCTGAGCAGGGGAGCCACAACCCTCTCCAGCAGATACTGCACCACCATCACCACAGGCAGATGATGGTATGCCTCATGAAGTCAACAACTCACAAGTACGGAGATCTGAACGAGGCCGGATTCCATCAACCAGATATTCAGAAGCTGAATATCTTCTACTTTCTGAAGAGGGGGAGCCAGAGAGTTTCCATGAAGCGATATCTCACAAGAACAAAGAAAGTTGGTTGCAAGCTATGCACGATGAGATGGAATCTCTGCAGAAGAATTCTACTTATGAGTTGGTCAAGCTTCCACAAGGAAAGAAGGCGCTGAAGAACAAATGGGTGTTCAAGCTCAAGAAAGATGGCAACGGAAAGATGGTGAAGCACAAAGCTCGGCTGGTGGTCAAAGGATTCCTTCAGAAGAAAGGTATTGACTTTGACGAGATCTTTTCACCTGTTGTGAAGATGGCTTCAATCCGCGTCATCCTCGGATTGGTAGCCAGGTTGAATTTAGAGCTTGAGCAGATGGATGTCAAGACGGCGTTTCTTCATGGTGATCTACATGAAGAAATCTACATGGAGCAGCCAGAAGGTTTCGAGTTTTCAGGCAAAGAAAACCTCGTATGCAAGCTGAAGAAGAGTCTGTATGGCCTCAAGCAAGCGCCACGACAGTGGAACATGAAGTTTGACTCATTCATGATGAGTCAAGGCTACAAAAGGACCGCTGCCGACCAGTGTGTTTATACACAGCAGTTTCCAGACGGTAACTTTGTTGCATTGCTTTTATATGTCGACGATATGTTGATCGTTGGACAAGATGCAACAAAAATCGGCCAGCTGAAGAAGGAACTCTCTAAGTCTTTTGATATGAAAGACTTAGGTCCGGCTCAACAAATTGTGGGAATGCAGATAGTCCGAGATAGGAAACACAACAAGCTATGGCTATCTCAGGAGAAGTACGTTGAACGCATGATCAAGAGATTCAAGATGGATCATGCCAAACTAGTTAGCATTCCACTGGCTAACCACTTCAAGTTGAGCAGGAAATCAAGCCCTTCATCCAAGAAAGAGACGGAGGAGATGTCATCGATACCTTATTCTTCAGCAGTTGGGAGTTTGATGTATGCAATGGTGTGTACACGTCCTGACATTGCCCATGCGGTGGGAATGGTGAGCCGATTCCTTTCTAATCCAGGAAAGGAACACTGGGAGGCGGTCAAGTGGATTCTTCGATACCTGAAGGGTACTTCAAAGGCATGTCTATGCTACGGAGAAACTGATCTAATCTTGGAGGGCTATACAGATTCAGATATGGCTGGAGATCTTGATAGTAGAAAATCTACATCAGGATTTGTCTACACTTTTGCAGGGGGAGCTGTGTCCTGGCAATCAAGATTGCAGAAGTGCGTTGCGCTATCCACAACAGAGGCGGAGTATCTTGCAATTACAGAAGCTGGTAAGGAAATGTTGTGGTTAAAGCGATTTCTCCAAGAATTAGTGATCAAGCAGAAAATGTACATGGTACATTGTGATAGTCAAAGTGCTTTAGATCTGAGCAAGAATTCGATGTATCATGCTCGGACAAAGCACATTGACATTCAATATCATTGGATACGGGAGGCGATGGATCAACAACTGTTGAGACTAGTGAAGATCCACACAAAAGAGAATCCAGCAGATATGTTCACGAAGGTGGTGACACGGGAGAAGCTGGAGCTGTGCAGAGACAAAGCTGGGATGGTTGTTAAGTGACAATCATTTTTGATGCAGCTGGAGGGGAAGAATTGATGGTCCAGCTGCCCATGTGCAGAACATGGGCTGCTTGGATGCTTTAGACACCTACCCTCATAATAATAATGGCTCATTTTGACCAAAGTTCTAATGCAACGTAATCGCTTACGTTTTGCATCGGATTATGAAGCCTATAAATAGAGATGTGATATGCATCTCTAATGCATCCCAATCCCAAAAATCGAATTCTCTTCTTCAAGAGAAAGAAGAGAGGCAGTTACCCAGAGAGGTGTAAGAGTGAGGGATTTCTCCGGTGAGAGGAAATTACCCCAGAGAGGGAAGTTACCCCAGAGAGGTAAAATTGTAGTGAGTTTTTTTTGTTGTTTACCCTAGAGTGTGTAAATTTATTTTCCAGTGAGAAATAACGAAGCTTTTTTTTACTTTCCAATTATTACTGTTTTACCGTGATCAGTATTTTTACTGGTTTACTGTAATCAGTAAATCTTCTAGTGATCAGTGAGAATCACAACAGTTTCAACATAATGAGACTCAAATTAACTTGCTAAAGCCACATTTATAATTATGGCAAAAGGCTAACTTATATAAAATAGAATTTATTGATGGTCAAAAAATAAAAAATATATGTATTGCAGCGCTTCCTGCCATCAGAGTTTGGAACAGATCCTGCGAGGATGGCTCACGCAATAGAGCCGGGAAGGGTGACTTTCGACGACAAGATGGTCGTAAGGAAGGCCATCGAGGACGCCGGGATTCCGTTCACCTACGTCTCGGCTAACTGCTTCGCTGGCTATTTCATCGGCGGCCTCTGCCAGCCTGGAAGTATCATCCCTTCAAGAGAGAGTGTGCGCTTGCACGGAGATGGCAAGGCAAAAGGTACATAATATAGCATATCTTCATCTTTCACATACAACATGTATTTAATTGCATATGATATGGCCACATATCCTGGTGTGCAGCTATTTATGTTGATGAGGATGATATTGCAACATACACCATAAAGGCCATAGATGATCCCCGCACATTGAATAAAACTCTCTACATTCGGCCACCAGAGAATATCCTTTCTCAAAGAGAGGTGGTTGAGGCATGGGAGAAGCTCCTCGGCAAAGAACTACACAAGACGAGTATTTCAGGCGAAGATTTCCTTTCGAACCTAAAAGGTATAATCTTTGCCCCGCTACATAAAAGTGTATCTGTAGGTGAAATTATTTATCCCCCTTTGGTTTCAGGTCTGGACTACGCGGAGCAAGTAGGACTAGTGCACTACTATCATATATGCCATGAAGGCTGCTTGACAAATTTCGATATTGGAGAAGACAGAGAAGAGGCAACTCAATTGTATCCCGAAGTTACTTACACCCGAGTGAATGACTATCTCAAGCGTTATCTGTGACCAATTAACCTATCTATTGTATGCATTTGTGTGGGCTTGTATTCTGGTTAACGTGATCAATCTGACTCTCAAGCGTGTAATATCAGTTGCTGCGTACATTTTTAAGTACATTTGATTGTGGACAGTTTGCTTGAGCCGATATTTGATGATCAGATTCAATTTAATCGCTACTAAATATTGACAAAATGACTTGATACTAATTTGACCATCACGATGTTGTGCTTGTTCTCATGCAGAGAATGCCCACATGTACATTCTTGTAGGTATATTGTTGTCATTAATAGGCATCTTAGTTTCCAAACGGAGAGATAAGTTACTAATGCTAATATTCATAGTTCCCTAAATGCGCAACAAGTCCTATTCCGAATCAAACCTAAATTCAGGTTGCCAGCTGTGCTACCTAATTATGAATAAATCTTCTATAGTTTATATAGTTTATGTTATGCAAACATGTGTTTATCAATGTAATTGTGATGTCAATACGGGAAATTTTTGTGTACGCACATGTATACTACTTGTTAATACATGGGTCCAGCCCGCGAAGAGGGGAGGAGTGTCGTATCCGATAAAAGAGGCCTGCTCGAAGTAAGGGACATCGGCCCAATAGCCCACTGATTACCCAGGCGGGAAAGGCTCTTACCAAGTGAATAAGCCAGCTCAATCGCCCATTGGGTCCCGCTACGTGTGCGGTTTTTGGTTAGTAATGGCGAGTAAAGAGGACATCCGTCACTCACATTTTAAGGAAGATTATGCGGCAATAAGGGAAGGGCCATTACCACAAACAAAGAGGGGGAGGCAATCAACATCTATAAAGATGTAAAAGAAGGATAGAAGAAGGGTTCAGATTCCAGAGGTACTGAATGCTAGATACCCTGATCAATTTACTCTCCACTTTCCACATTTATATTTCTTTCTCCAAAAGCTCGGTGTGGCAGGATCAAGTCGATCTCCCTTAGGTCGATATTGACTGCCACTGGCCATCTTAAGTCCATACTAACTTAAGATCGGAGGGGATTTTGGGCGGAACCCAGATCCGACCCCCTGACTTCGTTCTGTGTTGCAGATTGTTAGACGCATAACCCAGCAAGTAGGTCGAAGGGTCATTGTGTACGACCCACAGTAAGGTCGAGCCTCGTCTCAATGGCTCGAGCTTTTAGCCCTTTTTGACCCAGGTACCATCTGGCTCGGGTCTCGTCATCAGCTGACGGAGCGCTACGTCACCGGAGGTAGTCACGTCGGGTCCAGCTCACTGTTGACAGGAAGTCGACCATAATAGTCCATGTAACTAAAAAATGTAGAAAGTAAAATGAATTTGCATGAGAGAAATATAAGTGTCAGCTATCTAAGGAGGTTTATCCTTCAACGCACACAGTAAAAAAAATTCACTTTCGTCATTGTTATTTAGATGATTAGCACCATTTCTTTTTAGACATATAGATGCAATATTAAGTGGTGGGTGTTTTTAATATTAATTTCTGAAAATTACAAACAATAAATATTTAGGTAATCTCTTGATGTAATCATTATTAAATAATTATATAATAAATAATATAACAGATAATCTTGGTTCAACCCGGGTTGTTTCAATATTTAGGGGCTTAAGGATCCTATTCCGAATCAAATCCGAAAGAAAGCATTTAATGCAAACTGAGGAATCAACCTCGTTTAATAATCCGGCTACTAACAGGGACCAATTAACCAAAGCGCATTCCGAGTCCGAACCGAAGCATGAAAACAAACTCATCGATCACCCCCTCTTTTAAACGCAGTTACGGAGGTAGATGGGGTTTAATTTCCCTTTTAGTTTTGATCGCATTGCACTGCCTTAGCCTTCATCCTCTCTTCCTTTCTTGTTTTAATTTGATCCCAAAAAAATCACGCATGGCAACTGCATCGATCCATCACGCAACGATGCGAGGAAGCGAGGCAGGTGCGCTCCCGCCGGGCTTCATGTTTAAGCCCACCGACGTCGACGCCATCAACTACTATCTTCGTCGGCGAGTGGGCTCCGGAGATCGATACTCGTTCATACAGGAATGCGAAGTGTATGATCATTCGCCCTGGGACCTCCCCGGAGCAAACGGCGGCAATCGGTTCAGCGTCAACGGGGAGATGTACTGCTTTACGTCGAGGCGCCGCAAGAGCCAGGGCTCCAACAGAGTCAACCGCAGCGCCGGATGCGGCTTCTGGGAGGGACAAGGACACGACATCGCCATCAGGGACCCCGCCTCCCCTCGGACGATCATCGGACACAAAGGCCAGCTCACCTTCAAGATTCTTGATCATCATGGCCACGTCCAAAGCGGCAGCAGCAACAACACCCAGAGGAATATAATTACAAAGACCAAGACCGGCTGGATCATGCACGAGTACCGTCTGCACTCCGACTCGTTCCAAGATTTGGTGCTCTGCATGATCTACAAGAAGAAGGATGGCAAAGGACGTGACCTCGTCGATGATCACAGCACGCAGCTCGCCACGACGCGTACGCCGGCGAAGAGACAGAGAACCGAGGAAGTCCTGCACGATCATGAATCGGTCCGAGGATCGTCGACATCTTCGTCGTCCCGCAGGGAGACGACACTGGAAGAGATCGATGAGTTCCTACAACGAGGCGGAGCGGAGCAAAGCATGCAGCTCCCGAGGCCGGCGAAGAGACAGAGAACAGAGGACGTGCGCGATCAAGGAGCAGTCGGAGGATCGTCATCATCCTCGTCGCGCATGGAGACGGCGTTGGAAGAGACCAGGGCGTTCCTACTACGTGACGATGAAGATCTTGATTCTTCAATTCAGCCACAGGACATGGATTCCTACGCCCAACTCCTGGAGTCGGCCCTTGCCGGAGATGAAGATGTTGATTCTTCAATTCAGCCACAGGACATGGATTCCTACGCCCAACTCCTCGAGTCGGCCCTTGCCGGAGATGAAGATGTGGATTCTTCAATTCAGCCACAGGACATGGATTCCTACGCCCAACTCCTCGAGTCGGCCCTTGCCGGAGATGATGTAATTCAATGGGGCTAGCATCAACCATGCCCAGCATGTTCAAAAATAAAAAATTATTTAGCAATCAAAATCCTTGTAAGAATATTAGCTATTATGTAAAGGGATATAAGGAATGCATATCCACTTCTGGTTCACAGCATCTCGAATGAAATGACAATCAACTACTTTATACTTACGTCTATCAAGAAATACATAATTATTTATAATGTAGATTGCAGCCTAATTATTACACAACATAGGCATATAGCTAAGGATCAAAAAAAAACATAGCTCTCACAAGCAGTTCTTTAATCGTATAATCACATATGCAGTATATGTCATAGCGTGATACTCTGCTACAGCTTTAAAACGTGACACGACAGTATGCTTCTTAATTCTCCAAGTGACTAAATTTCCTTCAACATCAGTGTTGCGGGGTAATATCCGCGAACAATGAATTTATAGTAATGAGGAACCAAGTGCACGGTGGTTACAAATGGGAGTGATTTGGTAGGACGTTTACAAGTATTTGGGGGGAGTGTTGAGGCTAGGCGCACTTCAGATGTCAATCCCTGGATCAATCCTGCAAGTCCGCCACTTGTTCGTCGCTCTCCTTGGGTTGGTCGCCGATTGCTCGCTGCTTGGACGAGCTCACCTGCGCAAAGAGCAGCTCGTCAGAAAGGCCGGGTTGGGTTCCAACCCGCAGCCTCTCCGATGCCTAAGTCAGAATGAGGGCTTAGGAATGTGGATCGGACACGTAGGCCGAGCTAGATGTAGGTCGACCTTACGTGGCGAGCTAGGGTGGAAGAACAAATATATGGGTGATATTTGCTCTTATGTGTGTGAGTGAGTTCGAGAATCAATTAGCCAACCCCCCCCCCCACTCGATGGAGGTGGAGGGGTATTTATAGATGATGGAAGCGGTTAGGTAGGGCTGACCGGGCGTGCTGAGCTGGCTTGTCAGACTACGGAAGGTTCGGCCGAGGATGTCAGAGCTGTGCATGTCAACCATGCTTTTGTCATGCGGCGCAACGGCCAGGGGTTCTTTGTCAGTGTCAGAGCCGAAAGTACCAAACAGTCAGACGGCGCATCAGCCAAGTGGTGCTTTGTCAGGCTGTCGAGCGGCGGGAGTGTCAGTGGCTTTCTCGTACAAGGGTGTTTGTCGCGTTCGATAAGCTGAAGGATCGTCGAGGTGCGTTCGAGGAGAGGGGCCGCACATGAGTCACTTGGTCGCTCCCGGTGGATGACGGGCGAATTGGTTGTTCGTCTGGCGAGCTTGGAGGGAGGCGAGCGAGCAACTGGCGAGGTTCGTGGCGAAGCGCGCCCTTCCTACTAGTCGAGGCAGACTTCGTGGAGGATGGGAAAGCTTGCCGTGTGTCTGGCAAACTTGGATGGAAGGTCGAAGTATCACGATTTTTAGGTCGTAACAATTGCACCCGTCATTCGAGCTTGAGGCAAAAGCTCGGCTTAGATCGGATGACGCACTATCACCCTATCTGCCCGGAGGGTGAAGGGACGGCCTTTGCTCTGAGCCTTCGGTCGAGGCGGTAAATAATTCGAAAAGCCCATCCACCGTTTCGTTGAAATAATTTCGATTTGAAGGCGGGAGAATATCGAAGCATCCCAGCCGTCGAGAGGGCGACGCGTGGTGGACGTGACTGTGGGTGGCAGTCGAGGCGTCAGAGGAGATCGGATCCTCACCACGTGACAGAGCTTCGATGGCAGAGATCGGTCGACGCTTCCTATAAATATGGGAGGGAGAGATCGAGCGAGAGTTTTCCCACTCCTGATTTCCTTCAAGCTCTCGTCTTCTTCTGAGTTTCTGATCGTCGTTGTCGTCGCCGCCGTTGACTGAGTCCGTGCCACCGTCCCGACAGCTTCGTCCATCCATCTTCTTTCTTATAGGTACTGTTCTTGCTTCTTGAAATGGTTTCTCCGACTTCTTCCCGTTCAACTGCTTCGAAAGAGGTAGAACAATGGTACAGGGGCGACTGAGCACCAGTCAGCTCCGCCGCGGACACGGAGGATGAGGTGGAGGAGACTTCACCAGTCAGTCAAGGCCGCCCCGAGAGTAGGCCAGCGCCCGAGCTCGCCATGGGTTCGTCGTCGGAGGTCCCTAGGGATCCGAGGAAGGGAAAAGGGCCGGCCATGATGAAGCCCCGACTATCTGCTCGGGCCGTCGTAACCATGACCGAGGCTCGGAAAGTCCCTGTTGAGATCTCGAGCATGGAGTCGGTAGAGCGGACCTCTTTCATACATCTAGCCCGTGCAAAGTTCATCAGGCCACCCTACACAGTCCACCTACCGATCGCCACTGAACGGGTGTGCTTACCCAAAGAATACGGGGTTGGCGTCTATGTCGCCTGCTTCTACCAAGGACTTCGATTCCCCCTTCCTCCTTTTCTTCTCCACATCCTGAACTTCCTCGAACTCCCCATGTTTCAACTGATGCCGAACTCTGTCACGCACCGCTTCCCAAAAATATGGAGGCGAGACGTGAGAAGGTCCGCTCAGACTTGAAGCTGCAAAGCTCCAAGCCCGATAAGCGTCAATCAACAATAAATTGGCAGGTCCTTGCAACGCGATACGAAACAAAGATAATAATGAAGGGAAATGCGACAAAGGCAAATCTCAGAATATCCATCATATTAAATTCCAACATCATAGAAAAAGCCACCAGGCTTAAAGAGAAAAGAATCTAAGGTCCCCAGCATGGCCAACAAAAGTACAAGTACAAAACATGGTGCCACGCACCGACAACTAACAGAAATCCTAAAACAAAAGGAAGCTCAGCAAGATCCTAAGAAGGCCACCAGTGTCCACAAAACTCCTCCTGAGCAGACATGGGCTCAGGCTCAGGCTCAGTAACATCCACGTACTCAGCTACGGTCTCCGGCTCAGGGTATAACATGTGACACCCAAAAGAGCAAGGGGGCACATGTCAGCAAGTCTAAAAAGACTTGAGCAAGGAAACTGAAAGGAAGGTAAACTAACAACCTTGCAGTTATAGTATGATGCATAGCATGGCAAGTATAGTATGGAAGTAACAAGTAAGGTAAAGTGCAAGTAACAAGTAGCAAGTAGCAAGTATGGCATGGATGAAAAGTTTTACAAGTATAAACACGGAAAGGTACAAGTCAAGTAAATCACGTCAAGTAAACACGTCGTGCACAGAGATTACGTCTTCTGGCTAGAGTGGCGGATCAGGCCAACTCGTAAACTCAGGTGATCGCTTATCCCTACCCCTCCACGTGTATCGAGCCAGGGCATTACCCCCGAACACGTATGCTCGCTTCTGGATCACGAGCCAGGAAGTGTTTTTGACACGTATGGCGTAGGGTTATGCCCGCATAACGGGTGCCTAGCCGGATCAAGTAGTACAAGTAATGTAGCGTGTGCTACGAATGCAACATTCAACATGGATAGCATGTCATGTACAGATAATTCGCGTACCGTTAATTGAATTTAAACATGGCAGATAAGATGCATGGATGACAAGTGCCAATAATTAAAAGTAGTCGGATCAAGCTTCGTTGTCAAGCTAGATCCTGAAATTTGCGCCTAGGCGAGTATCATTTCGTCGCCTAGTCTCTTTTACGCCTACAACAAGCAAATGGCCTAAAATATGGCCTAAACCCCTAAGTGGCAAGTTTCACTTGCCTGGCACCAAGGATGACGATCAGCGAGGCACGTCACAAAATGTTAAACTACGGAGATGAGATCGCTGCCATGGCAAGACAATATCAGAACAATAACCAATCCAGTTTTATTAGGGTTTAACAAAATCACAAGGTGGGTTAAGAGAATATTAAAGGGTTGATTTACTACCGTATCGTAGCGGAAGAACGATGCCGAGCAAGCACGGCAACGGAAGAACGATCCGGAGAACTATGGCTCAGATCTGGAAATGTGGGAAAAATCTGGAGAAAATGGGATTCATGGGGTTGGCCGACAGCCTAAGGAAGGTGGCCGTCGCTAATGGCGAGAGGGAAGCTCCAAAGGAAGAAGGATTGGCTTGGGGAAATGTTGGAGGATGATTTGGGGGAGAAAATGGCTCAGAAGAAATGAAAGAAGAGTGAAAAGAATCGGGGGTTTAAATAGAAACAACCCGACGGCAGAAATGAAACCTAGGGTTTCGGGGTCATTTAGTCGGGCAAAGAAGAGCTGCTGACCGACTAGTTTAAGAACTAGTTGGTCGGTGAGTGTTCATTGACCGACTAACGTTAAACAGTAACTTAGATGAAATTAATCAAAGAAACTAGTCGGTCGGAGAGTAAGTTCTGACCGACTAGTTTCACATCTAATCGGTCGGTGGTTGTTCTTAGACCGACTAAGAGTAAACAGTAACTCCTGAATAATTGATTTAATGAACTAGTCGGTTCCAGAAGAGTTTCTGACCGACTAGATTGGAATCTAGTTGGTTGGTTCTCCTTCTTGAACCAACTAAAGTGCACGAAAAGTCTCGAATCGAAGCGCGAAGCTCCAGGAAGATTCCTACGGCTTCTAAGATCAACCTATCTCTAAGATATGAGCGATATGAAGCTCGTCACGAATGACTTACTCCAAACTCAACGATCTAAGGAAGAAGCTAAAGAATCACAACGAAACGAACGAAAACGAAAGCTACGGAGACGGAAATCACACATAAGGAGAAAATCCACCAAAACATATATAGAATATAGATAATCCAAATACATGAAAAACCAGTCGTTACATCCTCGCCAACTTAGAATAAAGTCCGTCCTCGGACTTTCTAACATATCTAGTCGCTCTAGTAACTACCCCAATCATATCACATTATAATTCAATTAGGTATAGTCATTACAAGTGCTTATATTCGCACTAGGTAGTCAAACATTAACACTACTAGCATGTATTCATCCACGCACATCATACTCTTATACCTATAATAACCATTCATACTCATACATGTATCTCAATCATATATATATACATCCCCTATATAGCTACTACTTACCTAGCACAAACAATAGTTCAGCTACTCACTTATAGATAATATTAGTCTCATACTAGCAAATACAACCATCGCTCTACGCATAGATAGCTACCTATGCATCAAGCAACCATGGGCATATTACTCCCTAATATTTCCTAGTTTACATCCAATGTCAACATATCACTACAAGTAACCACACCACTCAATATTCAATCATGTTATTATATCTAAGATACACTTACCGCTACTATAATTTCACAATTCTTAGTTATTCCAATACATGCATATATTTCACTATAACTTCACATCACATACGGCCCTATAATTATACCCACGACACGCCACACATATTATAGTCACCAAAACTTATAATTAAGCACATACTTACCCGTGCATGGTGCACACCCACACACGCTAATATTTCATTCATATATACCAATCACACCACCGTATACTTAGCACATCCACACACCTGGTTAGCTAGCACACATACGTTCACACAGGCAAGTCCTTAGTAAATAACTATACCACAAGACCAACACATATATAACTATATACTGGTATAGCGACCCACAATCATGTGCGTAACACGACCAGGCACAAACACTCCTACCCCTATACATGTATCAAACATCGCTATATGCAAACTACAGACATACATAGCAATACTCTTAGAGTATACCCACTCAAGCTTGAGTGAGACCCAAAACACATATCTATGTACGTAACACGGTATCTATACTTATACCAATACCACACTCTAATATATATACGCGTCTACCAATATAACCATATACATACCATATGTCAATCACCCCTAATATTTAGTCAGGTAACACCCACATAGTTCAATCACTTGTATACCATAATAATATTACAGACGTCAGCACACGTACAATTATAATACCCTCCCTAATACAAACAGTCTCCGTATAGACACACACAAGTAATATATATTTACACCATATCCTACTACCTATAATTAGTATACCAACACATCTACTACATTCATAGTTAAGATATGCAATAGTCGTGTATACCTCATGGTATACACGCATACAACATCCCGTAAAAGCAAGCAATACCAATCAAAATTATAATCCTACTACCATATGTATATCACCTATATACTCATGCAGCAATTACATAACTACTTACGTCTAAGCACAATACGTATCTACGTACGAGCACATGCTCACACGTACTAATATATATGTCATATAATAGGCCTACGCACTTAACTTTACGTACACCTATTATAATCACACCTAACATACACATAACTTTACCAACATATTATTTCAACCATTATAAGTATCTCCAACTACATACACCCTATTAGGTATTTCAACACTGATTCATATATACACCGACGCTCCTAGAGTGGTATAGCTATCCTCACACATACCTGTAAATACTAACACACAAACAACTTCATAACATCACGAATAACTCTAAGTATGTATATGTCACACAATAGGCAAACATTAATATACTATGGGGGGGTACACTCATTCAAGCCAACATACACAACTTAGGTACATGCACTACGACAACATCACCAAGGTCCAAGGCCTACTTAACAAATTTGGGTTGACACAGTCATTGACGAGCACTAAAGCCTAAGCAATAGAGGGAGATCGAGGTCGAAAGCGTGACGAGGGAAGGGTCGATAAACACGAGTTCAGATAGGACGAGTACAAGGAGACCGCTTGGTTAGGTGAAACAGCGACTCACTTGTGAATGTTTAGGTAGAGGAAAGGGAGATGTAGTGATACTTCTTATAGGATACAGAAAGAAAATAGTGTAAATAACATAAGCTGAAATACGTGAAGTTTGAAAACTGTTGTACTTCAAAAGTTGGAATCCTCGTCTATATTAAATATTTGGAGATCGATAAAACAAGTTGTTCGAAATAAGTTTGAGTTGAATAATCATAATAAGAGAAAATGATTTATTGGCTAATCGAAAATCATTATGAAAAGGAAGCAAATCATTCATACGAACATTAAGGACGTAGTTTAGAAAATATTATACGGCAGTAATTTAATATAGTGTTGGCAAAAAAATTTTGAAATTCCAAGAATGAAATGAACTGAAGAATTTTAAGTTCACGTTAGATACCCTCAAAGTCTTTAAGCTAGGGAAAATTTTAAAATAACCAATATTGAAACTACTCTTTAGAGGAACCCGAATTTGCCAAAAAGAAACTGATTTACACAAGGTTCTTAACATACGAGCACAACGAGCATGGTACGGATATAAAAATAATTGAAATTCCATTTAGTTAGAATTTATTCTAAAGTATGTATGGGGAACGGAAAGATAATAATATTTTAGTAATAAAATTATCAAAATTTGTAATAAAGCTTTAAAACCAAATTACGGAGGGTCTAGATCAGGAAATGGTTACGAAAACGTAATTTCCAAAAATCTGTAATAGGGAAAAATGTTGAACATAACTTTGATTTGTTGAAAGCTGAAATCATATGTGACTTGAAAGGTATATTAAGGGAGCGCGATGAGTCATTTGAATGGCATAAATAAGAAAGGAAAATTATAAATTGATTTGGGAAAAATAGAAATACGGCTCGGAATTAAATTGATATACGAAAAGGGACAAGATATTTAAATAGGTATGAAAGTAAAGGCTGGAAAAACATTATAAAACAGAAATCAAAATCTCGTCAAAACTTTCGAAATTCAAAAAATAAATTTAAGTCAACGAAAGAGTATGAGGTATAAGTATATATATAATAATTGAAATTCCATTTAGCTTGGAAAAGATTTTAAAGTATGTATGCTATGCGATTAAAATGGATCTCATAGTTAGAAAAACGGCTTATCGAATTTTTCCAAAATAGTAATAGAGTCTTTAAACCGAAATACGAAAATATAGATTAGAAAATGGTTACGAGATAGCAATTATAATTACAACCATTAGACTTCAAAATCTACAAGGAAATTTTGACTCGATCAGATGTGAGGAATTTTAAATATATAAATAGAGAGTTTAAAACAAAATTTAAACTTAGTGAAAACTTTTAACAAGGGAAATCAAAGAAATAACTTTGGAAAAATCAAGCTTTGCGAAAGAGACATTTGAAAGTCAACGATTATTATAATGTAGCGATCATGTGAGCCGAGGCAAGGAATTGGTCGCATGATCGAAACACAAATACGCCTAGGATATGACTCAGGAAAACCTACGGGAAACCCCTACGGTTGACCCACTAAGGATTAGGGAACTAAGCGCTAAGACTTTCTAAGGAGCTAGACGGTAATGAAATGCGTTCAGCTTGGTCCGGAATCGATGAACCCAAGCGAACGATAAAAGGAATCCTAGAAGTCTAATATGGTCAAAATTAGACAAGAACCACTAAGATAACTCCTAAGACGATGAAATCAATTCCTAGCATGGAGTCTAACTAACAATCAGGAACCTCTAACTAGCACGCACAGGCGTCTAACTAAGTCTTCTTACCACCTAGTGACATAGGAAAACGACCAGACTCAAGGCTATTGACTCGGATGTTGCAATTTATTTAATGGACATTCCATAGTTATTATCGTTGTTCCGATAATTCGCAGTTGCAAGATGGACCTGCATGGGCCACCAACAAAACCTGTCACGCCCCGCTTCCCAAAAATGTGGAGGCGAGACGTGAGAAGGTCCGCTCAGACTTGAAGCTGCAAAGCTCCAAGCCCGATAAGCGTCAATCAACAATAAATTGGCAGGTCCTTGCAATGCGATACGAAACAAAGATAATAATGAAGGGAAATGCGACAAAGGCAAATCTCAGAATATCCATCATATTAAATTCCAACATCACAGAAAAAGCCACCATGCTTAAATAGAAAATAATCTAAGGGCCCCAGCATGGCCAACAAAAGTACAAGTACAAAACATGGTGCCACGCACCGAAAACTAAAAGAAATCCTAAAACAAAAGGAAGCTCAGCAAGATCCTAAGAAGGCCACCGGTGTCCACAAAACTCCTCCTGAGCAGACATGGGCTCAGGCTCAGGCTCAGCAACATCCACGTACTCAGCTACGGTCTCCAGCTCAGGGTCTAACATGTGACACCCAAAAGAGCAAAGGGGCACATGTCAGCAAGTCTAAAAAGACTTGAGCAAAGAAACTGAAAGGAATGTAAACTAACAACCTAGCAGTTATAGTATGATGCATAGCATGGCAGTATAGAATGGACGTAACAAGTAAGGTAAAGTGCAAGTAACAAGTAGCAAGTAGCAAGTATGGCATGGATGACAAGTTTTACAAGTATAAACACGGACAAGTACAAGTCAAGTAAATCACGTCAAGTAAACACGTCGTGCACAGAGATTACGTCTTCTGGCTAGAGTGGCAGATCAGGCCAACTCGTAAACTCAGGTGATCGCTTATCCCTACCCTTCCACGTGTATCGAGCCAGGGCATTACCCCCGAACACGTATGCTCGCTTCTGGATCACGAGCCAGGAAGTGTTTTTGACACGTATGGCGTAGGGTTATGCCCGCATAACGGGTGCCTAGCCGGATCAAGTAGTACAAGTAATGTAGCGTGTGCTACGAATGCAACATTCAACATGGATAGCATGTCATGTACAGATAATTCGTGTACCGTTAATTGAATTTAAACATGGCAGATAAGATGCATGGATGACAAGTGCCAATAATTAAAAGTAGTCGGATCAAGCTTCGTTGTCAAGCTAGATCCTGAAATTTGCGCCTAGGCGAGTATCATTTCGTCGCCTAGTCTCTTTTACGCCTACAACAAGCAAATGGCCTAAAACATGGCCTAAAACCCTAAGTGGCAAGTTTCCCTTACCTGGCACCAAGGATGACGATCAGCGAGGCACGTCACAAAATGTTAAACTACTGGGATGAGATCGCTGCCATGGCAAAACAATATCAGAACAATAACCAATCCAGTTTTATTAGGGTTTAACAAAATCACAAGGTGGGTTAAGAGAATATTAAAGGGTTGATTTACTACCGTATCGTAGCGGAAGAACGATGTTGAGCACGCACGGCAACGGAAGAACGATTCGGAGAACTATGGCTCAGATCTGAAAATGGGGGAAAAATCTGGAGAAAATGGGATTCATGGGGTTTTGGGGTTGGCCGACGGCCTAAGGAAGGTGACCGACGCTAATGGCGAGAGGGAAGCTCCAAAGGAAGAAGGATTGGCTTGGGGAAATGTTGGAGGATGATTTGGGGGAGAAAATGGCTCAGAATAAATGAAAGAAGAGTGAAAAGAATCGAGGGTTTAAATAGAAACAACCCGACGGCAGAAATGAAACCTAGGGTTTCGGGGTCATTTAGTCGGTCAAAGAAGAGCTGCTGACCGACTAGTTTAAGAACTAGTCGGTCGGTGAGTGTTCATTGACCGACTAACGTTAAACAGTAACTTAGGTGAAATTAATCAAAGGAACTAGTCGGTCTGAGAGCAAGTTCTGACCGACTAGTTTCACATCTAGTCAGTCGGTGGTTGTTCTTAGACCGACTAAGAGTAAACAGTAACTCCTGAATAATTGATTTAATGAACTAGTTGGTTCCAGAAGAGTTCCTAACCGACTAGATTGGAATCTAGTTGGTTGGTTCTCCTTCTTGAACCAACTAAAGTGCACGAAAAGTCTCGAATCGAAGCGCGAAGCTCCAGGAAGATTCCTACGGCTTCTAAGATCAGCCTATCTCTAAGATATGAGCGATATGAAGCTCGTCACGAATGACTTACTCCAAACTCAATGATCTAAGGAAGAAGCAAAAGAATCACAACGAAACGAACGAAAACGAAAGCTACGGAGACGGAAATCACACATAAGGAGAAAATCCACCAAAACATATATATAATATAGATAATCCAAATACATGAAAAACCAGTCGTTAAAAACTCCATCAGTGTAATCGTCGGCTTCCTCGTCCTTTGTTCGAGGAGCGATAGCAGCCCTACCCTCCCCCTATTCTGGTACTTCTTCGCGATCAAGAAGCCGATGGCACACTACTACGTGTCAGCGAGGAGAAGGCGGCCTCTAGTCCTGGGATTGATGGGCAAGATTAAAGGCTGGGGGTGAAGTATGTGTTCGTCTCGACGCCCAAGGATCTGGCGTTGAGGTCGAACTGGGGCATCCTTAATCCGGAGGCGAACAGGGAGGTGCGCCTTGACTCGGACGATGTGGAGCGGGCTAGGATCTTGCAGGAAATTCCCGCAGAGGATAGGCAATACGAGAAACTTCCAACGAAGGAGATGATAGTCCAACACATCTGGCCCGAAGGTAACCCGAGCTTCATAGCTTTCGGTCCTAATTTGCTCACCCTGATCTATTTCCTTCGTGCAAGTCAGACGATGAGTTTACCAACGGAGGAGCTGATGAGGTTGGCCTCGGAGCAAGCGGCCAAACAATTGACGAAGGGCGGCCCGAAGCAAGCTCGGGAGGGACCGTCGACGGCGAAGGCTGAGAAGCTCGTCCGGACAAAGAAGACGAAGGTGGCGGAGGCCATGGCTGCTTCGGGTCTTCTGATGACCGTGACGGACACTGGGCGCCCTACTGAAAGCACAGCAGCCAGAGCTGATCCCCAGCCAATTGACCTTAATGCTGGGGAGGTCGGGTGGCCCGAGCCGGAGGCCCAAGGGTCTCAAAGAGGGCGACCACCTCTGATCCACACAACTCCGCTCCGGGCAGTAGCACCCCAAGGGTCTACCGCTGGGTCGAACTCTAGTGGGTGGACGTCGGCTGCAGATCGATGGTTGTATGGTTGTTCGCCGGGTAGGATCGGGAAGCCCGCACACCCGAGCTACGAGTCGGTGCTCGTGGTGTTCACGTCCAAGAGAGACGAGCTTTTGGCTCTGTCGACGAAGGACTCTTTGGCGGCGGCGTACCCAGTGGGCTCCGTCGAATCGGTCTTTGACGAGGTCGGGGTAGCTGCAAGGTTAGCTGAGAACAGCCTGCTGCCTAGAGACAGGGAGTCCCTGACGAACGTTGGGGCGGAGAGGTTGTGCGCCTCGGCCATCTAGCATTGATGTAGGTAGGTCGCCCACCCCTCTTAAGATATAGCTGCTTGTTCGTAAGTGTACTCTAACCTTCTCCTTTTTTCTGTGTAGGTGAATGCCATGATGGTCGCCCTTAGGCGCCATACCCCTGCTATAACCTGTTGAATATTGGACTCCCCGGATTTGGTTTTGGATGATGAGCAAACATAAATAATTCATGAACTAACAATTTGTGAGCACAGTATTGGAGATCGTCGCCAATTTCACGAGAATATTCAAAGCGACATCTCAACACTTCCAAAAGCTCGTATTCAAGCCTAAAGCTTCGTTGAAGCTCTTGCAACGCTTTGAAGTAATGAAGATTCAATCGAAGCTCTCAAAGACCGTTTATTAAGGTTTTATTTATAGTCTTTTAGTTTCGATTGATAGAATGTTAAGCCTTGAGTATATCTTACGTTTCTATCTTCATTTCGCTCATTTCGTAGCTCTAGGATTCTTGCACAAGTTCACTCTAACTTCCTCGAAGCGTCGCGCTTCGATTCGGACTTTGGTGTGCATGTTAGTTGGTACAAGAACAAGTACTGACCGACTAGATGGTGATCTAGTCGGTCGGCCACTGTTCTTGGACCGACTAGTTTCAGTCAGTTAAATCTTTGTTCTTTACTGTTTACAGTTAGTCGGTCTACGTTGACTCACCGACCGACTAGTTTGTGAACTAGTCGGTCAGTGATGCTTCTTTGACCGACTAGTTGTGATTTACTGTACATGCCAAATTTCTCCTAAGCTACTGTTTACCGTTAGTCGGTCTAAGAACGTTTGATGACCGACTAGTTGACAATCTAGTCGGTCAACTTTTGTTCTTGGACCGACTAAGTCAACTTGCCTTCAGACTATGTTGTTTTGCCTCTTAGTCGGTCTACGTTCATTGGATGACCGACTAGTTGTGAAACTAGTCGGTCAGACAGTGTTCTTGGACCGACTAGTTTTCTAGGTCTGAAATTCTATCTCTTCTCAGATCTGCTCTTAGTCGGTCCATGCTTTGTGACTGACCGACTAGTTGATGAACTAGTCGGTCAGTGAGTGTTCTTTGACCGACTAATTCTCACAGATTTCTTTCCGTTGGAGATTGACCTAACTTATGTTTTTGGGTTCCTATAAATACGAACCCAGGTCATTTCTATCTTGAATAGAGCTGCCATTAAGAGATTCATTGAGTTCTAAAGAGATAGCTATTCTCCCTCAAATCAAAAGCTCTCTTCCTCACAAGAAACCCATTCTCTCTCATTTCTAGATCTAGAGAGAAGCTTGTTCTTGGTGAGCTCTTCAAGCTATTGCTTGATCCAAGTCTCCAACTCTTCCCTAGGCACCCATTGATGCTCATTTCCTTGGTGCTAGGGCTTGGTGACTTCATCTTCCTCAAATCCTTCATTCCACCTTTTGGGTAAGAAAAACTCAAGGTATAGGATTTTGTGGTAAGAGTATTTTATTTCATATAAACTCTTTATATTGCTTATTGGCTCTCTCGGTTGTGAGAGAAGTTTGTGATCCCGGGTTGTGGGATTCACTTTGCCATTGCATGTATGATTTGATCTTGTGAAGGTTTTTCACAAGATATTCATAGTGGAAATCTTGAGTTAGGGTTTCTAACTCAAGTATCCGGAGGGGATCCGGGTGGTTGGGACGTAGGATCACCGGGAACAAGTCGGGGAGACTTGGGTGGATCCGAACCCATTAACTTCGTTTGTTAGCATTGTTAATTTCATTGTTGTCGTTCAATTTAAGCTTCCGCAAATTGATTTGGTAGTTGTGTGCAATTTAATTTGGAATTATACGCCTTATTATTTTAAAGTACTATTCACCCCCCCCTCTAGTACTTGTGCAGTAGCTGGTAGGGCATTACATTTGGTATCAGAGCCAGATACTCAGCTATGTCTGCCAACGACAACAAGACCGTGCGTCCACCTTCCAACTATGACACCTTCAGGAACCGTGAAGGAGCATCTTCGGTGATGGAGGGACATTCCTCTACGAGGCCTCCATTCTTCAACGGTACCAACTACGGGTACTGGAAGTGTCGGATGGAAACCTTCCTCCGAAGTGCATCTTTATGGAGAACTACAATGAAGGAGTATATTGAACCCGAAGAAGAAGATTTTGAGAAATGGACTACCGCGGAGGTCGCCGCGGAGGTAAGCAATGCCAAGGCAATGAACGCCTTGCAATGCGCATTGGAGCCCGAGGACTTCAATAAGATATGCACATGTAAGAGTGCATATCAAATTTGGAACTCTCTCCTCATACTACATGAAGGGACGAGTCGGGTAAGAGACTCTAAACTCGTTGTCGTAACCAAAGATTACGAAATGTTTCATATGCAACAGGGCGAGAAGATGAAAGAATATTACGCTCGCTTCGTTGACATAATAAACGAGTTAGAGGCCCTCGGCAAGATCTACACTCAAAAGGAGAAGTGCTTAAAGCTTATTGAAGGACTTCCCTCTTCTTGGGAAAAACGTACCTTCGCCATCGAGGAAGGTAATGACATGGACAAATATACCGTAGTTCAACTAATGGGTACCTTGATGTCATACGAGGTACGCAAAGATAGCAAGGTGAAGCTACAAGAAAAGATGAAGTCATATTTGAACCTAGATGCGCCTAAGAAAAAGGCGATTGCATTCAAGGCGGCTTCATCCACCTCTACCGATGATGAAGAATCGGAAAACGAGTTGGACTTGGAGTCCATGGCACTCATGGCCAAGAAGTTCAACCGTTTCTTCCGAAAGGGTAACTTCAAACAAAAATCTAAGTTTACTTCTACTAACGCCTCTCCACCTTTGTGCTTTAAATGCAATAAGCCAGGACACATCAAAGCGGATTGTCCTCAAAACAAGCAAAAGGAGAAGTGGAAGGCGCCAAAGTATGACAAGTCCAAGAAGTACACGAAAGGAAACAAGAAGGGACTTGTCGGAGCTACCTTCACCGACTCCGATGTTCCTCAAGCGGAGAGTCGGATGATGAGCAAGTGGAGCAAGCACACATGTGCTTCATGGCAAGAGAGGAGCACGATCAAGGATCCTCCTCTTCCGATGATAGTGATGAAGAAAGCGATGAGGTAACGATGGATGATCTTAGGGATGCTAACACTCAACTATGGTCAAAATACACTAAGTTAGTAAATAGATATACTAAGGTAAAAGATGACCTAGCTAGCATTCAAACATCGCCTAAGACTATCATCACCAACAACGACACCGTTGTTGAAGAGTTAAGAAATGAGATTGTAAATCTCAAATCTAAACTTGAACATGTTAGCATTGAGGATGCGGAAGAACATGAGATAGCGGATTTAACTTCTCAAAACTCGACTTTGAGTATTGAGAACGAGAATCTTAAATCTCGTGTTTATGTGCTCACATCGCAAATATCCACTTTGGATACTTCTTTGCGTTCTCTCAAAGAGAAATATGAGGACACATTGGGCCGAATCAACAAATTCAACAAGGGTAAGGGCCATTTGGATAATATCCTAAAAGATTTACTTCCGGCCAAACACCACATTGGCTTGGGGTATATGATGGGAAATTCATCCAAGTCGGTCACTACTTTTGTTAGGCCAACTTCCGAAGCCTCAACGAGTGGGAGCAAACACTCTATTGGTAGTTCATCTACCAATGGTGCTTCCACCTCGTCCACACCCTCTTTCGGAAAGAAACCCACTTTGGGTGGACCTCCAAAGAAGGGGCATGCCTACATGTACACTAATAACATGCCACGTAGGAACACACGTCCTACTCCACCGGCTCACACATATGATGATTTTTATGCAACACATTCTCGGGCACGTGCACACCAAGTGAGACACCCTCACGCACGTGTTCCCACACATGCATATGTACACCCATCTCATCATATGAATAATTCTCTTCGTGCACCATTCCATCATGTCCCATATGCCTATCCACAACATGCATCACGTAGAATTCAACGTCGTATGCATGCACCCAATAGGATGATGGCTCCCAAAATTTTCACTATTTGGAGCCCAAAGGACACAAGCATGGACGAAAAACAAATGTATATGAATGCTTATTTTTCGGATGTTGTGCATAGTAAGAATTATGTGGGGAAGTCTAAGTCCACTTGGACTTGGCTTCCAAAGGTCTAATCCCTTGGACCCAATGACCTTGGGTACCATGATATGAAATTGTGTAACGGCCACTTTCCGGCCGTGTATTTTTTTAGCGCGTAGCCGATTTCGTATGCGTTTTGTGTATTTGATTTTTATTACTGATTTCTGTAGTTCAGACGCGCGAACGAACCCCGTATTCACGATCCTCTCGGAGGCGTGAGCGCCCCGGTATTTTCCTTGTAATTTTAGGATGTCGTTTGTCCTACCTACTAATAACCCATTATTAGTATCTAACATATTTTTGTTAATAAAAGAATTTTGGTTATAAAAGTTGCATCACGTTTTCTTCATTCTTAATACAAAAAAAAACTTAAATAATCATGTTTTAAAAAAAAAAAACTTTGACCTAGGCCTCATTCCATTTGACCGCACCCATGCCTGACGGTGACGGTGGGAGAGAGTGGAAACTTTGTTTTTATAATAACAAAATTTTTTAACTAATAATCGAATCCTAAGCTAATCCTAACAAATTAATATATATTAAGATCCAATCCTATCCCAACTGCCCTATCCCACGAATCCCATATCCCCACAATTTATCTCCATGTGCTACACTCCCCGTTCTCTCTCTCTAACCCTATAACTATATTAATTTCCCTAGACTTTTAGGCAAACTGATCAAACCCATGCCTCTCTACATTCGTACTGCCCTCACCCCATCTCAATATCAAAACCCTAGTTTTCTCTAGCCCAGGCAAGCGCGCCGCCCTACTCTTTTCCTCTCCACACAAGGGCCAAACTCGTGGCCACCCTCATCCTCTCCGTCCATCCCCCACGGCTTCCCCTGTCCGAACAACTCACGCCTTCTCCTTCGCACAGGCAACACGCCGCTCGACCCCCCCTACTCATCTCCTCCGCGAGGTGCTCCCCTCCACACGATAGCGCCTCAGCGTCGTTTCCCCACGCCAGCGTTCCGGCCCCAGGCGCGGAATCCTCTAGCAACCACCGCCCAGGCCTCGTGCGGTCCCCTCCGGGAGCTGCAGTTCCCCTCGCTCACGCCCACGCCGCAGCTTCCGCCCAGTGACTCCGGAGTCCCTCCTAGCCGCTGCCACGTCCAGCTTAAACCCGAGAGCCGCCCGGACCACAAACACTGCCCGTCGCCCTCCTGCTTGCACATGTAAGTGGGAAACACTTTAGTTGCACTCCATTAGAATACTGAATGATACTTTGATATGTTGGCATATGGGAGATGGTTAATGGATTGATGGTTAGTTGATGCTGGTGGGGAATAATCATAGTTATAGCAAATGAGTTGTTATACTAGATTAGTTACATACTCCAATACAAAATGAGAACGTGAGTGGTTTATTTCTTCTTACGTAAACAGCGGTGTAGATGCTTTAACCCATATCCATCCATGCTATTCTGTACCCTAATATAGTGCACTTGTGAGCTAGTTTAATAAGTGTTGGAAGAAGGCAGCATGCTGGTTTTATGTTAAACTTGTTATATAATTGGTTAGTGTTAAAATTAGTAAACTAGTAAGGTTAACCTGCTCACATGTACAGTCAGGTTATTAAATATAAATGTAGTGTCAGCTTGTTAGATATAATCTTCATGCTAGTAGTATGTTAGCCTTATAAAATGAGTTAGCAATACCTCACCTTGATTACCAGAAACATTAAATAATGTGATAGATATTATAACATAGTGTTAACAGTAAATTATGTTATATCATGTCATGAAGTCACCTAGTTTAGAGAACCTAATAAAATGAGAAATTATTTGAATATGTTGGACTGAATCTAATTCAGATGCATGTTTAATCAAAACAGAGAACCAGTCGTTCCATAGCTTAACACTCGTCGAGGCGAACCCACGACAACCGATATCATCGGAAACAGGCAAGTGATACTTGCCAGTCTTCCATTTAGGCCATGTCTTAGGCCATTTGTACAGTATTTGTAAAAGAGACTAGGCAGTGAAATGATAGCTGCCTAGACGCCACTTTTAGATCTAGCTTGACAACGAAGCTAGATCCGTCACTTTTTACCATGCTTGCATTCATACCACCATGCCATGTTTAATTTCAATTAACGGTACGCAAATTATCTGCTCAATGTCATGTCATTGCATGCCTCTAATGATTGTCGTGATTGAGTAGCACACGCTACACTTATTGTAATGATCGAGGCTAGGCACCTGCTTTGCGGGCACAACCCTATGCCAAAAACACTTCCTGGCTCGTGATCCAGAAGCGAGCTCATGTACTTGGGAAACCCTGGCTCGATACACGTGGAGGGGTAGGGTTAAGCTGCCACGCAGCGTAGAAGGAAGCCTGATCCGCTCCTTCAGCTGTAAGGGGAAAACTCTGTGCACAATGTGATAGGATAGTGATCGTGATTGTAAATTAATGTTCTCGTAATGCATGTCATCATGTCATCTTTAAATGTTGCATCCTTAAAATGTCATTTCAAATTATTGCACCATTTTATAACTGCTAGTCGTCTTTTGTTATTTATATCCTTGCACAAAAGCTCTCCGCTTTCTTTGGGAGACTTTTGCTGACATGTGCCCTTTTCTCTTTGGGTGTCACATGTCAGGTTTTGAGCCTGACTTAGTTACAGAGGACGATAGGTTGCTGACGTTCAGTTCGAGGATTCCAGTACTACCCTTAGTCTTAGCCGGTGACTCTCTTTACTTTTGTTTCGGCCATGTTTTAGGCTTTTTGTTCAGACTTGTACTTTTGTGACTTTCTGTGATGTTGGAATAAATTGCTGGATGTTATGTTGGTGGATGTTTACTTTTATATCTGCTTTACTATTAATATTGTTGTTTCGCCGCAATGCAAAGGACCTGCTATCATTTGAAATTTTTACAGACGCTTATCAGACTGCAGCTTCACCGCTCCACGTCTGAGCGGACCTCATCGCGTCTCGCCTTCCATATTAGGGAAGCGGGGCGTGACAGGTTTTGTTGGTGGCCCATGCAGGTCCTCTTTGCATCCGCGAATTATCGGAACAACAATAATGATAAATAACATCCAATTACTTATTCATAACATTCGAGTCACGATTAAGTCTAATCTGAACATTTCCATGTCTTAGATGGTAGGAAGACTTAGGTGGATGTCCAGGTTGGATAGTCAGAAGCCTTTGTCATGATTTAGTTGTACTCGTCATAGGTTGCCTTAGTAGTCTCTCAACCAGCCCTGACCATATCATACGTCTAGAGCTTTTCCTTTAGCTGTTCGTTGAGTCCATCGATTTCGGGCCCAACAGAACGTAATCTTATTACTCTTAGGACCCCACCCCCGAGACCTCTATTACAGTCTAGTCTATTAGAGAGTCTTAGTGTTAAGTTTCTTTTGATCTTTAGTCAACCCAATAATTAGAACCCCTGATTCTATCATTTTCCTGATCATTACGCTTCTGTGTTATCGACCGTAGAACCCCATCGTAGTTTTTCATGAATCATATCCTAGGTGTATTCATCATGCGATCATAATCTTTGCCCTCGATACGCGTGATCGCTTTTTGACGATTTTCGTTAATCTTTCGAATCTTCTTTGTTGCCAATCTTGATTCTTCCAAAGTTATTTTCGATTTTCCTTACTAAAAGTTTTCACTTAGTTTAAAATTTTTTTTTAAACCCCTTCTTATATATTTAAATTCCTTACTTCTGGTTGAGTTAAAATATTTCCTTAGATTTTGAAGTCGTCTTGGTCGTAAATTTTTATTACAATCTTAAGACCATTTTCTAACCTATATTTTTCACATTTCAGTTTTAAAACTTTATTACTATTTTGGTAATTCGATATATCATCTTTTTCTAAACAACGAAATTTATTTTAACCGCTTACCATTCATACCTTTAGAATATTTTTCCAAGCTAGATAGAACTTCAATTATAGTTTTTATATATCAGTTCTAGGTTCGTCGTACTCGTATTTCAAAAATCTTTGTATAAATCCGTTTCTTTTGGCAAAACCTGGTTTCTCTAAAAGTATTTTCAATATTATTTATCTTAAATTTCTCCCCAGTTTAAATACTTTGAAAACATTTAGCACGGGCTTAAATTGCCTAGACTTCAGTCGATCTAAATTCATTCTTTGAATTTCGAAACTTTTGCCGAAATTATTAAATTACTGCCGTATAATATTTTCCAATCTATATCTTTAAAGTTCGTGTGAATGTTTTACTTCTTTCTTATAATGATTTCTCAATAAGCCAGTAAGCCATTTTCTCTAATTATGTATAAACGACTCAAACTTGTTTCGAACAACTCGTACTTTCTGATCTTGTTCGTTACGCTTTTGGTTTCGGTGTTCTTTCTATTGTTTAGATGCTAGTGCATGTCATTGCCATTGTCAACCTTAGTATAGTAGTGAGCCCATTGATTTTATTGCGATGTCGTTGTGATGCATGTATAAGTAGAGTGTGTGGACTCGTGTGTGTAAACCTCGGCGTATCACTCACGTATGAATGTACTCCCCGTAGTATATTAATGTTTGCCTCTTGTGTGATATATACATACTCAGTGTTATTCATGAAGTATATGAAGTTGTATGAATGATAGTGTTTATATATAAGTGTGTGGATAGCTATACCACTTTAGGTACGTCTAGGTATATTAGATTTGGTGTTGGAATATCTGCTAGTGAGTATGTGGTAAATGTTTGACATAGTATACTAGTAAGTCATGTGTATTTTAAGTGTAATGATAATAGGTGTACTTATGGTTAAATGAGTAGGCCTATTATATGACCTATATGTGAGTGTGTACTCGTACGTAGATATGTATTGTGCTTAGGCGTAAGTAGTTATGTATTTGCTGCATGAGTATATGGGTGATATACGGATGATAATAGGATTATGGTTTTGTTAATATTGCTCGCCTTAATGGAATGTTGTACGTGTGCGTGTATACCATAGGTTAACAAATTATGAAATGATTTAAACTATGTATGGATAAGTAGATGTGTTGGTATACTAATTATAGGTAGATGGCTTTGGAGTGAATAAATATTGCATGTATGCGACTATACGATGAATGCATGTATTAGAGAGTGTATTATAAGTATACCTGTGCTGGTATTTGTAAAATTAGTACTGTATGTAAAGTGATTGAATTAGGTGGGTGTGACCTGACTAAATATTAAGTGTGATTGATGCTAGGATATGTGTGTGGTTACGCTGGTAGATATACGTATTGGAGTGGTATTGATATAGGTATTGATACCGTGCTACGTGTATAGAGTAGTCTGATATGAGTTTCGAGTCTCACTTAAGCTTGAGTGGGTATACACTAAGTATATTGTTACATATATCTGTGGTTTGCGTGTAGTACCATGAATATAGTGATGGATGATGTATGTATAGTGATAGGATTGTTTTTGTCTGGTTGTGTTACGCGCATGATTGTGGGCGGATATACCATATTACAGTTATAGGTGTTGGTTTTGCGGTATATTTATATACCAAGGACTTACAAGTTTGTTTGATGTATGTCCGTTAGCTAAACTAGGTGTGTTATTGTGTTAAGTATATAGTGGTATGGGTGGTATTTATGAATGGTATGTTAGCGTGTGTGGGTGTGCACTATGCACGTGTAAGAATGTACTTAGTTTTATGTATTTGTGACTATGGTATGTGTGGTGTGTCTTGAATATAGTTATAGGACTGTATGAGATGTGGATATATGGTGAAATAATTGCGTGCATTTGAATAACTACATATATGTAAAATTATAGTAGTGGTGAATGTATATTAGGTATATTAAAACTTGATTTAATAAGGTATGGTGTGATTACATGCGTTGATGTGTTGGTGTTGGATGCCTACTAGGAAATATTAGGGAATAGTATATTCATGGTTGCTTGGTGCATAGGTAGTTATCTATACGTAAAGTACTCCGTTTGTATTTGCTGGTGTGAACTATTTATATGTAAGTATGTGTATCTTGGATATGTGATAAACGAGTAATAGCTATATAAGGATGTACGTGACTATATGAATGATTGAAGTACGTGTATGAATTTGATTGTCTATGATAGGTATAAGTATGGAGGGTGTATATATATACATGTTTGTAGTATTATTGTTGACTATATAGTGCATATAAGCACTTGTAGTGACTATACTTAGTTTGAATTATAAGGTGGTGCGATTGGGGTAGTTACTAGAAGGCAAGTAGATATGTCATTTGTAATTAGAAAGTCCGAGGACGGACTTTATTCTAAGGTGGGTAGAATGTAACGGCCACTTTCCGGCCGTGTATTTTTTTAGCGCGTAGCCGATTTCGTATGCGTTTTGTGTATTTGATTTTTATTACTGATTTCTGTAGTTCAGACGCGCGAACGAACCCCGTATTCACGATCCTCTCGGAGGCGTGAGCGCCCCGGTATTTTCCTTGTAATTTTAGGATGTCGTTTGTCCTACCTACTAATAACCCATTATTAGTATCTAACATATTTTTGTTAATAAAAGAATTTTGGTTATAAAAGTTGCATCACGTTTTCTTCATTCTTAATACAAAAAAAAACTTAAATAATCATGTTTTTAAAAAAAAAAAACTTTGACCTAGGCCTCATTCCATTTGACCGCACCCATGCCTGACGGTGGGAGAGAGTGGAAACTTTGTTTTTATAATAACAAAATTTTTTAACTAATAATCGAATCCTAAGCTAATCCTAACAAATTAATATATATTAAGATCCAATCCTATCCCAACTGCCCTATCCCACGAATCCCATATCCCCACAATTTATCTCCATGTGCTACACTCCCCGTTCTCTCTCTCTAACCCTATAACTATATTAATTTCCCTAGACTTTTAGGCAAACTGATCAAACCCATGCCTCTCTACATTCGTACTGCCCTCACCCCATCTCAATATCAAAACCCTAGTTTTCTCTAGCCCAGGCAAGCGCGCCGCCCTACTCTTTTCCTCTCCACACAAGGGCCAAACTCGTGGCCACCCTCATCCTCTCCGTCCATCCCCCACGGCTTCCCCTGTCCGAACAACTCACGCCTTCTCCTTCGCACAGGCAACACGCCGCTCGACCCCCCCTACTCATCTCCTCCGCGAGGTGCTCCCCTCCACACGATAGCGCCTCAGCGTCGTTTCCCCACGCCAGCGTTCCGGCCCCAGGCGCGGAATCCTCTAGCAACCACCGCCCAGGCCTCGTGCGGTCCCCTCCGGGAGCTGCAGTTCCCCTCGCTCACGCCCACGCCGCAGCTTCCGCCCAGTGACTCCGGAGTCCCTCCTAGCCGCTGCCACGTCCAGCTTAAACCCGAGAGCCGCCCGGACCACAAACACTGCCCGTCGCCCTCCTGCTTGCACATGTAAGTGGGAAACACTTTAGTTGCACTCCATTAGAATACTGAATGATACTTTGATATGTTGGCATATGGGAGATGGTTAATGGATTGATGGTTAGTTGATGCTGGTGGGGAATAATCATAGTTATAGCAAATGAGTTGTTATACTAGATTAGTTACATACTCCAATACAAAATGAGAACGTGAGTGGTTTATTTCTTCTTACGTAAACAGCGGTGTAGATGCTTTAACCCATATCCATCCATGCTATTCTGTACCCTAATATAGTGCACTTGTGAGCTAGTTTAATAAGTGTTGGAAGAAGGCAGCATGCTGGTTTTATGTTAAACTTGTTATATAATTGGTTAGTGTTAAAATTAGTAAACTAGTAAGGTTAACCTGCTCACATGTACAGTCAGGTTATTAAATATAAATGTAGTGTCAGCTTGTTAGATATAATCTTCATGCTAGTAGTATGTTAGCCTTATAAAATGAGTTAGCAATACCTCACCTTGATTACCAGAAACATTAAATAATGTGATAGATATTATAACATAGTGTTAACAGTAAATTATGTTATATCATGTCATGAAGTCACCTAGTTTAGAGAACCTAATAAAATGAGAAATTATTTGAATATGTTGGACTGAATCTAATTCAGATGCATGTTTAATCAAAACAAAGAACCAGTCGTTCCATAGCTTAACACTCGTCGAGGCGAACCCACGACAACCGATATCATCGGAAACAGGCAAGTGATACTTGCCAGTCTTCCATTTAGGCCATGTCTTAGGCCATTTGTACAGTATTTGTAAAAGAGACTAGGCAGTGAAATGATAGCTGCCTAGACGCCACTTTTAGATCTAGCTTGACAACGAAGCTAGATCCGTCACTTTTTACCATGCTTGCATTCATACCACCATGCCATGTTTAATTTCAATTAACGGTACGCAAATTATCTGCTCAATGTCATGTCATTGCATGCCTCTAATGATTGTCGTGATTGAGTAGCACACGCTACACTTATTGTAATGATCGAGGCTAGGCACCTGCTTTGCGGGCACAACCCTATGCCAAAAACACTTCCTGGCTCGTGATCCAGAAGCGAGCTCATGTACTTGGGAAACCCTGGCTCGATACACGTGGAGGGGTAGGGTTAAGCTGCCACGCAGCGTAGAAGGAAGCCTGATCCGCTCCTTCAGCTGTAAGGGGAAAACTCTGTGCACAATGTGATAGGATAGTGATCGTGATTGTAAATTAATGTTCTCGTAATGCATGTCATCATGTCATCTTTAAATGTTGCATCCTTAAAATGTCATTTCAAATTATTGCACCATTTTATAACTGCTAGTCGTCTTTTGTTATTTATATCCTTGCACAAAAGCTCTCCGCTTTCTTTGGGAGACTTTTGCTGACATGTGCCCTTTTCTCTTTGGGTGTCACATGTCAGGTTTTGAGCCTGACTTAGTTACAGAGGACGATAGGTTGCTGACGTTCAGTTCGAGGATTCCAGTACTACCCTTAGTCTTAGCCGGTGACTCTCTTTACTTTTGTTTCGGCCATGTTTTAGGCTTTTTGTTCAGACTTGTACTTTTGTGACTTTCTGTGATGTTGGAATAAATTGCTGGATGTTATGTTGGTGGATGTTTACTTTTATATCTGCTTTACTATTAATATTGTTGTTTCGCCGCAATGCAAAGGACCTGCTATCATTTGAAATTTTTACAGACGCTTATCAGACTGCAGCTTCACCGCTCCACGTCTGAGCGGACCTCATCGCGTCTCGCCTTCCATATTAGGGAAGCGGGGCGTGACAAATTGTCTATCTTTAGGTACTCAAGGAAAAGAAAAAGAAAAGGAGCAACAAATTTAAATTTAGCTCCAAAGAGAATTGGATACTCGATAGCGGGTGTTCCAAACACATGACGGGTGACGCTCGTTTGCTCTCCGGAGTGGTTCCCATTGCGAATGGAAACCGCGTCGTATTTGGAGGCAACGAGAGCGGAACCATCGTAGGTGTTGGTAAAGTCGGTAACCCTTCTAAACCATTAATTAGTGATGTTTATCTTGTTAGTGGTTTAAATCATAATCTTATTTCAATAAGCCAACTTTGTGACAAAGGTTACAAAGTTAGCTTTGCGAAAGGATTGTGTCATATTTTAAGAAAGGATAATGAAAAATTATTATTTTCCGGAACTCGTCGTAAAGACATTTATATTTTGGATCTTCCTAAGTCATATGAACAATGTCTCGTTGCCAACACAAGTGAACAACACTTATGGCATCGACGCTTTGGACATGTGAACTTTGGAACACTATATAAGCTTTCAAAATTGAATTCTATTAAAGGTTTTCCGAAGCTTGTTTTTGAAAAGAAAAGTTTTTGTGATTGTTGTCAACGTGGCAAGCTTCCTAAATCTTCATTTAAACCTAAGAAAAGCATCTCTACTAAACGGCCACTAGAACTATTACATCTAGATTTATTTGGGCCAACTAGAGTAGCTTCCTTAGGAAATGCAAGGTATGGACTTGTCATCGTAGATGACTATTCAAGATTTACTTGGGTATTTTCATTGTGTAATAAAAATGAAGCTTTTGAAAACTTCACAATTTTTGTTAAGAAAGTACAAAATCTCTTAGGAACCACCATTGTCACTATTCGTAGTGATCATGGAGGTGAATTTGAGAATGAGTCTTTTGAGACATTTTGTGATGAAGTTGGTATTACTCACACCTTCTCCTTCCCTCGTGCACCTCCTCAAAATGGTGTAGTTGAGAGAAAGAATAGGACGCTAGTGGAGTGTGCTCGCACTATGCTTGATGATAGCCAACTTGGCCATCAATTTTGGGCGGAAGCGGTACACACCGCTTGCTATGTGTTTAATAGAATACTTTTGAGGCCCGGCACTAAACAAACTTATTATGAATTGTTGTTTGGTAGGTTGCCTCAAGTTAAACATTTTCGTGTTTTTGGTTCGAAATGTTTTATTAAGAACACATATGGTAGTTTGGACAAATTCGATCCAAGATCCGATGAGGGGATTTTTGTTGGATATTCTTCGCGTAGCAAAGCCTACCGGATATTCAACAAACGAACCTCAACGATCGAGGAGTCGCTTCATGTCTCATTTAATGAAGGATTTGTTCCAACTAGAATTTCAAATGATAATGATTCTATGGATGTTTTATGTGATTCATTTGATAATTCTAAGTCTAATGATTCTATTGATTCTATTGAGACTAACCCAACTAACGAAGTTATTGAGAATGTTCCTAGTGATCAAGGTATTCCCAAACGGCTTCATACCGTTCGTGACCATCCTCATGAGCAAGTCATTGGCAATATCCATGATAGTGTCAAGACGAGATCGCAAGTGAACTACTTCGCTCATTGTGCCTTTGCCTCCTCGATAGAGCCAAAGAATACTAATGAAGCATGCGAAGATAGCGCTTGGATCTTAGCCATGGAGGAGGAGCTCATTCAATTCGAGAGAAATGAAGTTTGGGAGCTTGTTCCATTGCCATCGAAGAACCACACCGTCATAGGGACAAAGTGGATCTTCAAGAACAAAACCGACGAAAACCAAGTCGTCGTCCGGAACAAAGCTCGGTTAGTAGCTCAAGGCTATCGTCAAGAGGAAGGTATCGATTTCGAAGAATCTTTCGCTCCGGTAGCTAGATTAGAATCAATTAGATTACTTTTGTCTTTTGCATGCCATAAGAATTTTAAATTATTTCAAATGGATGTTAAAAGTGCTTTTTTTAAACGGAGATGTCGTTGAGGAAGTTTACGTTTCTCAACCTCCGGGCTTCGTAAATGAAAAATTTCCAAATCACGTTTTTAAACTAAAGAAAGCTCTTTATGGTTTGAGACAAGCTCCTCGAGCTTGGTATGATCGCCTAAAGAATTTTCTTTTGGATTTGAATTTTAAAATGGGCGAAGCCGATTCAACACTTTTTATTAAGCATGCGAATAATGATATTTTATTAGTTCAAATTTATGTTGATGATATCATTTTCGGTGCTACTAACTTCGCTCTTTGCGAAGAATTTTCTAATGTGATGAAGGAACAATTTGAGATGAGCCACATGGACGAACTCAAATATTTCTTAGGTCTCCAAATTCGCCAAATGAACGATGCAATCTTCATCCACCAAACGAAGTACACGGTGGAGTTGCTAAAGCGATTTGGAATGGAGAATGCCTCCGGGAAAAAGACTCCAATGAGCACGACTACGCATCTTGACAAGGATACGGGCGGTAAGGATGTAGACATTCGTCTATATCGAGGTATGATAGGTAGTTTGCTTTATCTTACCGCAAGTAGGCCCGATATTATGTTTGCCATATGTATATGTGCTCGTTATCAGTCTCAACCTAAGGAATCTCACTTAGTAGCGGTAAAGCGCATTTTTCGCTATCTAAGTTACACTTTAGATTTTGGATTACTTTATCCGAAATCTAGCACATATGAGTTAATCTCATATAGTGATGCCGATTATGTGGGATGCAAATCCGACAGGAAAAGTACTAGTGGCACTTGCCATTTTATAGGAAATTCTCTTGTCTCTTGGTTTTCCAAGAAGCAAAATTCCGTATCACTTTCAACCACCGAGGCGGAATATATTGCCGCCGGTGCCGCGTGTGCTCAAGTTCTTTGGATGAGACACACACTTAAAGACTTTGGTATAAATTGTGATACTTGCCCTATCATGGTTGACAACCAAAGTGCAATATGTCTTTCCAAGAACCCGGTACATCATTCCCGTTCGAAACACATAGATGTCCGACACCACTTTTTAGATGATCATGTTGCTAAAAAGGACATCATTCTAGTGTACGTTGAAACCCAAAATCAAATCGCCGATATTTTCACGAAACCCCTAAAGGAGGACTCCTTTGTGCGGTTGCGTCGAGAATTGGGGATTATGGGTGAATCCGAGATATAGGATTCATGTTTCATTCAATAATTTTGCATGCTATTATATTTGGCAATATCTCATTCATGCTAGAATTATTGGACTTTTCGGGAATTTTATGTGATATCTTGATTTTTCGTTCGATTTGTGCGTAATCGTCAAATTTCTGTTTTTCGATGATTAATGGGGTAGTTTGGATGTTTATTGAGAGTTTTGAGATTTATCGTCCAAGCATATTATGGAGAGAACTTGATTTTCAAATTTTTGACTCTTTAGTCGGTTCATGTTCAGTGACCGACCGACTAGATTGTTATCTAGTCGGTCAGTACATGAACGCAGACCGACTAAATCTTGTCAGTATATCTTGGTTTCAGCCACTGTTTACAACTAGTCGGTTCAAGCTCATTGACCGACCGACTAGATCATGATCTAGTCGGTCAGTGCTTGAACTGTGACCGACTAGTTGTGCCAGGGACTGTTTGGTAAATTGCGATCTCGACCGACTTAAAATGATTTTAGTCGGTTCTTTCTCATTCTAGTCGATCGAAACCCTCTTTCTCCTCCAGCTCAAAACCCCGACCCTTCCACTTCCGATCGATTTCCGGCCTCATTCCGATCATCTCCGCCGTCGCCGGCCGTCGTTCTTCCTCCTAGGGTAAACCTCCCTCCTCCCTCTCCTATCTAGGGTTCCTTTTTCAGTTTAGGGTTAGGTTTCTCTGCCTAGGGTTCTAAATCTCTTCCTCTAGGGTTTCGGATTTCCTAGGGTTGTGCTAGGATTCGTTGATTTGATCTCGTGTCTTGCTTCGACTATGGCAAGAACACGCATTCCGATCACTTCCTCTGGCCCCTCTCCGATGACCGTTGATCCAATCTCTTCGGACCCCGAGCACCCAACCCCTCCGAAGCGTAGAGCCAAGACCACCCATCCTTCGTCGTCTTCGCCTCCTCTCAAGAAGAAGAGGACGACAACCGCTAAACCTAGAGGTCAACCCAAACCCAAGCCCAAACCTAAGCCAAAGGCCAAATCTCTTGCCTCTCCTTCTTCGTTCCATACTCCTACCGATTCCGATACGGAGTATAACCCCGAGACAGAGACTCATAGGGAACCCACTCCTCCTATTCATCCCGAGTCTAGCACCCACCCTCGTACGTCTACCCGTAAGCCTAAGGGAAAGGGTCCGTTGCCGGTGGGCGGTGTCGATATTTCCTTATGTCGCGATGACCCTTTGTGTCTCGCGGCGTATAACCGTATCGAACATTGCCCGCTGCTTCTGGAGCATTTCGTCCAGTTTAGCGACTTCATAGGGTTAGCTGATCTTCTGTCGTCGTCGGGTCTTCTCGATTACCTTCGATATGACCCGAAGGCGAATCCTCACCCCTACCCTAGATTAGTGAAGCTTTTCTATGCGAATAGGATCCGGGGTCAGTACGATGAGACCCACTCTGTTGAGACGACCGTTTTTGGGGACTCCTATAGTCCTCACTGCGGAAATCTTAGGAGAGATTTTGGGTATCTCTTCGTCTGGCCTTCTTCCTTCTGATATCTCGGTAGATGATATTTCTTCTCTTGATCAGACCATCCTTTCAGAGATTTTCCATCAGATTCCTCCTGCCATGATTGGCGTGCCATCTAAATCCTTCAAGCCAAATGCATGGGTCCTAAATCTGATTCTGAAGTCGTGCTTGCTTCCCAAGTACGGCTCCTCATCTTTACCATCCCAGCCATTTTTGAAGCTTATCTATGCGATCTTCATGGGGAGCTCGATTAATTGGGCTCGAATTATACTCGATAAGATTGACTCTTTCGAGTGTATTCGAAAGTCCAATAAATCGGCTCATATCCCATTTCCTTGCATGTTGACCCTCGTGTTTCGTCATTTTCGTGTCACATTGCCTCGTGACGATGAGCGTCCCCTTGGTCCTCCCCTGAATGCGACGGCCGTCAAGAAATCTCTGGCGGCGCTTCGTCACGTTCAGAGGACGACACCTTCTGCGTCTGTCCCTGCCTCTGCCAGTGCCTCTGCTGCTCCTTCTGCCACCCTGGATGAAGTCCTACGGATACTTCGTCGTCACGAGTCCTGCTTGGCTCGTACCGAGGAGGTAGTCTGCCGTATGGCTCGTCAGATGGGTGTTGAGCTTCCTCCTTCCGTGTCTGAGGATGAGGAGTTTGATGAGATGGCTGAGGAGGACATTGAGGAGCTCTGTCGTGCTTCGACTCGTGCCCCCGAGGGCACTTCTGCTGGTACTGCTGCTGCTGGTACTTCCACTTCTGCTCCTGGAGTTGCCACCTCTTCCGGTGTTCCAGAGCCATCTGCTGCAGCTCTTCAGCCTTCTGAGCCTGCTGCTGACCCAGTTTCCGAGCCTGCTCATGTATCTGCTGCTGCTGCTTCTGTCGAGACTCATGCTGCTGTTGAGCCTGTTGCTGAGATCTCGACTCCTGCCCCGACGATTCCATCTGTTGAGACGCCTCTACTCCCTGCAGATCCTGAGTCCACTCCGTCGACTGGACCCACGGACGCTGCAGATCCAGCCTCCTCCTCGTGATCGTTGTTCCGAGGACTCTCCATATACGTTTTGGATGATATTTCTTAGTGAGAGTGTTTTGGGTTAGGATGGGGTTGAGAGATGCTTTGATGTATTTTTTTTTGTGCTTTCTGGTTGTCGGTGTTGGATTTTATGATATGTTGATGATGATGTACTTTTTGTAGTAGTATTGATTTCGATGATGATGATGATGTATTTCTTTTTGATGATATGTAGCGCTTGATATGATGTATCTCATATATTCGACGTGATATTTTTTTTTGGATGTACTCATGTTGTCTATATATATATATGTTCATCATCGTTCACTTTATCTTTTATTCGTCGTGCAAATTTTAATATTCGATGAATATATTTGAAATGTGATATCGAATCGACGCATGAAAACTTGGTTAAATAGATTTAAATTCTATAATTGTATAGAATTGTTTTCCATGCACAAATTTAACCAAGAATATTGAATATTGAAGAGTATGTTTCTTTATTCAAGAAATGAATAAACATTTGGTATTTTTGATGATTTTGATTATCGTTGATTTTTATTGATTATGGAAAATTTGACACACCTTGTTTTGATTTCCACATTTTTCCCTTGGTGTCAAGTTGGTCCATTGTCTTTGTCTACGACTCCCGATGTTGGATTTTACGTTTCCTAATTGTTGTCGTTGTATGCCCCCCATTTTTTTGGGATAATGCCAAAGGGGGAGAGATAATGATAATAAATAGCGCAAATGAAAATTTAACTCAATTTCCAAGAATCTAGTTTGATATATTAGATTCAGGGGGAGTTAAGATACATATAAGGATTTTCAAAATCCGATATTTCAAAAATCAATTCACTTTGTTTATCTTACTCGTCTGCTTGATGCAATTCATTTATATTCATTTTGGAATTAACGTGTCATCAATGCAGGGGGAGTAAGTATTTTACATTTGAATTATTATCTTTGATTATTATTTATGTTGGTTTGTCATCACCAAAAAGGGGGAGAATGTTGAATATTGGACTCCCCGGATTTGGTTTTGGATGATGAGCAAACATAAATAATTCATGAACTAACAATTTGTGAGCGCAGTATTGGAGATCGTCGCCAATTTCACGAGAATATTCAAAGCGACATCTCAACACTTCCAAAAGCTCGTATTCAAGCCTAAAGCTTCGTTGAAGCTCTTGCAACGCTTTGAAGTAATGAAGATTCAATCGAAGCTCTTAAAGACCGTTTATTAAGGTTTTATTTATAGTCTTTTAGTTTCGATTGATAGAATGTTAAGCCTTGAGTATATCTTACGTTTCTATCTTCATTTCGCTCATTTCGTAGCTCTAGGATTCTTGCACAAGTTCACTCTAACTTCCTCGAAGCGTCGCGCTTCGATTCGGACTTTGGTGTGCATGTTAGTTGGTACAAGAACAAGTACTGACCGACTAGATGGTGATCTAGTCGGTCGGCCACTGTTCTTGGACCGACTAGTTTCAGTCAGTTAAATCTTTGTTCTTTACTGTTTACAGTTAGTCGGTCTACGTTGACTCACCGACCGACTAGTTTGTGAACTAGTCGGTCAGTGATGTTTCTTTGACCGACTAGTTGTGATTTACTGTACATGCCAAATTTCTCCTAAGCTACTGTTTACCGTTAGTCGGTCTAAGAACGTTTGATGACCGACTAGTTGACAATCTAGTCGGTCAACTTTTGTTCTTGGACCGACTAAGTCAACTTGCCTTCAGACTATGTTGTTTTGCCTCTTAGTCGGTCTACGTTCATTGGATGACCGACTAGTTCTGAAACTAGTCGGTCAGACAGTGTTCTTGAACCGACTAGTTTTCTAGGTCTGAAATTCTATCTCTTCTCAGATCTGCTCTTAGTCGGTCCATGCTTTGTGACTGACCGACTAGTTGATGAACTAGTCGGTCAGTGAGTGTTCTTTGACCGACTAATTCTCACAGATTTCTTTCCGTTGGAGATTGACCTAACTTATGTTTTTGGGTTCCTATAAATACGAACCTAGGTCATTTCTATCTTGAATAGAGTTGCCATTAAGAGATTCATTGAGTTCTAAAGAGATAGCTATTCTCCCTCAAATCAAAAGCTCTCTTCCTCACAAGAAACCCATTCTCTCTCATTTCTAGATCTAGAGAGAAGCTTGTTCTTGGTGAGCTCTTCAAGCTATTGCTTGATCCAAGTCTCCAACTCTTCCCTAGGCACCCATTGCTGCTCATTTCCTTGGTGCTAGGGCTTGGTGACTTCATCTTCCTCAAATCCTTCATTCCACCTTTTGGGTAAGAAAAACTCAAGGTATAGGATTTTGTGGTAAGAGTATTTTATTTCATATAAACTCTTTATATTGCTTATTGGCTCTCTCGGTTGTGAGAGAAGTTTGTGATCCCGGGTTGTGGGATTCACTTTGCCATTGCATGTATGATTTGATCTTGTGAAGGTTTTTCACAAGATATTCATAGTGGAAATCTTGAGTTAGGGTTTCTAACTCAAGTATCCGGAGGGGATCCGGGTGGTTGGGACGTAGGATCACCAGGAACAAGTCGGGGAGACTTGGGTGGATCCGAACCCATTAACTTCGTTTGTTAGCATTGTTAATTTCATTGTTGTCGTTCAATTTAAGCTTCCGCAAATTGATTTGGTAGTTGTGTGCAATTTAATTTGGAATTATACGCCTTATTATTTTAAAGTACTATTCACCCCCCCTCTAGTACTTGTGCAGTAGCTGGTAGGGCATTACATAACCAAGGCCGAGGTCGTGCTCGGGAAGAAAGAGGCTGAGCTTGTCGCTTTTAAGAATGCTGCTGAGGAGCGGGCGCCGATGCATAGGGCCAAGTACGCTAAGCTGCAGGGATTGTTCGTTGAACAACATGCAACGGTCCGGAAGCAGTAGATGTGCTTGGAGGAGTTTGAGGCGAAGGTCCAGGCTGGAGAAGTCCTCAAGGCCAAGCTGGAGGCTACCTTTGAGCTGGAAAAGGAGAGAGCGACAAATCTGGAGGAGCTCGTAGCGTCGGGAAAGGCCGAGGTGGAAGCGAAGTAAGCCGACGCGGTCAGACGCTATCAGTTAGAGGAGTTCATACCAACCATGGCCGCGATGAATAAGAATGGCATTTTAGAGGGCTAGGAGGCGTACCTCCAAAGGATTAAGGAGAGGATGGGGAGCCTCTATCCTTCGGTCGAGGTGGACTTCGCGAAGCTGGCAGCCTCAGATGTTGAGGAAGAGGAGGAAGAGGCTATGCCAGTTGATGAAGAAGCGTCGGCAGCCGAACAACAAGTGGGGGCGAGGGTTTCGTGGGACGTGATGCAGGGAAGGGCGGTCAGGGCGCCGTATAAATGTTTGGGGTATGGGATTTAGGGGCCGGTCTAGGGGCCTTGGTGTAGGACTTAGTTTATTTTTGTTTTTAGAAGTTTTGGCTTTTTGTAGTGTAGGCCAACAGGAGGTAGGCCGAGGCGACCAATTTTGTAAGGCCAGCCCCTGGCAATACTTGTAAAAAAATTGTTGTCAATGAAATCTATTGTCCGAACATCATTTTCTCCGTCTGCTTATCGTGGCCATCTCGCTTTGCCCCTAGTGTGTGTTGCCCCCGATATTCGGGGCGGGCGAGAGCCGGGGAGAGGCCGTGCTGGTTGTCGAGAGTATAGACTGGCGTTTGTCTTCCGGAGTTTGGGGGAGGGGAGGATACGAGCCCGTAGCTCGGCCCTAGCCCTTCTCCGGTTTGGGTATCGAGGCCCGACCTGCTATCGGTAGCCAGGGCGGGACCTTCCCCGGAGTCTGCTTGGGAGGGGAGGGTGCGAGGCCGTAGCTCGGCACTAGCCCTTCTTCGGTTTGGGTAGCGAGGCCCGACCTGCTATGGGTGGCCAGGACGGGACCTGCCCCGGAGTCTTCTTGGGAGGGGAGGGTGCGAGCCCGTAGCTCGGCCCTAGCCCTTCTCCGGTTTGGGTAGCAAGGCCCGACCTGCTATGGGTAGTCAGGACGGGACCTGCCCCAGAGTCTTCTTGGGAGGGGAGGGTGCGAGCCCGTAGATCGGCCCTAGCACTTCTTCGGTTTGGGTAGCGAGGCCCGACCTGCTATGGGTAGCCAGGACGGGACCTGCCCCGGAGTCTTCTTGGGAGGGGAGGATGTGAGCCCGTAGCTCGGCCCTAGCCCTTCTCCGGTTTGGGTAGCGAGCCCTGACCTATTGTGGATAGCCTGGGTGGGACCTGCCCCAGATTCTTCTTGGGAGGGGAGGGTGCGAGCCCGTAGCTCGGTCTTAGCCCTTCTCCGGTTTGGGTAGCGAGGCCCGACCTGCTATGGGTAGCCAGGACGGGACCTGCCCAGGAGTCTTCTTGGGAGGGAAGGGTGCGAGCACGTAGCTCGGCCCTAGCCCTTCTCCGATTTGGGTAGCGAGGCCCGACCTGCTAGGGGAAGCCAGGACGGGACCTGCCCTGGAGTCTTTTTAGGAGGGGAGTGTGCGAGCCCGTAGCTCGGCCCTAGCCCTTCTTCGGTTTGGGTAGCGAGGCCCGACCTGCTATGGGCAGCCAGGATGGGACCTGCCCCGGAGTCTTCATGGGAGGGGAGGGTATGAGCCCGTAGCTCGGCCATAGCCCTTCTCCGGTTTGGGTAGCGAGGCCCGACCTGCTATGGGTAGCCAGGACGGGTGATCACTCCATATTTTACACCTTTTTTCTGCTTGTTTGCATGCCATTTCGATCGCCCATATCGTGTTTTACACGATTATTCGACAATATTGCGATGCTTTTCACGATTTCTTGTTTTTGTCGTATTTCAGGAGATTTGGAGCGATTTGGAGTGATTCTGAGATGCACCCACTCCGGAGTGTCACTCGTGACTCTTTTGAGGGGAATTCTGCGATTGGAGAGGAGTGGAAGAAGAAAGAATGTCGTAGGAGCGATGAGTAAGCAAAAATACAAAGATTGGGCATTTTCAGCATGTCACTCGGCCGAGTGAAGGAGTCACTCGGCCGACCATCGACAGCCTGCTCGGCTGGCCAGATCGGACACGCAACAGATTGAGTATCAGCGTGCACTTGGCCGACCATCGCCAGCCCACTCGGCCGAACCACGGAGACACCACTCGCCCGAGTGGCATCAAGACGACGAAAACCAAAAACTCCCAACTTAATGTAATCTGTCAGTGCAGTCCCGAGTTCCGACTCGGCCGAGTGAAGAAACCCCATCGGCCGAATTGAAGAAAGTCACTCGGCCGAGTGACTCCCGAGGAGCCGACCCCTAAAAGTCCAGACTTACTGGAATCCGTCAGGGTTTGTCACTCAGCCGAATGACATTTGTCACTCGGCCGAGTGAGCCGCGCTGCCTGTAGCGTAAATTGCGATTTTCAAGCTGCGCAGGGGCAGTTTTGTCACAGTTTTTGGGCGATTTTGGGGGGTATTTAACACCAATTTTTAACCTAGTTTAGAGAATAGAAGCCATAGGCTGATCGGGTTCTTATTGGGCTCGGTTTGCTATATATGGTTTGATTTGGGGGTGCACATAAAGGAATAGAAGAGAGTGGGAAGAAGAAATGGGTGGAAATAGGGGAGATGAATCGCTAAATCTGATTTGGGTTGTTACGTATGAGAGATTCTCCCATTTGCTAAATAGCTTGGGATTTTGGGTAGTTTGAGGGTAAGGAAAGAGAGAGAGTGAGAGTGACAGGGTAGGGTACAGGTAAGGGGAAATGAAGGTGACCCTAGCTTAGGAAATTAATCATATGAAACTTAGGCTTTAATATAATTTGATTGGGCAATTAATGCATAAGCGGGTCAAATGGAGCCCGATAATTATGAGAAAAATACCGGGGTGACCGTGTCGACGAGAGAATCGAAACTAAGAAGATTGGTCACGGGCTAGGGCGACGAAGAACGAAACTAAAAATTAAAAGGTCTAACGACGAAAGTGAAAACTACGACACCTCTTCAGACAAAATTAATTTGTGGGTGAACGATCCGTGAAATGACGTTCCAAAATAATTCCACAAATAAGTACTCTTCCAGAGGGTCACAATGACATATCATATCATAGGGTTCGGATACAAGAAGAGGCAACTAAAAATACGCGTATGAAAGGAAAGTACGCGCATGAAAACTTACGATCGAAAAGCGACCGTGACATCCTACCCACCTTAGCATAAAGTCCGTCCTCGGACTTTCTAACTATAAATATATCTAGCCACCCTAGCAACTATCCCAATCATATCACAGTATAGTTCAAACCAGATATAGTCACTACAAGTGCTTATAAATGCACTAGATAGTCAAACATTAATACTACAAACATGTGTGTGTGTGTGTGTGTGTGTGTGTGTGTGTACATATATACATTCTAAACTTATACCTATCATAGACAGTCAATTTCATACACGTACTTCAATCATTCATATAGTCATGAACATTCCATATATAACTATCACTCACTTATCACATAACCATAATACAGATACCTACATAAGAATATAGTTCACACTAGCAATTACAATCATAGGACTCACGTACATATAACTACCTATGAACAAACAAACATGGATATACTACTCCAAATATCTCATAGTATACATCCAACACCAAACATATCAACACATGTAATCACACCACACAATGTTAAATCAGGTTTACTATACTTAATATACATTCACCACTACTATAATTTCACAAATATATAGTTATTCAAATGCACGCAGATATTCCACCATATATTCACATCACATACAGTCCTATAACTATATTCAAGACACACCACACATACCATAGTCACAAATACCTATAACTAAGCACATACTTACCCGTGCATGGTGCATACCCACACACGCTAATATACCATTCATGCATACCACTCATACCACTATATACTTAACACAACAACACACATAGTTTAGCTAACAAACATACATCAAACATGGAAAACTTTAGTAATTAACTATACCACAAGACCAACACTTATAACTATAATATGGTATAGCCACCCACAATCATGTGTGTAACACAACCAGACACAAACAATCCTATCACTATACATACATCATCCATCGCTATATTCATGGTACTACACGCAAACCACAGACATATTAACAATATACTTAGAGTATACCCACTCAAGCTTGAGTGAGACTCAAAACCCACATCAGAATACTCTATATACATAACACTGTACCTATACAAATACCAATACCACTCCAATATGTATACATCCACCAACACAACTACATACATACCATAATATCAATCACTATATTTAGTCAAGTAAAGCCCACATAATGCAATCGCTTTTCACCCTATAATCTATTATACAATTCATGAAGTTTGTCCTACGTGGCAGTTTTGTCCCACGTGGCAATTTTATTCCAGTCATATTTTTTGTTGTTGACTGGACCACCACGTAGGGGTTGGGTGGGGTTCTGGACTTGGCTTTGAGATGTGGTTTTGATGATGTTTTTGTGTTTTAGTCCCTGCTTTTCCTCTTTTTGCCTCCGGCCCTCCTCTTACACACACACCCACGCTTTTTTCACTTTGTCGACTGCTTATCTCCGCATTTGCGTCCGTGCGACGACTGCCTCCGTGCCCTCCGGCCACGGGTTATGCCTAGTAATATTACAAATATCAGCACACGTATAATTATAATACACTCTCTAATACATGCATTCATCATATAATCACGTACATGGAATATATATTCACACCATAGCCATCTACCTATAATTAGTATACCAACACATCTACTTACCCATACATAGTTCAAGACATACCATAATCGTGTATACCTCACGGTATACACGCACACGCACAACATCCCATCAAGGCAAGCAATATTAACAAAACTATAATCCTATTACTTTACGTATATCACATATACTCATGCAGCAAATACATAACTGCTTACGTTTAAGCACAATACATATCTACGTACGAGCAAATGCTCACACGTACTAACATATAGGTCATATAATAGGCCTACTCACTTTACTATACGCACACCTATTATCATTACACCTAACATGCACATGACTTACTAATTTATATATATCAAGCATTTACAAGTATCTTTAAACTACATACACTGCTAGTATATACTCCAATACAATTTCCAATATATATACAGACATTCCAAAAGTGGTATAGCTATCCACACTTACATAACTAATATTATTCATACAACTTCACATATATATCTCGAATAACACTGAGTATACATATATAACACAAGAGACAATCATTAATATCCTTAAGGTAGCACACTCATACAGGTCCACACACTCTACATATATACATGCACCACGACTACATCCCAAAAACCAAAGGGCCCACTACTAAACTAGAGTGACATAAGCAACGGCAAGCACTAGTAGGGTGGCTAAGCAAGAGAGAGGAAACCAAGATCAAATAGCGTAATGAAACAAGATCGGAAAGAATGGGTTCAGATAGGGCGAGGATAAGGAGATAGCTGGCTGGGTGGGACAAAAATATTGCTCTAAATAATTAAATAGATGAAAGAAGGATACGTGTAAAATGTGGTATCATATATATATTCTCTTAAAAATATGTAGAAATAGCGAGCCAACGGTAAAAATTTTAAATCACGGAAAAAGTGTTTAGACAATGAAATAATGAGTAGGGTGAGGCAGTGATCGCGTTGTAAATGAAAATAGGGTTATACAAAAATTTTGAAGTATGAGCACGATGAACATAGATCTGATATATAAAAAATATTGAAGTTCTATTTAGCTTAGAAAAATATTCTAAAAGTATGTACGGTAAATGGAAAAATAATAATAGAGTTAGTAGCATAAAAATGGAAGGAAAGATATATTGAATTATCAAAAATGGTAATAAAGTTTTAAAACTGAAATACGAAAGATCTAGGTCAGGAAATGATTACGAGATAGTAAATAAAAATTACAACCAATAGACTTCAAAATCTACGAAAGAATTTTAACTCAACCGAAAAGTAAGGAATTTAAATATATAAGAAGGGGTTTTCAAGATGTGTAACCTAAGCGAAAAATTTAATAAGGAAAATCGAAAATACCTTGGGAAGAATCAAGATTTGCAACGGAGAAGATTCGAAAGATTAACGATAATCATCATGAGGCGATCACGTGAATCGAGGGCAAAGAATATGATCGCATGATGAATACGCCTAGGGTATGATTCATGAAAAGCTACGATGGAAACTACGTCAATAAACAGAAGTGTACTGATCAGGAAAATGGTAGAATCAGGGGTTCTAATTACCAGGTCGACTAAAGATCAGGAGAACTCATCACTAAGACTTCCTAATGAACTAGACTGTAATAGGGATCTCAGGGAAGGGTCCTAAGAGAAACAAGATTACGTTCTGCTGGGCCCGAAATTTGATGAACCCAAGCGAACGACTAAAGGAAAAGCTCTAGGAATCTAATATGGTCAGGGCTGGGTGAGAGACTACTAAGGTAACCTAAGACGCGTGCACGACCCGGACTGAAGTTGGAGCAAAGTGCAAAGTCAACCGACAGGTTCATCCCAACAAAGTTCTCGGGAAGTTGGAGCTTAATTCCAACCGATCGGGTGATATCTCACCCGATCGGTTCATCTGAAGCTGAAGTTTCCCAAACGACGACCCGGTCATGCCACCCATTCTCCTCAGCGACCGGTTGAAGCTCCCGAAGCCCGACGGCCAAAGCAACAAGCGGCTCACCCGATCGGTTGATGTTTCAACCGATCGGGTGGCCTTTTCTTCCGCTTTCGCGCACCGCTGCTCATTCATTGAAGATCTGCTACCATTCCAGAAGGATTTTGGGTGATCTCTTATTTTTCTAGCGTCGGCATCGTCGTTAGCTTTCCAACGATAGGTCGCATGCCCAAATCCGATTTTTCTATATTTTTCTGGAATTTTCTAAGCGCAGCTATGTGCTGAAACTGGCTGCAGTCTGGAATTTCACTTCAACCGATCGGTTGACTTGTCAACCGACCGGGTGAGACCTGTTTCTGCGTATCTGAGCTCTCTGTTTGTTCCACCCGATCGGGTGAGTTTTCACCCGATCGGGTGAGTTTTCACCCGATCGGGTGGGCCTTTTTTGACAGTTTTGAACCCGACCCAAGAGGGTTTTTGAGGGGTTTTAAATAAGGGTTGGGGGCACGACTTGGAGAGGATCCTCCTCTAGTTTTTAGGGCTTTTTCAGCCCCTTTGTTGGGAGGCTTAGGGTAGATTAGATTAGGTCTTTCGGTTAATAAATCTTGTATTGGATTGTTGGATTCGAATCAAGATAAGTATTTCTTTCTCTTGTTCTCCATTTTTTGTGTTGTATTTCTTTTGCTTCATGATGAATATTTGTGTGTGTTTTGTGTTGTTTGGTTATATGTTTTTCATCATGGAGTAGTATTGATGAACCCTAATACGGGTTAGGGTAGGATTGTTGCTTGGGAATTTACATTAGACTTGGTTGCATGGCACGTGTTCGATGAAATGTGTCAATGGGGATTTCTAGCAATCTGGGTCCAATTCGTACGGCAACACACTAGATGTGTTGGGGATTGGGGTCCGGTTCTTGTCCTGTCAAGATCCGCTTCGTTGTATTGCTAGAAATCACATTTGACCTATTTGGCCATTAGGGTTACGCGGGGGTGTTTCATTGTCATCGGCGGGAAAAAGACCGCCTTTGACCGTCGGGCCGAGGGGGAATAAACTTGGCGGTTGACTCCCTAGCCATAGCTCACGCCCCCAGCGTAGACATCGAGTCCTCGCGCGCGGGAGCGGCTTGGACGAAGTGTTGGGAGATATCATTGTGGCCTTAATGCTCCCGGTTGCGGAAGGTGTTTATGGACACGGGAGTGCCCACCGTCCAGAACCGGGTAGGCCTAGCGTGCTTGGCACCGACCGGAATATCGGGCCATGGACGCTAGGTACCACCTTTTGGGGCAATGTCTCACCCTGGATCAAGTCAAATGCCAAGTGTCATGAGTGCTCTAGCCCGTGTTAGCGGGGATTCATTTCGTGTCCTTTTCATTTCTTTCTTTTATTTCTACACTTCCACCCATATCATCCGCGTAGCTAGCACACGACCTAGGCGAGGCTAGTAGCCACTCAAGCCATCCACCTCCCTGTGTTCGATATACCCGCACCCTACACTAACCGTGCACTTGCGGTAAAACGACACCGCGCCCAAACCGTAAACGGGGCGCCTGTCAAGTTTTTGGCGCCGTTGCCGGGGAGGCGTTCGGTTTGATATTAGCTTAGCTTGGGTTCGTTAGACTACGCATAAAAACACAAAAAAAAATTTCTTTTTCTTTTTTTAAAAAAAAAAATATATATTCAATAACCAAGAAATTTTTCCCCCGCCATTATATTATCTTTTTGTTATTCTCTTGTACTATTGACGCTCCTCTCTAGTTTTCTTATTTTTGTTGTCCAGGAATCTTTGGTGTAACCATGTGGAGATCAAATTTCGATGCTCAGATGAGAGGCTACAATCCCTATTCATTTTTGGTTTGTGAGACTTGTGGGATGTCGGGGCACGTGTATTATGATTGCCCATATACGCTTGAGAGCCTCCCCATACACCAAGGCCATACATTTTCCCACAACCATTGCCCAAACACCTCCCATCCATTTCCTCAACCTTATATCCCTCCACCAACACAAGAAGAATCAAGCCTCGTGTCTCTCCTTGAAAGTGCCATGTTTAACCAAGGCCAAATGATACAAAACTTGATGGTACCAATCACCGAGCCTACACCGAGGAGAGAGGATGAAGGAGAGGATATACCCACTTTCATGGTTGAGACCACCATCTCATCGGCCACCATAGACACATCTCATACCGATGCCCCAATTTCCCACACTACCACTTGGATGACGAAGCATTTTTTGATGATGATAGTGAGGATGGGGAGATTTCTCTAGGATCTGTGGGAGAGACTTGTCATCTTTATTTGGATACCCCATATGAGTCCTATGAGAGCACCGAGGAGACCACAGAGCTTATGCATACCGGCGAGGAGGATGTGCGTGAGGACGACGACACCACGACCACATACGAGGGGTCCGCTCCACATCCACCTCCACAGCCATCTCTGTCACAGCTTCCTCCTTGGTCGGTGGTCAACCATGAGGATGTCATTCAGGACATCGGGCAGATGGAGGAGCATGAGCATATCATCGAGGAGGATGTGCATGAGGGCTTGGATACGATCATCCACTTCATGGAGCCCGAGCCACATCTACCTCTACCGTCACGCTCCACTTCTTCTGCGGCTGAGCATCTACTTGAGCATATTGCCCCTATTCAGGGAGATTTTCATACTCACTCTCACTCCACTTTTGAGTCTCGCTTTTCACATCCTATTTCTTTAGACTCGTATATATTTGACATACCATATCTCTCGCAGGACACAGGATCTACTTCCCCTGAGGTATGCTGCGGTGTGTCACCACCTGGAGAGCCACTTCTCATGGAGAGCAAGGATTTGGTCGTCGCTAGTATAGAGGATAGCGACCCATTCTCAGGGAGTATTCGTCACACTTTCACTATTTTTCAATCTTATTTTGACGATTATCTCTGGGATACTTTTATTTTGGGGAAAGATTTTTTGCCATGGACTAATGCACCTCGTCCTTTGCAGGTCGCAGGTGGACACCTACGAGGGATGCTTGGAGATGCATTGCTTGGGTCCATTGGCACACGTGGCACAACGCTTCTGGCGGAGCCACAGAAGGAGCAGTTAGAGCAGCTACCTGCCCCACTTCAGATCTTGGATCCGCCTATGCTCAGGTGTATCCTAATCCAGTAGTGTAGAAATTTACCGCTTTCTAGTTTAGATTTGAATAATCTCGTCTCCTCTCATTAGCGAGGGGAGCGTATCTAGGATTTGCTTTTGCATCTTAATAACCCTTCATGTCGTGCCCTTCTATCATTTCACCCCCACATCCTCTTCCGAGGAGAATGAGCACGCTGTCTCTCCTGCATTCTGATTTCTTTCTTTTCCGATTTTCCCCTAGCATATTCCTGCTTCACATTGATCATATCATTTTGCTAAAATTGTCATGTTCAGCTTGGGGGAAATCGACTTTTGTGTGCATGTTTTCGTGTGTCGTTGTCGTGTGTTTGTGTCTTTGAGTCCTTCGTTGCGTTTTATATCTTTTATTCTGTATGTTTCTTTTTCTTTATTTTCCAGTTTCGTTCATGTGTTTCTTGTGTTTTTCATTTTTTGTGTCGGTGTGTAACTCCCCCCCATTTTCATTGCCCTCCCGTATTCACTACTATTGCATTGAGGACAATGCAAGTTTCAGCTTGGGGGAGTCGCACTTCGTGCGTCATTTGTCTCTTTTTCTTCGTTATTTGAGTCGTTTTTCTCCGTGTTTTTCTTTTTCTTTTTCTTTTCTTCTTTTTATCTCTTTCTCCTAGAGATGAACCCTATGATGAATTGCCACGAAAATCACACGCGCACCTTGCACAGCTTCGATAATCACGTTCACTAACCCTATGATATCGAGTCCTCTTGCATTTCATGCATCGCGGGTCCACTTTGCTTCTATGTGAGTCGTGTGTCATGTCTAGCTTATAGTGTGCTTCTACTTTGTGATGTTGATTTATATACCTACCCTTGGTTGACCCCTAGATTATCATGCTTTGATATTGAATATGCGGTATTTGCTTCTAATGTCTGCTTCTATATGCATGCTATATATATCGTGTACTTCATTTCGCATGTGTCGGGTTCCACAACTAAGGACTAGGATAACCCATTTAGCCTATGCTCCAATTAGCGAGAATAGTTTCCTTTGCCCAAGTGTTTAGATTCCGATTTCTTTTTTGTTTTACTTGGTGCAAATCCCCTCGTCGTGTACCGTTCTCCCACTTGGGAGAGTACACATGTGTATAGCCAATATCCCAAAAATCCAAAAAAAAAGAGAAAAGAAAAGAAAAACCCAAAAAGAAAAGAAAAGAAAAATTTTGTATAGCCCAAAATCCAAAAAAAAATATACAAATACCCAAAACCCAAAAAAAAAATTCCAGTGTGAATATTTTTTCATACTTGCCGTGAATAAAGGGAAGGCGAGAATTTGCACCGAGTGATCTACTCCACATCATCTCAACCCCCATCGTTTTCGAAAATACTTGGCTTAGGAACTTTTTAGCTATTATCTAGGCTATAGTGTGGTGAATTCCTTAACCCTAGTTGTGGAGTCCCTAACGCATGATATGTTTCGATTCTCTCTCTATTCTCATGCATGCTTAAACTATATATTCACCGCTTTATTCGAATCGAATCGATATTTGGGTCTTTCTTTGGGTATGTGTATATGGAGCTTTATTGCACAATGTAGATAGTGACACCGTTTGCTAGCACACGACCACGCCCACTCGCGCTTCACTGCGTGGACCCACGACACTTATTTGGACTCGCTTTCCTAGGTTTAGTGGTGTGATTTGACGTTTGCTTGCTTGGTGTGTCGTTTTTGATTTTTGCGGCTCTGATGGACGATCTAGGGCTTAGAGTTTTCTTTTTTCTTTCTTCCTCTCTATTTTTCCCTTCCGAGCTCCTACTCTCACTCGTCTTCCTCGAGGACGAGGAAGAGTTCAGCTTGGGGGATTTTGACGTGCGTTTATATTTCATATATTCACGCACGTTTTCTTTTGTGTTTCTCCGTGTTTTTCCGCCGTCTCTTATTCGTTTTCGTGTATTTTCCCGTTTTCTTTCACTTTTCCTTGTTTTTGTATATTTGCAGGAACTTACAGCATTTGGGACATAAAACGATGATATCATGAGTCCCCGGAGCAACGGGAGGGGTCACGCGTGATCCAGGGGGTCAAACGACCAAGATTGCCACTTTTCAGCCCCCACCCGATCGGTTGGATACAGCCAACCGATCGGGTGATGCACGCGTGCACGACCCGGACTGAAGTTGGAGCAAAGTGCAAAGTCAACCGACCAGTTCGCCGACCGGTTCATCCCAACAAAGTTCTCGGGAAGTTGGAGCTTAATTCCAACCGATCGGGTGATATCTCACCCGATCGGTTCATCTGAAGCTGAAGTTTCCCAAACGACGACCCGGTCATGCCACCCGTTCTCCTCAGCGACCGGTTGAAGCTCCCGAAGCCCGACGGCCAAAGCAACAAGCGGCTCACCCGATCGGTTGATGTTTCAACCGATTGGGTGGCCTTTTCTTCCGCTTTCGCGCACCGCTGCTCATTCATTGAAGATCTGCTACCATTCCAGAAGGATTTTGGGTGATCTCTTATTTTTCTAGCGTCGGCATCGTCGTTAGCTTTCCAACGATAGGTCGCATGCCCAAATCCGATTTTTCTATATTTTTCTGGAATTTTCTAAGCGCAGCTATGTGCTGAAACTGGCTGCAGTCTGGAATTTCACTTCAACCGATCGGTTGACTTGTCAACCGACCGGGTGAGACCTGTTTCTGCGTATCTGAGCTCTCTGTTTGTTCCACCCGATCGGGTGAGTTTTCACCCGATCGGGTGGGCCTTTTTTGACAGTTTTGAACCCGACCCAAGAGGGTTTTTGAGGGGTTTTAAATAAGGGTTGGGGGCACGACTTGGAGAGGATCCTCCTCTAGTTTTTAGGGCTTTTTCAGCCCCTTTGTTGGGCGGCTTAGGGTAGATTAGATTAGGTCTTTCGGTTAATAAATCTTGTATTGGATTGTTGGATTCGAATCAAGATAAGTATTTCTTTCTCTTGTTCTCCATTTTTTGTGTTGTATTTCTTTTGCTTCATGATGAATATTTGTGTGTGTTTTGTGTTGTTTGGTTATATGTTTTTCATCATGGAGTAGTATTGATGAACCCTAATACGGGTTAGGGTAGGATTGTTGCTTGGGAATTTACATTAGACTTGGTTGCATGGCACGTGTTCGATGAAATGTGTCAATGGGGATTTCTAGCAATCTGGGTCCAATTCGTACGACAACACACTAGATGTGTTGGGGATTGGGGTCCGGTTCTTGTCCTGTCAAGATCCGCTTCGATGTATTGCTAGAAATCACATTTGACCTATTTGGCCATTAGGGTTACGCGGGGGTGTTTCATTGTCATCGGCGGGAAAAAGACTGCCTTTGACCGTCGGGCCGAGGGGGAATAAACTTGGCGGTTGACTCCCTAGCCATAGCTCACGCCCCCAGCGTAGACATCGAGTCCTCGCGCGCGGGAGCGGCTTGGACGAAGTGTTGGGAGATATCATTGTGGCCTTAATGCTCCCGGTTGCGGAAGGTGTTTATGGACACGGGAGTGCCCACCGTCCGGAACCGGGTAGGCCTAGCGTGCTTGGCACCGACCGGAATATCGGGCCATGGACGCTAGGTACCACCTTTTGGGGCAATGTCTCACCCTGGATCAAGTCAAATGCCAAGTGTCATGAGTGCTCTAGCCCGTGTTAGCGGGGATTCATTTCGTGTCTTTTTCATTTCTTTCTTTTATTTCTACACTTCCACCCATATCATCCGCGTAGCTAGCACACGACCTAGGCGAGGCTAGTAGCCACTCAAGCCATCCACCTCCCTGTGTTCGATATACCCGCACCCTACACTAACCGTGCACTTGCGGTAAAACGACACCGCGCCCAAACCGTAAACGGGGCGCCGGTCAAGAGACTACTAAGGTAACCTAAGACGAGTGCAACTAAATCCTGACGAAGGCACCTGGCTATCAAACCTGGACGTCTATCTAAGTCTTCCTACCGTCTAAGACAAGGAAACCTTCAGGTTAGACTCGATTCATGACTTGAATGTTTCAAATATTTTAATGGATGTTATCATTATTGTTGTTCTGTTATTTCGCAAATGCAAAAAGGGACCTGCATGGGCCACCACTAAAACCTGACACGCCCCGCTTCCCAAGTATGAAGGCGAGACATGAAGAGGTCCGCTAAGACTTGGAGCTGTGAAGCTGCAGTCTGATAAGCGTCTCGTAAATTAATCCATTATCAGGTCCTTTGCATTACGACGAAACAACAATAATAATAATGAGGGATAGAAAATAAAATTATCCAACATCAATATCCACAGATTTTATTCCAAACATTACATATATATGCATAAATTAAGGTACAGAGTCCAAAAAGAAGGCCTAAGCATGGCCGAAACTACAACAAGAAGTGGTGCAACGCACCGAACAACCTAACAGCAGCTACTAAGAAAGTAAACAACAACTAAAAGAGAGTCACCAGCCGAGACTAAGGGTAGGACCGGAATCCTCGAACTGGACGTCAGCAACCTGTCGTCCTCACGAACTAAATCAGGCTCAAAATTTGACATGTGACACCCAAAGAGAAAAGGACACATGTCAGCAAAAGTCTCCCAAGGGAAAATGGAGGACTTTTGTGCAAGGAAACATAAGAGCAGAGTATACAACTAGCAGTTCTAAAATAATGGAGATGTCCTGACATGAATGCAACAGTTTAAACATGAGCATGAATGTAGCAGTTTAAGATGAACATGAAAGATAACATTTGCACGACACATTGTAGCAAAAGCTACTAAACAAGCTATCACGATTTCACGATGAAAACAAGCATTCACATTATGTACAGGGTTTACTCCTTACAGCTGAAGTGGCTGTACAAGCACACTTCTACGCTGCGTGATAGCTTAACCCTACCCCAATCCCAGAGTTTACGCCTTACAGCTGAAGTGGCTGTACAGGCACACTTCTACGCTGCGTGATCGCATAACCCTACCCCTCCACGTGTAAATCTTCTGGATCACGAGCCAGGAAGTGTTTTTCAATATGGCATACGGGTGCACCTAGCCTCAATCAGTATGTAGGAGTCAAGATCCTACTCGCTGCAGCTTACATTTTAAAGTAGCGTGTGCTACACATTCATGATAAGATGCATGAAATGACATGGCAGAATGCATGAGATGACATGGCAATAAACAATTAAGAGTGCGTACAGTTAATTTGAAAGTAGACGTGACAAGCAGCATGAGATGATAGCATAGTAAGGTGTCAGATCTAGCTTCGTTGTCAAGCTAGATCAAGTAGGGTGTCGGATCTAGTTTCGTTGTCAAACTAAATCAAAATATGGTCGTCTAGGCGACTATCATTTCACCGCCTAGTCTCTTTTACGCAATTTTACAAAATGGCCTAAAACTTGGCCTAAACAAGTTACTGTGCAAGTTTCACTTGCCTGAACAATTACGATGAAGTCACGATCAACCAGAGTCCAATAACTACATATGTGCTCACAACGCAGTCCAGCCTACAGTCCCAATTACTAATCTTGATTAGTGAGTTTCAAAAACAATCAGAAGCTACAATTTTTAGTTTGATTAACAGGCGAGGTGGGGGTTCCTACGGAGCGAGATTTACCTCAACACGACGCGAGAGCTACTCTGACGTCGGGTAGCGGCATCAGGGGTTGGATTCCGGTAGTGTGAACGGTACGGAACGAACTGTTCTCTGTTGATAAAACACGTGTCTGAATAACTTCGTTACGACGGAACTAAAGACGTCTAATGATCCAGTTTTAATTAGATTTTCTATCTTGTGACGGGGTTCAAGTCATTATTAATGTTACAAACTTGCTAATTGAGTTAAGTTGCTAGTACGAAAAGTATACAGCATGATCATCAAAGCAACCTAGACTAAAATTAGCTAGTGGTTGCGTACACAAGATATCAACCAACGGATTATCATGTTAACAGCAATATTTAAGTCCACTTGCTGATTTTTATCATATAACGGTTCACAATCTATTAGCAAACTGATATAAAATATTCTTAGTGAACGTTTACTAACCGATATGAAGAGATCCCCTGCGTGGCAACCGGGTGATTGTCGCGAGTCGTCTACGGCTAGAGGGACATCGTCGCGTGTGTACAGCGGCTAGGGGGTTGTAGTGACAGTTCCAAATGAGGGGAAAGGCCGACAGAGGTCTGGGGTTGCCGTGATAGTTGTCGCGCGAGAGAATGGCAGCCGTGCGTCGCTGCAGGGCGAAGGAAGTTGCTGCCGTGCTGTTTGCGGCCTGCTGCTGGCGGTCAGCGCCCGGCGACGCTGTGTGCTGCCACGCCTGGGCGGAATCAGGCGGAGCACGTCGGGTGGAAGGCCGCCATGCGTCGGTGCTGCTGCTGCGAAGAGCAGCAGCCATCTGTCGTTGACAGCGCCGGGAGATGCGCTGCTGCGCCTGGGGGATCGCTTCTGGCGTCGTGACAGCGCCTGAGGGCGCTGCTGTGCGAGAACGGCGGCGCTGCCTGCGTCTGGGCGAAGCACAGACCGGCGACCAAGGCGGGGATCGACCGAAGGAAGGGCTAGATGGCGGGGGAGGTCTGGCGATGGGTGGAGCACAGGGCGGCGAGGCTGGTCGGTGCAGGGACAGGCCAGAGATCGATGGGAGGGGGCGATGTCGAGGGTAGAAGAAGAAGAAGAAGATGGCGACGCAAGAGAAGTCGCGATGAGAAGAATAGAAGCCATAGGCTGATCGGGTTCTTATTGGGCTCGGTTTGCTATGTATGGTTTGATTTGGGGGTGCACTTAAAGGAATAGAAGAGAGTGGGGAGAAGAAATGGGTGGAAATAGGGGAGATGAATATCTAAATCTGATTTGGGTTGTTACGTATAAGAGATTCTCCCATTGCTAAATAGCTTGGGATTTTGGGTAGTTTGAGGGTAAGGAAAGAGAGAGTGTGTGAGAGTGAGGGTAGGGTACAGGTAAGGGGAAATGAAGGTCAGCCTAGCTTAGGAAATTAATCATATGAAACTTAGGCTTTAATATAATTTGATTGGGTAATTAATGCAAAAGCGGGTCAAATGGAGCCCGATAATTATGAGAAAAATACCGGGGCGACCGTGTCGACGAGAGAATCGAAACTAAGAAGATTGGTCACGGGCTAGGGCGACGAAGAACGAAACTAAAAATTAAAAGGTCTAACGACGAAAGTGGAAACTACGACACCTCTTTAGACAAAATTAATTTGTGGGTGAACGACCCGTGAAATGACGTTCCAAAATAATTCCACAAATAAGTACTCTTCCAGGGGTCATAACGGCATATCATATCATAGGGTTCGGATACAAGAAGAATCAACTAAAAATATGTGTACGAAAGGAAAGTACGCGCACGAAAACTTACGATCGAAAAACGACCGTGACAGTTACAGACTCTTCATGTTCCTCCCTCTTCACATACCAGATTTAAACTTTCAGTTTTTGATCTTTGGCATCATCCGTTAGACTATCTTTCTAGTTATTGTTTGAAACCCTTGTCTAAAGTGTACTAGGAAAAGTTAACTTGTTTGCTTGACCATATTTCTTGTCACCTATCTAAACAAACTGTTGTGCAACAAACTGTTGTGCGTTTTCATCTAGTGAATATATGGCCATTGTCCTAGCTGATGTAGTGCACTCTAATATCTAAGGGCATTCCCATATTATCTACTTTGCATAGGTATTGTTGCGACCAAAGATCGGAACGCCTCAACTTCCCCTCCAAGCTCGCCAGACGAGCAACCAGCTCGCTCGTCGCCCAAGAAGTCTGCCTCGCCAAACGAAAAAGTCGCACTTCGCCCCCAGATTCACCGATGGGTCGCACGTTCCCCTCCAAGCTCGCCAGACAAGCAACCAGCTCGCTCGTCGCCCAAGAAGTCCGCCTTACCGAACAGAAAGGTTGCACTTCGCCCCCAGATTCGCCGATTGGTCGCACGTTCCCCTCCAAGCTCGCCAGTCAAGCAACCAACTCTCTCATCGTCCTCCAAGTTCACCCCCCCGACCGAGGCACGAAGGACAGCCATCAAGACCTTGGGGCATCGAGCTTATGTGACAAATTCGGCGCATTCGGGGAGCGACCAAGGGACACATGAGCGACCCCGCTCCTCAGACGCAACTTGATGTCCTTTCAGCCTATCGAACATGATAAACGTCCTTGTACGAGAACATCACTGGTACTTTCGCCGCCCGACAGCCTGACAAAATAGCACCTGACCGTTTCACCGCCTGACAGTCTTACAAAAGCGCACCTGATGATTTCGGCTCTGACACACTGACAAAAGCACGCCTAACATGCTCAGCTTTGATATCCTCGACCGAACCTTCAGCAGTCTGACATGCCAACTCAGTACGCCAGCTCAGCCGAAGCTAACCGCCTTACTCAGCTATAAATAATCCTCTACTTCCATCGAAAAAAAGGAATTGGTTAATCGATATCATAAACACTCACCACAAACACAAGAGAAAATATCTTCCACATATTTGTTCTTCCACTCAAGCTCGCCCACGTAAGGTCGACCTACCTTAAGCTCGGCCTACGTGTTCGACCCACATTCTAAGCCCAAATTCTGACTTAAGCATCGGAGAGGCTAAGGGTTGGCATCCAACCATGCCTTTCTGATGAGCCGCTCTTTGCGCAGGAAAGCTCGTTCAAGCTACGAGCAACCGGCGACCAACTCCAGAAGAGCGGCGTTCAAAAGGCGACCTTGCAGGTTGATCCCAAGAGCATCGTCCGAAGAGAGCTTGGCCTCTACACCCCCTCACTACTTGTAAACAGTCTCCCCCAAACACCCCCTCACTTGTAAATCATCGTGCCCTTGATTTCCCACTAAACAATTACAGTGTCGGGTGGATTTAGACCCGCAACAATTGGCTCCATCTGTGGGAATCTTAGGGTCACACCTATGTCAAATCACATACCCAGCAATCGCAGTCCCAATCGTGGCAAAGCACCCATGGATGAGGACTCATACTCTCACAGAAGGACTCCCCCGACGGGATTACCCCCTGAGAGGATGACTGAGGCCATTCGTGCCTCAGCATGTGCTCTCCACCAAAGTTTAAGGCCTTCACCAAGATGATGAAAGATTTCGACGCGGCCAGAGCCGGGGCACCCCCAGGCCCCTCTGAGCCACAGAACTTAAGGTGAAACATTCGTCCTCAGTTCAAAGAAGAAGCGACCGCTCAACGGAGAGGGCTCGATGAAGAGATAGCGGCCCAACAAAGACACCTTGATGAGGAAGCAGAGGCCGCTCGGCAGTGGCGGCTCGACGAAGAAGCTGTTGTCCAAAAAGGTGCCTGGAGGACGAGACATATGTCGCTCTACAAACGCGGTTAGATGAAGAATCTGCCCGGACACAGCTCCGATTCATCATCGCCGAGCATAAGAGGCTTCAGAGGGAGAACTATGAGGTCCCAGAGGCGTCGGCCCCGAGTCTACGACACAGGAACGCGCATAGTCTACCGTCAGCGAAGTCCCTGCCACTCAGAAGGAGCCCCCACCGATCGTAACGCCAATCTCCTAGGTGTAATGATCGACGTCGACATAGCCACGATCGGAGTTGGACCCCTGAGAGATGGGGAAGGCATGTCTCTGAGCGCCGAGGCGGCTCACCTGGCGAGTCTGATCATGAGGGCCGAGGGGGTCATCACAACCTCCGATGGTCCCCCGGGTGTCCCCCTACCCCGAGGAGGCTAACCCACTGGCCAGATGGGTGATCTCTTCCCCAATACCTCGTAGGTTCAAGCTTCCCCAACTTGAGCTCTATGATGGTGCGGACGATCCCCACGAACATATGCAGCGGTATAGAGGGGCAATGGAGATCCAAGGCGTAAATGACGCATTCCTGTGCCGGGCCTTCCAGACAACTTTGAAAAGGTTGGCCCTAGAGTGGTACAATGGTCTGCCCACCCGAACCATCGAATACTTCGGTGATCTTTCCCACAAGCTCTGCCAACAATTCCGGGACGGGCGAAGAAGGAAGAAACTCGTGGACTATCTGTTTTCGATAGTCCAGAAGGAAGTGTAAACCATCCGAAAGTTTTTGCATCGCTTCCAGGAGGATAGGCTTGGCATGGCGTGCTGCGGAGATGAGCTTGCCATGGCAGCCTTCAAAAAGGGGCTAACTAACCGAAGTCTCCACAAATCGCTCATCCAAGATCTACCGGCCGATCTCGATGCGCTCGTCACTTGAGCGGAGAAGCTCATGCTGATCGAGGAGGCACTGGGAACAAAGAAGGAAGTCGCCCCAGCCGGGGCGCCCCGTAATGAGCAACTGCCTAATTTTCGACCGAGGCAGGAAGACCACCCCATAGGCCGCGACCAACTGGGCAACCAAAGGCGTGACCCAGAAGGCCATCGACCACAAGATCGTCCCGGTCCAGTGCGGGAGTTCGCCGCACCAGAGAGCTCCCACAGGCGGTACATAGGCCCAAAAGACCGCAGCGGGCCCAATACACGCAGCTCAATGCTCCCATGATTGAAGTGTTGGCCGTAGCGACGAGAGCCGGACTTCACCAAGACCCACCCCAGGAGATGAGATCGAGCCTAACAGCCAGGAATCTACAAAAATACTATCAATATCACCGTGATCATGGTCACGATACCGACGATTGCTTCACTTTGAAGAGAGAGATCGAACGGCTGATTCAGGAGGGCCATCTCCGAGGGTTCGTCGATGGGAGGAGACCGGTTTAAGATGAGAGAGTGCCCCCAGGAGCACGTCGGTCGAACCAACCCCAGAATGCCGAACAAGATGCCCCTCGCCAGCCGAGGCTGATCATGCGCATAGATGTGATATGCAGCAGACCGTCCTCAGGTGGCACCTTATCATCGGCCAAGAAGGCGTATGCTCGACAAATGATGGCGACAGATCTTGGCGCAGGAGCAAAGCGGAAGAGTAGCTCGCCCCCATCTATTTCTCTGACGACGATTTGGAAGGGGTCGAACTACCGCATGACGACGACATCGTCATTAAAGTCGAGATTGGAACGGCCATAATCAGCCGCCTCTTGATCGACACTGGGAGCTCCTACGACATTCTATTTATGTCCACGATCGAGAAAATGGGGCTGAAGCAGGCAGATCTGAACCCATGTATGGGTCCGATTGTCGGCTTCACCGGCCACTCGGTTCCCATTGTCAGAGTAATCACCCTGCCCGTATCTCTAGGAGAAGAGCCGAGGATCGTCACTCGGATGATGCAATTTGTTGTCGTCAACGTTGCATCGGCATTCAATGGCATCATAGGGCGGCCATACATGACCCCATCGAAGCTCTCCCCTCCCTGCTGCATCAAATGATTAAATTCCAGACTCTGCAGGGGGTTGGGCGAGCCAAAGCCTATCTCGGAGTTGCTATGTCGGTTCCACCAAGCTCAAAGGGCCCGAGCAAGCCTTATCGGTCGACCTCCTCGACGATCGGGAGGACTTCTGTGACCAACGACCGGCTCTGGTAGAAGAGGTCAAAGAAGTGCCAATATCGGAGGAGGAGGGCAAGACCGTCTCCATAGGCACAAACCTCCCGGACACTCTAAGGACGGGACTTATTGATCTCCTTACAGAGAATGCAGACATCTTCGCATGGTCGCCTTCGGATATGCCCGGAGTCGATCCCGTAGTGATCGCCCATAAACTGAAAGTGGACCCAGAAGTTCGTCCCATTTGACAGAAGAAGCGGAGCTCCGAAGGAGAGAAAATACGAGTGGCGGGCGAGGAGGTGGATCGGCTCCTCGAGGCCAAATTTATCAGGGTGGTGAGCTACCTATACTGGCTCGCCAATGTCGTAATGGTGAAGAAGGCCAGTGGTAAGTGGCACATGTGCGTCGACTTCACTGACCTTAACAAAGTGTGCCCGAAAGACAGCTTCCCCTTACCAAGGATCGACCACTTGGTCGACCATTGACGCACCGGCAATCTACACCTAGGATCCACCTGGCGGTGTCACAATCGCCAGGCGTAATATGGCTCCTAGGCTACGACTTCGGGCTCAATCCGCAAGCGGACGGTGTCGAGTTATAGTATAAAAGATAGTCGAATCACACAGGGACGGTGATAGTGTCTGCGATAATCTCAGTCTATTTCTAAATCTAGAAGTAGTGTAGCGATCGGAGTGAAAGATTTGGGTTGATTGTTGTTATTGTGTAATATAATAAAAAGGACTAGGGCTTTAGGGATCACCGCTAGGATCGTTGGGGGTTGATGTTGGATAGGTTCCTCACGTTAGGGCTAGGGAATTGATCTCCAAATTCGTACCACTATCGTGGGTTAGAATTGCGGGGTATTTCGGTGGCTCTCGTTGACGCAATGGCGGTAGCCGTCAACGTAGCGGTATAGTTCGTCGATGGATCCCCTCAAGGCGCGAGCCGGGCATGGTCACGTGCCTTAGTTGGATCCACCGATTTCCCTATTCGAATCCCTAGATATCCCTTAAGCGCATCAATTCCACAGACCGTGGGCATGATCTCAGTACGGGTTATCTACGGATTCGGTAGGATCTACCGAAATACAACCCTAAATCCCCAATTCAACGTGGGGATCCAGATCTACATTTTCCACCTAGAATCCTAGGGCTAACCCATCAGCCCTAGAATGGATCTACTCACTCATGATGATAGAGACGCACAAAAATATCAATTTCACAGAGGAAAACATTTTAACAATAAAGAAATTAGGGCTAAAATAAACGAACGAAGAACAGATCCAGAAAAGAATAATAAACACCAATCTTCAATTATCGATCCAGAAATTTGCTACAAGCCCAAAAATTCTTGCAAGAAATCATCCTCACTCTCCAAAAATTCCAAAAACAAAAGCCCGAATGAACACCCTTCAGCCGAGCCCGAAATCGTGAGCTTCAGCTGCTGACCAAATCGCGCGTTTCAAAATCTTTCCAAAAATGCCCTGGGAAGTGCCGACCGAGTAGGCTACTCGGCCCGAGCAGCAGCTGCTCGGTCAGTAATCCGGCCCGTGTAGCTTGCTGCTCGGCTGCTGGAGAAGTTGATCCGGACCAAGTAGGACCTACTCGGTTAGCTGCTCGGGTGCTGCTCGGGCTGTGAAATCTAGGGCTACCTGACCGAGCAGATGAGCTGCTCGGTCCGGACCAGCCCGTATCCACTGCTTCATCAAGCTGATATGACTCGGTCCGAGTAGCAAGCTACTCGGGCCGAGTATTTTCTGGGAAACATATGCTGCAGCATCTGGGCTTCTCTCTCTACTCTCTTTCTCCTTTCTCTCCTCCAATGGCTCCGAAGACACGACGAACTCCTCCAGAGCCCTACCAACAAGCTCATGAGCATGTCGGATGTGTCCATACCCAAGCGGGGGTCCAAATCGCTCCAAAATCCCTGAAAACTCAAAATATACTACGAAACTCGAAATATCGTCAGAAATACCAAAATCGCAGTGAAAAGTGGGATTTGGACGCGGAAATGCTATGCAATGCGATGGGATAATGATATGGAAATGATATAAAATATGGACACATCAAAATCCCTCAAGCTTACCTCTTACTCGTCCTCGAGGAAGACGAATAATCGGTACGCCGGGAGGAAAATAAAAAGAAAATAAGAAAATGAAAATAAAGAGAAATGAAGAATAAAAAGAGAGAAGTAAGAGAAAAGTGCTAAGGATAATCGGTCAGATCTCAGGCTTAAAAAGTTTATCACGATGCTCTGAGTGCTAAACATACATGCTATTTGTAATTTCTAGCTTTATATATCATATGACATGCAATAAAGGCAAAGAACAGGACTCTACTGAAATAACACCGTCAAATCATAACAATCTCATGCAATCCCTAGAGTCTAGTATAAAAGAGTTGGCAACGCCCTTACAATCACAGATACACAAGGAGCACAAAAGATTCACATAACATGCAATAAAGAATAGGAAAGATCATGCCATTCAGATATTCAATTAGATACATGAAAAATCTCCAAAACTAAAGTAATTCGTAAATTTTGGGTTTTATAAAATCTCCCTAATGTGCACCGTCTCCACTCTAATGTCAAGCTCACTCGTATGATCAGTTGGTTTACCCCCAAGCTTAGCTTGAGGCATCGCATCAATGGAAATGATATGGAATTTAAATTTTTCTTCCCAGAATAATTAATAGCTTCTAATGAAATAAAATAAAATCGTATTTATTCATTTTCTTTCTCTTTTTTTTTTCATTTTCATTTAGAAGCTATTCTTTTCCTTTTTACGTTTGGGAAGTGGGATGCGGTAAAGTAGCTATGGGGGTGTAACCAACTGATATGTAGAGATAAAATAGATATGTGGAGAAGGAAGATAATGGGACTCTCGGTTCACTCATAAGATGGTGCACATCAGTTTGATAAAATAAAACCCTAACTAAACTCATATAAAGTATGAAAATTTTTCACTTCTCTAAATGAATACTAAAAATGGCATGCGGTAATAATCACAATATCATCAGGCATGCAAGCAGAAGTGAATAAGATAAGAAAAGCAGGTGATCCAAGTGTTCTAGTGATGCGTGAACCTGGGTGCGTTTCCCAACATAAATCATACTAAATACTAGTTCATGCAATTGACTTTCAATTCATTTCAGGTATTAATTCAGACAGACCATCAATAGAATAGCATGCATATAGATAATAATACTGAAATTAACTCTAATAGCATGCCAAAGAGATGATCATCGCAAAAACTAATAAAGCCTAGAGAGATATCATCATGTGGACCATCCGTAGCAAAAATAAAAAGAAACAGAGAAGAGGAAAAGGAAAATAAATAAAAAGAGATGAATGCATGGAGGAAAAACAGAAAATATGATGCAAAATGAGAAAAAATAAAATGAGGCGGGAAATGGTGAAAAAGTAAAATAAAAACTGAAAATAAGGGAGGAAATGTGAAAATAAAAATAAAAATAAAGCGGGAGCGCTCATCCCCCAAGCTTATCCTAGCAGTGTCCTCACTGCTAAGAAAAAGCCCGTCAGCGGGAGATGATGCTAAAGGGGTGGTGTGGGAGGGGAAATAAAGTAAAAAGCTATGTAATGAAAGAAAAATAAACATAGAAAAATATGAAATGATGCAATGCAGTATGAGAGATGATGCATGCGTGGGTGTATCCTTCCCCAAGCTATGTGAAAGCAGGGCCCCGAAAAGACAGATGGGCGCTAAATATATGGGGGAGGCAAAAGCTGGGATAGACTATATCAAGCAGAGGCACCACCCTCTGGGGGTGGTGATGGGTCCCTCTGCTGTGGACCCGGGGAGGTGGGGGGTGGCAGGTCTGGCTGGGGCACTGGAGGAGAGCTGGTGGTGGGTCTACGGAGGAGGTAGAGGGCTCAGCAGTATATAATACGAGGGAAGAGAGTGGATCGACTGTGACCGACGACTCAGAGGTAGAAGAAACAGGCTCTGCAGAAGCCTGGGGAAGTGAAGCACTAAGTGGTGCAGTGCTGGTCACAGTGTCCGACCTGGGGGGAGGAGCGTGAGCAAGAATGACAGTGGGCGGGCCCCGCTGTCGCAGCAAGTCTATAATAGACGCAAGATCCGACTCAACTCTCGATCTATGTGTCCTGGTCTCTACTAGGAAGACGTCGAAGTCCCGCTGTAAGCGGGAAGTCAACTCCTCAAGAGCTGTTAATCGAGAGGAGGAAGTGGTAGAGTCGGGTGGGGTACGGTAGGGATGTCGGTAAGTCACCACTCGCGAAAAGCGGCCCGGTGCAACTGAGGCACCGTGCCGGGCGTGGAAGGTCGGAGAGGGTGAGCTCGTGAGTAAATCATAGGTGACGGAAGATAAAGCTGTCGTCGACACAAAGGTGTGGACAGGCGTCGAGACAGACACCGTGAATATGGCCGCGGGTGAGGAGGAGGTGGTGCCAGCTGGAGGAGCTGAAGCAATAAGCTCCTAAAGAGGGGGAGAGTGGGGACAGGGTCATGCGAAGGAGCATATAAATCTATAACTTCGTCAGGGAAAGGTAGATCGATGCCCTCCGGCACCGATACAACGGAAAAAGAGATCTAAGTCTCGGTGAAGGAAGTGAGGACAGTCCCTGAAGACTCGACGACGGTAGATACGGAAGATACAACGGTGGAAGGGGCGGCGCTTGAAGATGGGTGAGCTGGAGGAACAGGGAGGCCGGAGACAAGAGCAGCTATATCGAGCATCTCGAACTCCGAGGAGAGTGGGTCCGGGTCATCGGTAGGTGCCTCAACCAGAGCTCCAGGGGGCTCGAGATCGTGAATGGGGGAAGTGGGAAGACAGGAGGAATCATCCAGTCAAGCTGGACGACAGGGATATGTGTCAGGTGAGGGGCTGGGAGGACCAAGTGGGGGTCGTGGCCGGTACCTACTAGGTAACGCCAGTGACGAGCACCGTAAGGACGGAGGATATGCATGTGCTCGAGTACGCCAATGGTAAGGCGTGTCGAGCCAGGAGGGCGGTGCAAGTCAGCAAGGATGGGGATACCTAGCATCCTAGCAAAGATAGTATAGAAACCACCACAGCAAATATCTGTGGCATGGTATGTGGTGGCTGTCTGGTAGAGGCGCTGACACAGCCAGTGGGCTGCGTCAGACAGCATGAATGGTCTCACAGAGCCATCCGGGTGGAATCTGAGAGGTCGGGTCATACCCCAAAGATGGGTAAGCTCAGGGAGGGACATAGTCCCGACCTCCGGTCTACAGAAGAGGGTGCATGCTAGGTGTCTCTGGGCGTAGCGAAGGCAAGGGTGCACTATGCACGATTCCTTCGCCCGGCTAGGGCGGTACTCGGGTAGGCCAGAAATGCGCTCCCAAAAGGTACGCGCAGCAAAATCGGTGAGGTCAACGGTAGGTGAAAAAGCAACCCTAGGATCAGGGACGGCCGGAAAGTGAAAGTAGTCTCAGATCATATCAAAAGTGACAGTGTAATCGTGATCAAGGGTCGAAAGGTGATGTCGTCACCTGCTGTGGTGAAAGCAAGGGAGCTAAGACCCTCGAGGGAGAGGCATGTGTAAGTGGAGGAGTGTACACCGAGGAATCGGTCGAAACCGATCGATCGGGTAAAGGCGGTGCACTCCCTGGAGGATGCCTAGTGATCTAAGAGCGGGAACGTCTATGACGACGGTAGGTACAAGGCGGCGATGGTGGATCCTAGAGTATCGCGCTCTGTGAGCGCCATCGCGGAAAGTGATGCCATGTGTGGGGATGTGCACGGTGGGGTCATCGCTGGGTGGGGCGGGATAAGGTGGCAGTGGTGGAGACAGAAGTGGAGGGGATAGCAGCTGATGGGATCGGTGCGGTGGTGACAGGTGTGGTGGTGGTGGGAATGGTGGTGGTAACAGCCGGAGCTATGGTGGAGGGTGTGGTAGTGGAAGTGGTGCGTGCACGGCGCTGTGGACGGGAAGAGGAGGCGCCAGAAGACGGCCTCTTCCCGCGAGCGGGGAGTGTGACAGATCCGTGTGTGCGGACCACGGTGATGCGTGCAGTAAAATAATACTATATAAAATAGATCAAGGAACGAGTGTACCGTGGGTGCGGATGATGCGGACGCGCAAGGTATCCCCCAAGCTAATCCACACTACTGCCACTGACGTCAGCGTAGAGGACATGCAATTTAAATAATCAAAACGTCAATTAATCTATTAAAAATAGGTGGAAATGAGATATATTGTGACTCGGGCCAAGCAGAGTGCTGCTCGGCCCAAGTTGTGCACTTAGGGGTGACTCGGTGAGGGGATTGTGAACGAGTCGTGAGACTCGGGGCGGGCAGCTGAACGAGCGGTGCCCTAGGGCACGACTCGGGGGTGGGTGAGACTGAGCACCTAGGTGCTCGGTCTGTGCCCTATGGCACAGAGAGAGGGGGGTTTAAGGCGGAGATGGGGGGTTTAGGAGGCGGCGGGGGTTTTGGGTCGGCGAACGGATGCGCCGTCGGCGACGGTGTCGCCGTCGACGGCGCTGTCGACAAACATGAGGGAGAGGGGGCGACGGTTAGCGGAAAGGGGGGAGATCGGAGAGAGGGGGGTTTTTATGCCGAGTGGGCGGCGACGCCGTCGACGGCGGTGGCGCCGTCGACGGTGGATGCCGATGTATAGGGCAGATGGGGGGGAGAAGGAGAGGGGGATGGGGAGATAGAGAGAGAAAGGGGGGAAGGGAGGAGGCCGACTGACCGGAGATCGGAGGAGCGACCGGTGGCGACGGCAGAGTGGGAGGGCGGCGGTGACGACAGGAAGGCGAACGAGTCGGGGGGGTTTTGGTCGCTCGGGGGGGATTTTTGGGGAGTGTGTAAAAAATTTTAGGATAAAAAAGTTTAACAATGAGATTAAAAGAGACGGGCGGCGGTTTAAAACCCCGATTCGACTCGGGCCGAGCAGCTTAGATGCTCGGCCGGGTCGAAGTAAATAAATTTTTTTTAAAAAATGACTCGACTCGGTCCGAGCAGCTTGGCTGCTCGACCTGGTCAACTTTAAAATTTCGAATGAAATACTCTCTTCGAGTCGTATGCTACTCGGGTCGATCCAATAGTATTCTGTCCGGGTCGACAGAATGACGTTTTCTCCCCAATTTTCTTCCCTGTACGACTCAATCGAGCAGATAGATGCTCGGTCCGCGTCATGTCCTGCTCGGACCGAGCCAATAATGTTCTGCCTGGGTCGACAGAGTAACGTTTTTTCTCTCAAATCTCTTCCATGTACGACTCGATCGAGTAGCCGTCTGCTCGGTCCGTGTCAATTTCTACTCGGACCGAGCAGAAACCTACTGGGCCGAGCTCAGGTATCTTCCTTTTCCATATCTGATTGACGCGACCGAGCAGCTGAGCTGCTCGGTCTGGATTTCATGTCTCTTTTTCTCTTCTTTTCCCTTGTTTTCCTTCTCAAATCTTCAATTTCCTCCGGCTTCCTTCCGTTTATAATGTCCATATGCATACCCCTAATTGTCCATCCTACACAAAACACAAACTCATCAAATTTTTATGATTTATGAGCTCGACTCACTTTGATATATCAATGTTCATTTGGTGCGCGCGGTGGTCGCGTGTCACCCTTTGGGGCGGTGCAATTCGGCGGCGTATGACTTCCGATTACTCCAACATTCGCCTCCACATAAGATGTGACCGTCGATGCATGATGATTTATCGAACGGCGTAGGAACTCCTCATCCAAGACTTGGATGTACGCGGCGACCGCTTTGTTGTAGGTTGGGTCGCCGTCGTCGTCGATGCTTGCTATTATCGGGTCCTTCATGACCCATTCAGCAGTGAATTCTTCAAAAGCTTCCTCTTCAAGAAGCTCCAGATAACTGGCCCCTTCTTCATAAGCTCTCTCCTTCATCGGTCTTTGTAGCCGGAACTCAGCTTCAATATTCCTCACATTGAGGGAAAGGGTCCCTTCCCGGACGTCTATAAGAACTCCGGTCGTCGCCATGAAGAGGCGGCCAAGTATGAGTTGAGAGCTTCCTCCCTCCGGCATGTCCATAATGATGAAGTCGACCGGGATACATAGCCCTGGAGGTATCTGGAGGATGACGTCCCTCGCAATTCCGACCGGGTAAGTGATGGAATGATCGACGAGCTGGATGGACATGCTCGTCGGTTCCAGCTCACTTCCCGTCTGGAGTCTCTTGAAGATGGATAGGGGCATAAGGCTAATGCTAGCCCCCAAGTCAATTAACGCCCTGCTGATTGGCATGACACCGATGGAACATGGCACGGTGAAGCTCCCCGGATCCGGTAACTTCCGAGGGAGGTGATTTTTGATAATGGAGGTAGAATCCTCCAACAGCTTGATCTCTTATAGCTTCCTCTTCCCCGTGATGAGATCCTTCAGGAATTTGGCGTACGTCGGGATCTCGATGATGGCATCAAGAAACGGGATATTCAGCTGAATCCCTTTCAGTAACTCCATAAACTTGGAGTACTTCTTCTCTAATTTGGCTTGGGCTAGCCTCTGAGGGTACGGAGGAGGAGGTCTGGAGGCTTTGACCTTAGATGCATCAATGGGCGGCGGCGTAGTAGCAGGCTTGACGGGAGGTGTATCCGTCTTCTCTTCAATAGTAATAGGCCCTTCAGTGGCCTCAACTCTAGCACTGTCATCAGCAACTTCTTCAGTGGGAGCCTTCTCCTTGCTAAACACCGGAACCATAACTGGGTCAGTAACCCGTCCTCCTTGCGTGGTCACTGAAACCACGACGTTTGCTTGAGCTCTGGGGTTGGTTTCCGGCTAGGAGTGTAATCTCCCTTGATTCTTCAGCAACTGAGACATCTGCCCTCTCAGTTCGTCGAGCGAAGAGTTGATACTCTTAAATTGGTTCGACGTATCCTGATTGAACCGAATCTGGCCGCTCATAAAGGTCTCCAATGTAGATTCAAGATTTGACTTTGGAGGAGCTGGCGCAAAATTCTGCTGAGGTGGCCGGTTATACTGATATCCTGGCGGCATATAGGGTCCAGCTGGCCTAAAGCCGCCTTGCTGCTGGCTCTGCTGCTGCTAAGGAGGAGGGGTGGTTTCTGAAACTGGGGAGGTTGGAGCCCTCCGCTCGGGTTCCATAGGAAAACCCCGGGTGATTTCTAGCAGCAGGATGCTGCCACTGGTTCTGTCCCTCTCCCTGGACGTACTGAACAGTCTCAGATATCTCAGCACCCTCGTAATGACCCTCAATGGGAATATATCCCGGATCCACATATTCTTCCGCATGATGATAGGAGGTGCTAGGTGCTGCTGGAATGGAGTCCAGGCGCTGCTCGATGCGGGCGACTTACTTGCACAAGGTCTCAATGTGAGAATCCAAGTGAGTGGCGACCTTGACCTCGGGAGTCCGGGTCACAACGGTCCGCTCATCGGTCCACTGCTGGGTGTTGGCCGCCATGTGCTCCAACAGATCTATAGCCTCCTCACGACACTTATCCAATTGGGCGCCTTGCGCCGCAGCATCGATAATCATTTTGGTGCTAGGTTGGAGCCTGTCGTAGAAGCTCTGCACCAAATCCCAGGGTTGGATTACGTGGTGTGGGCACTGGTGCTGGAGGTCCTTGAACCTCTCCCAAGCCTCGTAAAGCGACTCCTGAGGGAGCTGCTTGAAATTGGATATAGCCCCACGGATCCGAACCGTCTTTGAGGGTGGATAAAATTTATCCACAAAAGCAAGCGCGAGCTTCTCCTAGGTGGTGAAGTGGTTGGGAGGATGAGCCCGGAGCCAATAGGAGGCTTTGTCCCTCAAGGTGAAAGGGAAGAGCCGCAGATTCACCGCATCATCACTGACATCCTTCGCCTTGAAAGTATCGCACTTGGCCAAGAAGGAGTCGATGTGATGGTTGGGATTCTCATGAGGATGCCCGTGGAAGGGATCCTGCTGCATCAGATTTATCAACCCCATCTTAAGCTCGAAGGTTACCGCCGTCAGCTGCGGTCTCAGAATCGAGGAGTTGTTCCCAAAGGTCGGTTTCATATGGTCCCTGATGGACCCAGTGCGTGGAGGAGGAGGAGGATTCTCTCCCATCTGAGCAGATGGAGATGAACTTCTGCTAGAGGCAATTAAAGCCCGGGCTATCTTTTCGATCTCAGGATCGAACAATAACTCTCTAGAAGTCCCCTTGTGGCGGGTGTTCATGCACCAACAAAGCTCAGAAGAACACCGTCAGTAGCACCACAATAATAATAATAATAATAATAATTGATGGTAAGGTGAGAAGTGGTAAGAATGCTAGCAAACTTCACAAAGATAAAAACAAACTGAGATAAGATCACTATTGTCGTCCCCGGCAACGGCGCCAAAAACTTGACGTACCTGCAATTTACACCTAGGATCCACCAGGCGGTGTCACGATCGCCAGGCGTAATATGACTCCTAGGCTACGACTTCGGGCTCAATCCGCAAGCGGACGGTGTCGAGTTATAGTATAAAAGATAGTCGAATCCCACAGGGACGGTGATAGTGTCTGCGATAATCTCAGTCTATTTCTAAATATAGAAGTAGTGTAGCGGTCGGAGTGAAAGATTTGGGTTGATTGTTGTTGTTGTGTAATATAATAAAAAGGACTAGGGCTTTAGGGATCACCGCTAGGATCGTTGGGGGTTGATGTTGGATAGGTTCCTCACATTGCCTTAGGGCTAGGGAATTAATCCCCCAATTCGTACCACTCTCGTGGGTTAGAATTGCGGGGTATTTCGGTGGCTCTCGTTGACGCAATGGCGGTAGCCGTCAACGTAGCGGTATAGTTCGTCGATGGATCCCCTCAAGGCGCGAACCGGGCATGGTCACGTGCCTTAGTTGGATCCACCGATTTCCCTATTCGAATCACTAGATACCCCTTAAGCGCATCAATTCCATAGACCGTGGGCGTGATCTCAGTATGGGTTATCTACGGATTCGGTAGGATCTACCGAAATACAACCCTAAATCCCCAATTCAACGTGGGGATCCAGATCTACATTTCCCCCTAGAATCCTAGGGCTAACCCATCAGCCCTTGAATGGATCTACTCACTCATGATGATAGGGACGCACAAAAATATCAATTTCACAGAGGAAAACATTTTAACAATAAAGAAATTAGGACCAAAATAACTTACAGTGAGAACGAACGAAGAACAGATCCAGAATAGAATAATAAACACCAATCAATTATCGATCCAGAAATTTGCTACAAGAAATAATCCCAAAAATTCTTGCAAGAAATCGTCCTCGCTCCTCTCCAAAAATTCCAAAAACAAAAGCCCGAATGAACCCCCTTCAGCTGAGCCCGAAATCACGAGCTTCAGCTGCTGACCAAATCGCGCGCATTGCGCGTTTCAAAATCTTTCCAAAAATGCCCTGGGAAGTGTCGACCGAGTAGGCTACTCGGCCCGAGCAGCTACTGCTCAGTCAGTAATTCGGCCCGTGTAGCTTGCTGCTCGGCTGCTGGAGAAGTTGAGCCGGACCGAGTAGGACCTACTCGGTCAGCTGCTCGGGCGGGCTGTGAAATATAGGGCTACCTGACCGAGCAGATGAGCTGCTCGGTCCGGACCAGTCCGTATCCGCTGCTTCATCAAGCTGATATGACTCGGTCCGAGTAGCAAGATACTCGGGCCGAGTATTTTCTGGGAAACATATGCTGCAGCATCTGGGCTTCTCTCTCTGCTCTCTTTCTGCTACTTGGGCCGAGTATTTTCTGGGAAACATATGCTGCAGCATCTGGGCGTCTCTCTCTACTCTCTTTCTCCTTTCTCTCCTCCAACGGCTCCGAAGACACGACGAACTCCTCCAGAGCCATGCCAACAAGCTCATGAGCATGTCGGATGTGTCCATACCCAAGCGGGGGTCCAAATCGCTCCAAAATCCCTGAAAACTCAAAATATACTACGAAACTCGAACTATCGTAAGAAATACCAAAATCGCAGTGAAAAGTGGGATTTGGACGCGGAAATGCTATGCAATGCGATGGGATAATGATATGGAAATGATATAAAATATAGACACATCAACCATGCCTCAGGGTACGAACTTCTGAGCTTTATGGACATCTTCTTCGGCTACAATCAAATTCAAATGGTCAAGGCCGACGAAGAAAAGACTTCATTCATCACCGACAGGGGTACGAATGGCAATATTGCAGGGTGGGGCGGGTATTTAACTACCCAAGCTTGCCCCGAGCCGTCTATAGGTCGGGGCGGGGCGGGTCTCGAGCCGGGGCAGGGCTGGTAATTTCTTACCAAAACTGGGTTGGTCCGGTCGGGTCAGATTATTACTGCTATCGCTATGAATCCCAAATAAAAGTTTTATTTGGGAATTGGGAGAATTGTGATTTATTTGGTAATTTGGCATTGGAAATTGGCCCAATTGAGAGAACATAGGAACAAAGTATGAATTATGGGATACGGGCAAACCACATGGTCCGCATCAAAATAGTAAGGTTTTTTAGAACCTATATAGTTTATCTGGTCGGGCCGAGGTGGTGCAGGTTGCATACAAAGCCCAAGCTTGCCCCGACCCGTCTACGGGCCAGGGCAGGTCGGGTCAAAACCGGGTCGGGTCGGGTCGGGTTGGTCGGGTCGAGTCAGGTCATTACTGCCATCCCTAGACAGTGGGACTTTCTGCTACACGAAGATGCCATCCGGTTTGAAAAATGCTGGAGCGACCTATCAACGAATGGTGGACAAGATCTTCATTTCTCAAGTCGGGCGAAACCTTGAAGTCTAAATTGATGACATGCTGGTCAAAACCAAGGAGGCCAATGATCACCTCGCCGACCTACAGGAGTCCTTCCAGAAGGTGTGCTGCTACAACTTGATGCTCAACCTGGCGAAGTGTATCTTTGGTGTCCAATCAGGAAAATTCCTCGGCTTCATGATTACTAAGTGAGGGATCGAGGCAAACCCCGACAAAATATCATCCCTCATCAACATGAGCGAGCCTCGGACGATCAGAGACCTACAGAGGTTGAATGGGCAAATTGCCGCACTTGGTAGATTCCTATCGAAGTCCGCCAAGAGATTGCTCCCGTTCTTTAAAATCTTGCGGCGGGCTCTCGCCATGGAGAAAGGCACAATAAAAGCGGTCGAATGGCACGACTCTTGTGCCCAAGCATTCGCCGAACTGCGGGCTTACTTACAAAGTCCACCACTGCTCGCCAAGCCAGAAGAGGGAGAGCAGCTTGGCATGCACCTTTCAACAGGTGAAGAAGCTATCAGTTCGGCCTTCGTTAAAGAAGAGAAAGGCACCCAGAGGCCGGTCTACTATGCGAGCCGGGTGCTCCGAGATGCAGAGACCCAGAGACCCGCTATAGCCCATAGAGAAGGTCGCCTATTGCCTCGTCCAGATGGCGAGAAATCTCTGATCGTACTTCCAAGCTCACACCATCGTTGTCTACACCAATCTGCCCCTCGAGAAGAATTTGAAGAGATTGGAGAGATCGGACAAAATGCTGAACTGGAGCGTCGAACTCAGCGAGTTTGACATCATCTACAAAGCCCGAACACCGATCAAAGGCCAAGCGTTGGCAGACTTCATGGTGGAATGCACCGTCGAGGAACTTCCCGAGGACCCGTCAGACGCTCGATCGGCCACAACATGGCAAAGACCGCCAGTAGAAGACAATCCCTCGACGTCCGCCCAAGAAGGAGAAGACAAACTATGGGTCGTCTACATCGACGTGTCAGCTGCAGGGTCGAGAAGTGGAGCGGGCATCGTCATAGAAACCCCTGACGGGAGCTTGCTAGAGTACACACTCCGCTTCAACTTCTCGGCAACCAACAATGTGGTGGAGTACGAGGCCGTCGTCAATGGGTTGAAACTTTGCCAGGTAATAGGGGTGACAAATGTGTTGCTGATAAGTGACTCAAGGGTCCTCATTCAACAAATTCAAGTGAGCTTTGAGGCCAGTGAAGAGCTGATCAAACGCTACCTAAAGTGCGCTCAGGCCGAACTTCAAAAGTTCAGGAATGCAGAGGTTCAACATCTGCCTCGGTTGAATAACCTCCGAGTAGATGCTCTCTCGAAGCTGGCCTCCTCTTCCCCTACCGAGATTGGGAAAGCCATCTATGTCGAGAACTTACTGACACTAACCATTGAGGAGGGCGAGTTATTGTGTGGCAGCCAAGTGACGACATGGATGAGCCCGATCATGACCTACTTGGAGAAGGGTACTGTTAAGGCCAAAGTTGACCGATACAGTTGTCAGGCTGACGTAGACTCAAATCGCTAAGTTGGAGCCTCGTCAGCAACTGGAGTGGGACCCTCGGTTAGAGGCACCTAGGTCGAATGATGATAGTTGGAAGTGTTGCGACCTTCGACTGACCTTCGGGCGACCGTTGCATCGATCATTCGAGGTTAAAGAGCTCGACGTCGACCTTCGTTGCTGGACTACGATCGTAGATCTGCACTACAAGGACTTGTTAGGGGGGTTGAATCTGGGTTCCGACCCAAATCCCATCCGATGCTTAAGTTAGTATGGAACTTAAGGAAGAGAGGGAGCTTGGTGTAGATGAGATCGACCCACGGAGGTTCGTCTCTAGACTGACGACTCAAGCTCGAATATAAGAATGGTAAAAGTGAGAAGATATAGTTCTATATGTTAGACCTCGTACCTTGAAGATGGAACCCATTTACCTTCTTTTGCCGGTCTATTTATATGTAGCTCCTTCTTGATGATGTGTAACTGCCCCTCATTGATTAGAGCACGATCTTCTCTGGGATTCGAGTTAATGGCTGCCCATTTACTCGGCCCCATTAACCCTTCCTTGAATGTCGGCGCTAGCCCAACGGTCGAACGACCCATTCGTCCGACTCAGCTGTATCCTGCTTGGAGCACGGGGGTATTGGGTCGCGGATGCTAAATGGGCTGAGTATGCAGATACCTAATTTGGGTTCGTACCCGTGCACTAACCATGGCCCCCATCATTTGCACCTCAGGAGTCGTGCTGGCTGAGACTGAATGATGAGCAACCGCCTTAAATGCGCACGGTTTTCGAAACATTTGATTTGATATGTGCCGCCAAAACCCTTTCGCTTTTGGAGCGATCTCCGTTGTTTCTAGTGGCTAGTCTTGGACACGTGGTGCACATCGGACGTCAGCCGGTTGGGTTTCTTCACATATAACAGAAAAATCCAAGAAAATGTTGAGATCTTTCCGCTTCATCCTCTCCCTTATTTCACCAGCTTGCTCCCAGCGTCGCTTCTCTCGAAGATCGCCTGTTTTATTCTCAAGGTATCTCCCCTCTGCGATTCTGATTCTCTTGTAGGTTCGTCAGACATGTTTGCTCCAGTTGTGTTCAAGGAGCCGACCCCTGAGGAGCTAGTGGAGCGCCTCTGGCCCCCTCGATGTGTGGAAGTTCTTGGGAATGGGAAAGGAATTTAGGTTGAGCCCAGCCTTCCCATTCGTCGAAGGGATCGGAGGTCGAAGGTCCCCGGAGTCATCTTAGACATGGCCCCTAGGTTTTATTTCGATCTGACTGTCGAGGTTTGGCGGGGTTGTTTCTACGATCCCTTTTGGTTTAGGGTGCCCGATTCAGATGAGAGAGTGTGTTTCCAGCGGAAGAAAGAGGTTGGGGTGTATCTTAAGTATTTTTGCCTAGGGTTCCGATTCCCCCTTCACCCCTTCATTATGGAGGTTCTGTGCTTCGAAGCTTTCCATCTGTAGACTCGCTCCTCACGCTTTCCCTCCCTTAGTTGGCTTCATCGAGTTGTGCGAGCTTTGTAGAATTTGTCCGACCTTCGGGTTGTTCGGGTATTTCTTTAGGATCATAGCCAACCCTCACTAAGTGTGGTACCATATTGTTGCTCACCCGGGTACGAGGCTCATATATGACCCTCCATTTTCTGACCCTGAGTGGACGGATACCTTCGTATTCGTTGCCCTACCTGATCTGGGACCGTTGCTCAATGGCTGGAGTTCTCCGAACCCCGAGCTTACGAGGGAGTCTCATCTGTCTTTGGAGCAAGTCAGAACCAGTTTGTCGTCGGGCGAGGCCGAGGCAGTGAAGACTATATTGAGTCGACCAGGACAAGACAGGTCGATTCATTATTTGCTGGATGACCACACGATAAAGATCCTTCTATGGAGCCTGGGTAAGGTATCTCGAATCTATATCTTTATCTTTGCCACTCAGGGTAATTATGTTCGTTGTCTGCAGATATGACCAACGGTAGCCGACGCAGTGGAGAGTCTAGCTTTGACCGAGTCTGGAAGGAGCCGTGGAGGAAGAAGAAGACAGTCGAAAGGTCGGGTGCCCGAACTGATCGATTAATCGCTCGTGTCGAGGGATCGGGTTCTCAGTCCCCCCTCCACGTTCATTAAAGCTCCTCCTCCGAAGGGGAAGATACTAGGCAGGCGTCCAAACCTCCTTCCCAAGCCTCTTCGAGGGAGGCCTCCAGCCAGGCTCCCACACGGCCCCCTGTCCCCCTGGCTTCCATCACTGTTGCAGTGCTGCCAGAGGTGGTCGACATCGACTTCATCGACGTCATCGAGCCGATTGGAGGGGTCGGTCAGAAGAGGGAGACGCCCTCCTACGAGGAGGAGGGGTATTCGAAGAGGAGGCGAGTGGACGAGGAGGATCCCCAGGGGAAGGGAAGGTGGCCGCTCCTCTCGAGACTCCCGAGGTGGCGAGGTCCCCGTCAATGCCCCAGGGCCCCACGACGCCCCTCCTGGATCAGTGGCTATGGTGTGACATCATGTCGCCCACCTCGTTGGTCGGCCCGATCTGAGGAGAGTTCGATCGAGCGCTATTGCTCAATCGACTTTTGCCTCAATCCTCGAGGCCGATCCAGGGTGAGTTCCACCTGCCCCCCTTCGCCATTGGCAAGGAGGAGTCGGCCCTGAGTGACTTCGAGACGACCGCCAGGGTGGTGGAGAATTCGATCCTCCCCAAGGATCTGGAGTTCCTGCAGAGGTTGGACCTCGAGGGGGTGGCCAACTTCTTTGTGGGAAGCAGATACCAGGTACATCACCTGAGCCTTCGCTTTTTGGCGTCCAAGTTGGTTGATTTTTTTGACTAACCTTCGCTATGCTTGCAGATGTCCGTTCTCGGGGCCGTGCTATGCCGCCAGGTTGCCACTTGATCGACGGAGGTCGGCGGGTGGCGAACGCAGAGTGCAAACAAAGTGCTCGAATTTGAGGCCCAGGCGAAGGAGGCGGAGGAGGCCTTGGGGAAGACCCTCGCAGACAAGGCTGGGAGGCGACGGAGGCTAAGGACAGCCTGTCGTCGTTATCGTCCCTCCACAAAGCTGACGAGCTTCAGTGGCAGACGAAGAGGTCCCAGCTCTAGGAGGAGCTCTACGTCTGCAAGAAGGAGACGATCGAGCTTCAGGCTAAAGTCTACGACTTTGAGGGGTGGGCGGAAGCTTGCCAGGTAGAGAAAGCTGAGCTTCAAGCCAAGGTCGCAGGGTTCGAGGAGGCCACCGCGAAGGAGAAGACCGAGCTTACGACGAAGCTCGCGAAGGCGATAGAGACTTTTACAAGTGTTCTGGTGTCTGGAAGCGCTCCCCCTCCCTCCTAGACAGGCCTTATGCTTTGCCAAAATTTGTAATTTCGTTAATTTGACTAAATGAGAAAAACTTTTTAGCAACCTTGTTCTTTTATTCGCATTCTTTATTTATCTGAATATTTGTGTGTGTGACCCCTTAACGACCTAACTTGTAATTTCATAGAAACCCTTAGGTAAATTATGTCGTGGATAGGTTAGGCATATTCACTTAATGAATACAACCTTTTAAACTGTGAATCACGCTCCTTTGGGTAGAGAGGGAGAGGCCCCTTCGACTTACAACCGACGAGGGTCAGTCGGTGGCGAGCGGCGAGGCCCCTTGACTTACGGCCGATGAGTGTCGTTCTGTGGTGAGGGGCAAGGCCCCTTCGACTTACGGCCGACGAGAGTTGTTCGGTGGCGAGGGACGAGGCCCCTTCGACTTACGGTCGACGAGGGTCGTTCACTGGTGAGGGGCGAGGCCCCCTTCGACTTATGGCCGTCGAGGGTCGTCCAGTGGCGAGGGGCGAGGCCCCTTCGACGGTCGATGAGGGTCGTTCGGTGGTGAGGGGCGAGGCCCCTTCGACGTATCGCCAACAAGGATCGTCCGGTGGCGAGGGACGAGGCCCCTTCGACTTACAGCCGACGAGGGTATTTCGACTGACATCTTAAAACGATATACTCTACATTCATAATGAACATGCATAGGAAAAAAATTGAACAGTCATTTTACCCTTTTAGTACAATCATTGATAATACTTTCGTAGATGTTCCGCGTTCCAATGATGAGAAAGTTTCCTATCATCCAATGAAGCGAGTCGATAGGTGGCAAGACCGAGTACATCGATCACTGTGTAGGGTCATTTCCATTTTGTTGCAAGCTTCCCCTGCTTAAGGATCTCGGGAGTGAAAGCGGCCTTACACCAGTTGTAGGTTGAGCTCGAGGCCCTCTGAATTTCTTTCTTCGTTATAGTATTAGAGACGAAGCGGTCGCTCATTGACCTCGACAGGGAAGACTGCCTCGCATCCGTAGGCCAACATGAACGGTGTTTCCCCCGTCGAGGTTTTGTGGGTCGTTTTGCATGACCATAGAATGTCGAGGATCTCGTTCGGCCAAGTTCCTTCGAGCCCAATTATTCTCTTCCGCAGGGGCCCGAGGATGCTTTTGTTGGCTGACTCTGCCAAGCCGTTCGACTGGTGATGGGCGACGGAGGCGAAGTGCAACTTGATCTTCAGCTCTGCGCAGAAGTCTCTGAAGCCGGCGCTGTCGAATTGTGTCCCATTGTCCGTTTCTATGGACTGCGGAATGTGATCATGCCATATTTTACACCTTTTTTCTACATATTTTCATGCCGTTTTGATTGCCCATATCGCGTTTTTTACGATTATTCGACAATATTACGATGCTTTTCACTATTTCTTGTTTTTGTCGTATTTCAGGAGATATGGAGCGATTTGGAGAGAAATTGAGATCAAAGGAGTTTAACGCACTTCGGAATGTCGCCCACGGCTTATTTGAGGACTTATCAGCTATAGAGGATGAGCGGAAGAAGAAGGAATTCAATAGGAGCGACGAGGAGGCGAAAAGGAGAAGGAAGGAGCTCAGGAGCACCTCTCTCGGCCGACCAAGACTGGTCATTCGGCCGAGTGAAGGATCACACTCGCCCGAGTAGAACGGATACGCATCGAAGATTTCAGACGTTCACTCGGTCGAGCAAGGAATTCCATTCGGCCGAGTACGAAAGCTCACTCGCCCGAGTGGTACATAGAAATCAGACAGAAAAGAGCCGAAGTTAATGGAAAATCTGAGAAAGCTCACTCGGCCGAATATGATTGCTACTCTGCCGAATGAAGAGGACTGCTCGGCCGAGTCATCCCGAGAGACGGATCCCTGAAAACCCCAAAGTTAATGTTTTTTTGCAGGGTTTGTCACTCGGGCGAGTGACAAGGGTCACTCGGCCGAGTGACCCTCTCCGACTGCTGCCAGGAATGCGAATTCTGGGCTGCGCAGGGGCAGTTTTGTCACGATTTTTCGACGATTTTGGCTTGTATTTAAGCCCTGTTTTTACCCTAGTTTTAGGAGAGACTTGAGTTATTTTTTTTAAGAGAGTTCTTTTAGGTTTTTGACGGCTATTCTTTGGAGAAATCTTAGCTGGAGATCATTGGCAACATCATTGTTTTGTTCTTTCTTATTAAAAAACTCATTTTTATGATTGTTTCTTCTTTGCAATGAATTGTGCCGTGATTATTATTGTTATTTCTGAGATTTTCATGATGATTAGTGAGTAGTTCCGTCATTCTAGGGCGTATGGATGAACCCTATGGACCCGATCTTTGAATTGTGATGAATTTATAGATTTGTTGCTAGAATTGATAATGGTTATGTTGTGATTGATATATTACGAGTAGCTAGGAATTCATATCGATTGAGATTTGCAAGAGATTGGATCCCAATTGATAGGAAGGCCTAGATATTCGATTTAGATCAATAATTGGAATTCTCTAGATTTGGTTTGCAAGAGATTGGACCAAAGCTAGGATTTTTAATTATAAATCTATACTAATATTCGTTTGCAAGAGATTGGACAAATAAGAACTATCATAACCTAGATCGTAGCTCGAGTTTTCACGAGAGTGGGCTCGAGACGCGATTGGACAATGATGCTGTTCTTCACGCTAGCGGCTTAGGCTAGGGTTTGCACGAGAGTGGGCCCTATCCTAGGTTTGCTATAGAGCGGCAATAGCGCGAGAGCGTGAGCTTGGTTCTATATTAAGTAGCGACTAGTTCACCTATATTCAAGCTTAGCAACAATGAAGTTTATGATTCACAAGGATGAGAGACGGTCCGTAGTGGGGATTTCCTATCCCTAGACACTTTATTATATTGATATTTCTTGCTATTTGACGATTGTGACGATTACACCAAAATCACTCTTACTCTCTTGATAGCTAGGTAATTAAAGTGAGATACTGTCATTTGTCCTCCCTGTGTTCGATACCCGCACACCGCTACACCGTACGCTTGCGGTAAAACTACAAGTCGTTTTTCGGGTGTATATCCGGACGCGATCAGGATGCCAAAATGACAAACGACTGACTTCCAGACGAAGCTTCGAGCTTCCTTCCAGTTGATTCGGGATATAGGCTCCGCTTCGATCCACTTAGTGAAATAGTCGATCGCCACTATTAGGTATCTCCGTTGCCCACTCGCTGGCTTGAATGGTCCAAGGAGGTCCAATCCCCATTTGGCGAAAGGAACTGAACTGACGATGGGGATCAGATCAGTTGGTGGGGCCGAGCTGATCTTCGAGAAATTTTGGCAGGTCGAGCACCGTCGAACGTATTCGACAGCATCTTTGAACATTGTTGGCCAAAAATACCCTTGTCTCACGGCCTTCAAGGCTATGGATTTCCCTCCGCAATGGTTTCCGCAGTCTCCCTCGTGGATCTCCTCGATCACGTAGTGCGCTTCCTACGGGGCTAAGCATTTAGATAGGGGAAGATGTCATACCTAGTCCATCGCCTTTTGTGCAATTTACCATCTAGTAGAACGAATTGGTAGGCTTTCTGCTCTAGCTTTCGCGCCTCCACTGGGTCGGTCGGTTTTTCCCCGGCGTTTAGGTAACGGATTATTGGATCCATCCATGTGACCTCTTGATCGAGGTTCAGCAGTTCGTGTGCCAGTCCGCTGGGGTGGGGTAGACGTTATACATACACGGTCCGACCAAGTCCCGCAGGGGAGGAGGATGCAAGCTTTGACAAGGCGTCAGCTCGATGATTCTTCGACCTCGGCACGTGGTGAATCTCTACGCGCGCAAATTTGGTGAGCTCTGCCTTAGAAATTTGCATGTAGCTCTGCATCGAGTCGTCGCAGGCTTCGAAGGTCCCATTCAGTTGGTAAACAACGAGATTGAGTCACTGAGTAATTGGACCACCCTCGCCCCTAAGGCTCGATCCGGTCGAAGTCCGTTGATGGCCGCTTCATATTCCGCACCATTATTGGTGGTTTGGAAATCGAAGCGAAGGGCATATTCGAATATATCACCCCCCCCCCCCGGAGGTTTGGACGATTATTCCAGCCTCGCTTCCAGCTTGTGTGGACGAACCGTCGACTTGTACGATCCAGGTTCCCTCGTCCTCGATTGCATCTTTTGCCCTGCTTATTGAGGACGAGGGAATAGCCTCAGGCAGTGCGCTAGTTGCACATTCCTCTTCCCAGGGGCAGTCATTGTAGGTGAGTTCGACGATAAAGTCGACGAGAGCCTGCCCTTTGATGGCGGTCCTCGACTTATAATGGATGTCGACCTCGCTTAGTTCGACCCCCCATTTCGTCATTCTCCCTGATCGGTCAAGCCTCTTCAGGGTCTGCTCTAAGGGAGTGTCGATGAGGACCAAGATGATGTGTGCTTGGAAATACGATCGTAATCTCCTTGCAGATTGGACCAGCGCGAAAGCCATCTTTTCGATCCTCGAGTAGTTGGCCTCCGCGCCTCGGACGACCTGACTGATGTAGTAGATTGGCTGTTGTACCCCCGTGTCCTCTTTGACGTGCGCCGAACTCACTGCCTCTTCGGTGGTAGCCATGTAGATGATGAGATGGTCATCTTTATCTGGCTTAGTCAGGAGCGGTGGGGTGCGAAGGTACTCCTTCAACTCTGAGAAGGATTTTTTGTAGTCCGCATCCCATTCGATGATTCTCTTGCCGCTCGAGGCAGATGCTATCACCTTTCTCAACACCTTGATGAAAGGTAATGACCTCTCGGCCGACTTAGACATGAATCGTCCCAAGGCTGCTATCCTTCCGTTCAGCCTCTGGAGCTCTCTGAGAGTCGAGGGCTCCTTCATCGTGATGATGGCAGCGATCTTGTCGGGGTTGGCCTCGATACCTCGATTCGTCAGCATGAAACCGAGGAACTTCTCCGAACGAACCCCGAATGTACATTTGGCGGGGTTTAGCCGAAGGTTGTATCGCTGGATCTGTGCAAAAATCTCTCGGAGTTCTACAAGGCGATCCATTGGCTTCTTCGACTTAACCAACATGTCATCGACGTAGACTTCTACGTTTCGCCCTATTTGAGCCTCGAAGACGTCGTTCATCATGCGTTGGTATGTGGCCCCTGCATTTTTCAAACCGAATGACATTTTGGTGTAACAGAATATACCTCGATCAGTGATGAAAAAATTTTTCTCCTCATCTTTCGGTGCCATTTGAATCTGGTTATATCCTGAGAAGGCGTCCATGAAGCTGAGAAGCTTGTAGCCTGAAGCACTGTCGACCAGATGGTCGATTCGTGGCGGGGGATAGCTATCCTTAGGGCACGCCTTGTTAAGGTCGGTGAAGTCGACGCACATTCACCGCTTGACGTTCGCCTTCTTAGCCATCACGACATTCGAGAGCCATTCGGGGTACTTGACTTTTCGAATGAAGCGGGCCTCCAGAAGTCAATCCACTTCTTCGTTAGCAGCTTTCATCTTTTCTCCTCACATGTTTCTCTTCTTTTGCTTCATGGGCTTAGAGGTCCGGTCGACCTCTCTTGTGGGATGCTACCTCAGGGTCGATGCCGGGCATGTCCTTTGTGGTCCAGGCGAAGATGAGATGCATGTACCACGGGGACGCATGGCGAAATCCCCGCCATCCCCTGCTCAATCCAACTGCTTAAATTAATCGAGGCACATGCAAAGCAGGCGGCAGCTAAGTGGGCGACATGGACGTATGGAGACCGTTGGATGCTGATCCAACGGAGAGAATTAATCCCGAACGCGAGTTGAAGATGGATGCGGGCGCCGAGCGAACGAACAGCGGAGCGCGAATTTTAAAGGCCACGCGGAAGCTCCTGGGGAGATCGCGCCTCGATCGAACGGCCCACGTTTGCAGCGGCTGAGTAAATGGGTTTTAAGCGGGTTTTGAACCCGATAGGCGACTAGAAACCCGCAATGAATTGTATTTAACGTATTCTAGGGTTTTGTGGCGTATTCTGGCATATTGGGGCTCTAGGAGCCGTATTTCGCCATGAAATTTGGAGGCCCTGGGGACAGAGGCTAGATCTATCATCTGAAGGAGATTTGGGGCTATTTGGAGAGATTTGGTGACATTTTTCCTATCTTTAGCCTTGTATTTTGCGTATTTGGCTTACAATGGAAGTATTATTCACGTATTTTGATATTTTTATGATGTATTTGTCTATGAATACTGATTATATGATCTTCATGCGTGGTTAATCTTCATATGTGTTGGTGTTGATGTAGTTAGGGTGCCGTAATCATTGATTTTGATATCTTTTCGCCCTATTTGCATTGTAAAATCGTGTATTTTGCTTGTTTTTACACGTATTGTTCAAGTATAATCGTTGTTGGTGTACTTGGATCGAATATGATCTCTGGACTTATTCGTGGCGTGACCCTTACGGGCACACAAGCATAATTTTCTCATGAAACTAGTATTTTATTCGATACTTAAGGCACTTTTTCGATGTTCGTTTATTGTTATATTTTCCGACGTTCTCGTGTCCTGACTGGACAAAACGTTGAGTTATAGAAAAGATACTATTAATCGTTGATTGCACACACCCTAATGAAATCAATACCAACACATACTCTCCATATTAGTACCCTAAATCGAATTCACCGTAGTTATCGTAGGATTTTCTTTTGTTATTCTAAACTCTTAATCCTATATCTTTATGCTTGATAGGTGGTTGGTTATTATCGTTTTTAGTACTCTTTAAAGACTGAAGTCGTGGTTTTGCATGTCAGTTGTCCCGTGGATACGATACCTGGACTCACCAGGATTATTACTTGTTCGATCTCCTGCGCTTGGGAGTAGTGCTCTCATATTTTGAGACGAGTCCAGTTTTGGCGCCGTTGCCGGGGATAACAATACTTGCGAAGCTACAATTTCAGCGCGTTTGGAGGAACATTCGGTGAGATCCTTCCATCTTATAGTTTAGGATTTTTATTAGGTTTTTTTTTTGTTTTCTCTTTATAAAAAAATTCAAAAAAATGGAGTATGTGGAATACATGAATTTCTATTGCACAAACAATTGGCATGATGCAGAGTACATTGCTGCACACAAACATAGGATGAAGAAGCTCAAGATCGTTAGTTTTAATCAGACTGACTGTGAAACTTTCTTTCAGGCCTGGAGGAGTTTCACAGACATAATATCGAGCTATCTACAGCATGGTTACACAAAGAAAGAGCATATGGAGTCCTTCCTAGATGGACTACGACCACAGCTGCATGAATTTTTGGGAGTCATGATGCCGACAGAGGCATGGAAATACATGGAGTCCTTACAAGAGACTGATCAGATCATTAAGAGACTTCAAAGGGTGATTCAACGGAGCCTTCATGCCTTGATCAAGGGGAGCAAAGCGTAGACGTACCATTGCAATCCTTGAAAGAGGAAGTTTATTTGCTCATTCAGACACAGGAGGCTACATCCCATCAATTCCAAGAAAACTTCCTTGCTCGGAGTCGGTAAATTCAGCAATCCATTGAAAATCTTACTTTGATTGCCACTTGCTTAGAAGAAAATAGTTCTTTTGGAATTAAATTTCAAGAATCTAATACGAGTTTATCTTCTATTGCAGGTATATCGAGCGAGCCATGTCACGATGAGGACACGAATAAAAATATTAACATGGCAGGAAGCGTGTGCAAAGGAGAGGACGAACTAGCAATTTTGGATGAACATGAGGATGAGCTAGCTAGGGACATGGGTTTAGAGATTATCGCTATGGAGCCCGATCCACGCCTTCCCCCAGTTTTTTCCCAAAATCATTTATCTCTCTCCCCAATGATTCAGCATCATACCGAGAGTAGTGCATATCTTTCAGGGAGTAGTCATCAACTTGCTTTAATTTATTTCACTTATTTTGATGACTGCATTTGGAATATTTTCGTTGAAAGGAATTTACGACTAAAATGGATTGACGTGACTCATCTCTTGCAGGACACAGGTGAATAGCTTATAGAGATGCTGGGAGTTACGTTGCTGGGATCCAGTTTAGCCATTAGAGGAAGGATACTTGCCGAGGAACACAAGGAGCAAATAGAACAACTTTCTCCACCATTAAAGATCCGTGATCCGTCATTTGACTACGGTGTGTTCTTTACATTAGTGTAGATTTTTATATGCTTTCTAGGATGCTTGCTTTGAACAAACTCGTACCATATTCAACATTGAGGACAATGTCCATCTTTAGTTGGGGGGTGTATATGAGACCTTAGGGATTTTTTTTAATAAAACAAGGCGAAAGAAAAGAATAAACCACCATTCTCATCATTTAAAACTCCTTCACACACCACAAATACGGATGAGTGTGCATTGATTGAGTTCTAAAAATCGTTTATGGCTTGAAATCATTATTTTTCCTTCATGGAATTACTCGTTAATACGCTATTCATGAAAACTTTCAATTGCCATGATTAATATCTCGAAATAATTTGAATCTATTTCATGCATGCTACGGTGATGAAAAAGCTTAAGTATACACGAATTATTAGAATAGTCTTCGAGTTGAAGAGGAATTTGGCCGTGGTTATTAATATTTATGTTTGAAGAATGGGTGTTGAGTTGCTTACGACGAAAAAAACAGAAAAAATGAGAAAAAATGAAGAAACAAAAAAAATGAATAAGTATGTCACTAAATAAATAACTTGGTTGGCTCGAGTAGTACAGTCCGAGGGGTCCTTTTTAGCCTAATGCCCTATTATCGTCTGATTTGGAAGCCATTGACCGGAACCTCACTCATTTGATGGAGCGATCCAAGTTATACATTTTTCCGCAAATGTTGCTTTACGCACGTTACGCGGAACTAAAAAAGAGAGAAAAAAGAAATGGTGAATAAACTAAGCAACTTCAATACCCATAATTTGAACGACCTTTTTGAGATGCCAATTCCTTGGAAATGAGAAAACTAGAATGTAACGACGTGTTATACTTTCGCTTGCGCGAAACGATGCTTGCATGTTATTATTCAAATTAAATTAGAGAAACTATCATGTGATTGATTTTGTTCATTGATTGTGTATATTGATGGTTGGAAAGCGTATTATTGAGCGATGTCATAAACGATTGATAGAATTTATTGTTTTACTAATCATTCGACTGCATCGCTCTTTTTGCTAGGGACTAGCAAATCACTAGTTGGGGGTGTGATTCGAGGTGAATATTGCATATTAAACACCCAAATTAGCCCAATTTTGCGCTTATATAATGCTTAATTGGTCTCTAATACGTTCGTATTTTGAATATCATCATTTATTAGAGAAATCACTTGATTTGAGCACAAAACAGTAATAAACTGAGTATTCCTGCCCTTTTTATATTTTTCATCGCTAGATCTTGATCTCACGATTCCAACGACTATTTATTTGTATTTTTCTGCTATCTGTGCTAATTTCTGTGATTTATTGAATGCAGAATACAGTTTAAATGGGGTAATACGGTCGAAATACGGCCTTAAATACGAGATACAGTCGCCGTCGTACGCCATACCGCTCATCCAGAGCATACGTGGCATGCATCCGCCACATCTCTACTTGATCCAACGAACAACAGCTGGGTGCACCACGGCGGTTTATCGACCGTTGGATGATGATCCAACGGTAGAAAAAGACACCGCACGGAGACAAAATTCGAGCGGGATTCGCCCCGCATCGCACCACGTGGCGGCATCCGAGCGACGGACCGCTCAGATCGGAGGGATAAGCGGAGAGGCGACGCGTCCTATTACGGGACATGCGATCGTGATCGAACGGTTGAGAGCAGCCCCGACGAACGAAAGCGGAAGTGGGTGAGATGCATGTACCGCGGGGACGCGTGGCGAAATCCCCGCCATCCCCTGCTCAATCTAACGGCTTAAATTAATCGAGGCACATGCAAAGCAGGCGGCAGCTAAGCGGGCGACGTGGACGTATGGAGACCGTTGGATGTTGATCCAATGGAGAGAATTAATCCCGAACGCGAGTCGAAGATGGATGCGGGCGCCGAGCGAACGAACAGCAGAGCGTGAATTTTAAAGGCCATGCGGCAGCTCCTGGGGAGATCGCGCTTCAATCGGACGGCCCACGTTTGCAGCGGCTGAGTAAATGGGTTTTAAGCGGGTTTTGAACCCGATAAGCGACTAGAAACCCACAATGAATTGTATTTAAGGTATTCTAGGGTTTTGTGGCGTATTCTGGCGTAGTGGGGGCTCTAGGAGCTGTATTTCGCCATGAAATTTGGAGGCCCTGTGGACAGAGGCTAGATCTATCATCTGAAGGAGATTTGGGGCTATTTGGAGAGATTTGGTGACATTTTTCCTACCTTTAGCCTTGTATTTTGCGTATTTGGCTTAGAACTGAAGTATTATTCACGTATTTTGATATTTTTATGATGTATTTGTCTATGAATACTGATTATATGATCTTCATACGTGGTTAATCTTCATATGTGTTGGTGTTGATGTAGTTAGGGTGTCGTAATCATTGATTTTGATATCTTTTCGCCCTATCTGCATTGTAAAATCGCGTATTTTGCTAGTTTCTACACGTATTGTTCAAGTATAATCGTTGTTGGTGTACTTGGATCGAATATGATCTCTGAACTTATTCGTGGCGTGACCCTTGCGGGCACACAAGCTTAATTTTCTCATGAACTAGTATTTTATTCGATACTTAAGGCACTTTTTCGATGTTTGTTTATTGTTATATTTTCCGACGTTCTCGTGTCCTGACCGGACGAAACGTTGAGTTATAGAAAAGATATTATTAATCGTTGATTGCACACACCCTAATGAAATCAATACCAACACATACTCTCCATATTAGTACCCTAAATCGAATTAACTGTAGTTATCGTAGGATTTTCTTTTGTTATTCTAAACTCTTGATTCTATATCTTTATGCTTGATAGGTGGTTGGTTATTATCGTTTTTAGTACTCTTTACAGACTTAAGTCGTGGTTTTGCAGGTCAGTTGTCCCGTGGATACGATACCTGGACTCACCAGGATTATTACTTGTTCGATCTCCTGCGCTTGGGAGTAGTGCTCTCATATTTTGAGACGAGTCAAGTTTTTGGCGCCATTGCTGGGGATAACAGTACTTGCGAAGCTACAATTTCAGGTCGTTTGGAGGAACATTCGGTGCGATCCTTCCATATTATAGTTTAGGATTTTTATTAGGTTTTTGTTTTGTTTTCTCTTTATAAAAAACTCAAAAAATGGAGTATATGGAATACCTGAATTTCTATTACACAAACAATTGGCATGATGCAGAGTACATTGCTGCACACAAACATAGGATGGAGAAGCTCAAGATCGTTAGTTTTAATCAGACTGATTGTGAAACTTTCTTTCAGGCCTGGAGGAGGTTCACAGACATAATATCGAGCTATCCGCAGCATGGTTACACAAAGAAAGAGCTTATGGAGTCCTTCCTAGATGAACTACGACCACAGCTGCAGGAATTTTTGGGAGTCATGACACCGACAGAGGCGTGGAAATACATGGAGTCCTTACAAGAGACTGATCAGATCATTAAAGAGACTTCAGAGGGTGATTCAACGGAGCCTTCATGCCTTGATCAAGGGGCGCAAAACATAGATGTACCATTGCAATCCTTGAAAGAGGAAGTTTATTTGCTCATTCAGACACAGGAGGCTACATCCCATCAATTCCAAGAAAACTTCCTTGCTCGGAGTCGGCAACTTCAGCAATCCATTGAAAATCTTACTTTGATTGCCACTTGCTTAGAAGAAAATAGTTCTTTTGAAATTAAATTTCAAGAATCTAATACGAGTTTATCTTCTATTGCAGTATATCGAGCGAGCCATGTCACGATAAGGACACGAATAAAAATATTAACATAGCAGGAAGCGTGTGCAAAGGAGAGGACGAACTAGCAATTTTGGATGAACAGGAGGATGAGCCAGCTAGGGACATGGGTTTAGAGATTATCGCTATGGAGCCCGATCCACGCCTTCCCCCAGTTTTTTCCCAAAATCATTTATCTCTCTCCCCAATGATTGAGCATCATACCGAGAGTAGTGCATATCTTTCAGGGAGTACTCATCAACATACTTTAATTTATTTCACTTATTTTGATGACTACATTTGGAATATTTTCATTGAAAGGAATTTACTACTAAAATGGATTGACGTGACTCATCTCATGCAGGACACAGGTGAACAGCTTATAGAGATGCTGGGAGTTACGTTGCTGTGATCCAGTTTAGCCATTGGAGGAAGGATACTTGTCGAGGAACGCAAGGAGCAAATAGAACAACTTCTTCCACCATTAAAGATCCGTGATCCGCCATTTGACCACGGTGTGTTCTTTCCATTAGTGTAGATTTTTATATGCTTTCTAGGATGCTTGCTTTGAATAAACTCGTACCATATTCAACATTGAGGACAATGTCCATCTTTAGTTGGGGGGTGTATATGAGACCTTAGGGATTTTTTTAATAAAACAAGTCGAAAGAAAAGAATAAACCACCATTCGCATCATTTAAAACTCCTTCACACACCACAAATACGGATGATTGTGCATTGATTGAGTTCTAAAAATCGTTTATGGCTTGAAATCATTATTTTTCCTTCATGGAATTACTCGTTAATACGTTATTCATGAAAACTTTCAATTGCCATGATTAATATCTCGAAATAGTTTGAATCTATTTCATGCATACTACGGTGATGAAAAAGCTTAAGTATACACGAATTATTAGAATAGTCTTCGAGTTGAAGAGGAATTTGGCCGTGGTTATTAATATTTATGTTTGAAGAATGGGTGTTGATTTGCTTACGACGAAAAAAACAGAAAAAAAAGAGAAAAATGAAGAAACAAAAAAATGAATAAGTATGTCACTAAATAAATAACTTGGTTGGCTCGAGTAGTACAGCCCGAGGGGTCCTTTTTGGCCTAATGCCCTATTATCGTCTGATTTGGGAGCCATTGACCGGAACCTCACTTATTTGATGGAGCGATCCAAGTTATACATTTTTCCGCAAATGTTGCTTTATGCGCGTAACGCGGAACTAAAAAAAGAGAGAGAGAAAAGAAATGGTGAATAAACTAAGCAACTTCAATACCCATAATTTGAACGACCTTTTTGAGATGCCAATTCCTTGGAAATGAGAAAACTAGAATGTAACGACGTGTTATACTTTCGCTTGCGCGAAACGATGCTTGCATGTTATTTATTCAAATTAAATTAGAGAAACTATTATGTGATTGATTTTGTTCATAGATTGTGTATATTGATGGTCGAAATCATGTTGGAAAGCGTATTATTGAGCCATGCCATAAACCATTGATAGAATTTATTGTTTTACTAATCATTCGACTTCATCGCTCTTTTTGCTAGGGACTAGAAAATCACTAGTTGGGGGTGTGATTCGAGGTGAATATTGCATATTAAACACCCCAATTAGCCATATTTGCGCTTATATAATGCTTAATTGGTCTATAATACGGTCGTAGTTTGAATATCATCATTTATTAGATAAATCACTTGATTTCAGCACAAAACAGCAATAAACTGAGTATTTCTGCACTTTTTATATTTTTCATGGCTAAATCTTGATCTCACGATTCCAACGACTATTTATTTGTATTTTTCTGAGATCTGTGCTAATTTCTGTGATTTATTGAATACAGAATACAGTTTAAATGGGGAAATACGGTCGAAATACGGCCTTAAATATGAGATACAGTCGCCGCCGTACGCCATACCGCTCATCCAGAGCACACGTGGCATGCATCCGCCGCATCTCTACTTGATCCAACGAACGACAGCTGGGTGCACCACGGCGGTTTATCGACCGTTGGATGATGATCCAACGGTAGAAAAAGACACCGCACGGAGACAAAATTCGAGCGGGATTCGCCCCGCATCACACCACGTGGAGGCATCCGAGTGACGGACCGCTCAGATCGGAGGGATAAGCGGAGAGGCGACGCGGCCTATTACGGGACGTGCGATCGTGATCGAACGGTTGAGAGCAGCCCCGACGAACGAAAGCGGAAGAGGGTGAGATGCATGTACCGCGGGGACGCGTGGCGAAATCCCCGCCATCCCCTGCTCAATCCAACGGCTTAAATTAATCGAGGCACATGCAAAGCAGGCGGCAGCTAAGCGGGCGACGTGGACGTACGGAGACCGTTGGATGCTGATCCAACGGAGAGAATTAATCCCGAACGCAAGTCGAAGATGGATGCGGGCGCCGAGCAAACGAACAGCGGAGCGCGAATTTTAAAGGCCACGCGGTAGCTCCTGGGGAGATCGCGCTTCGATCGGACGGCCCACGTTTGCAGCGGCTGAGTAAATGGGGTTTAAGCGGGTTTTGAACCCGATAACGACTAGAAACCCGCAATGAATTGTATTTAAGGTATTCTAGGGTTTTTGTGGCGTATTCTGGCGTATTGGGGCTCTAGGAGCCGTATTTCGCCATGAAATTTGGAGGCCCTGGGGACAGAGGCTAGATCTATCATCTGAAGGAGATTTGGGGCTATTTGGAGAGATTTGGTGACATTTTTCCTATCTTTAGCCTTGTATTTTGCGTATTTGGCATAGAATTGAAGTATTATTCACGTATTTTGATATTTTTATGATGTATTTGTCTATGAAAACTGATTATATGATCTTCATGCGTGGTTAATCTTCATATGTGTTGGTGTTGATGTAGTTAGGGTGTCGTAATCATTGATTTTGATATCTTTTCGCCCTATCTGCATTGTAAAATCGCGTATTTTGCTAGTTTCTACACGTATTGTTCAAGTATAATCGTTGTTGGTGTACTTGGATCAAATATGATCTCTGGACTTATTCGTGGCGTGACCCTTGCGGGCACACAAGCTTAATTTTCTCATGAAACTAGTATTTTATTCGATACTTAAGGCACTTTTTCGATGTTCGTTTATTGTTATATTTTCCGACGTTCTCGTGTCCTGACCGGACGAAACGTTGAGTTAAAGAAAAGATATTATTAATCGTTGATTGCACACACCCTAATGAAATCAATACCAACACATACTCTCCATATTAATATCCTAAATCGAATTCACCATAGTTATCGTAGGATTTTCTTTTGTTATTCTAAACTCTTGATCCTATATCTTTATGCTTGATAGGTGGTTGGTTATTATCGTTTTTAGTACTCTTTACAGCCTGAAGTCGTGGTTTTGCAGGTCAGTTGTCCCGTGGATACGATACCTAGACTCACCAGGATTATTACTTGTTCGATCTCCTGCGCTTGGGAGTAGTGCTCACATATTTTGAGACGAGTCACGACCCAATTAAGACGGATTTTCCTTCCTTGCTAGAGACCTTGATGTTCTCCATTTCTTCGACCGCGGCAGGCCGTCGATCTTCGATCCGTGGGTTGACTGGATCAGACTGCTTGATCCTCCTCAGTGTGGTGGACAGCGTGTAGCACGACCGTGCCTGTTTCTGATTCCCTTTCGCTCTTTCGATGCCCTCGAGGGTCTGGAACGTGATCATCTGATAGAAGGTTGAGACCACCGCTTCTATGGCGTTCAGCAGCGGTCTTCCGATGATCCCGTTATATGCCGAGTTAATCTTCACCACCATAAAACTAGTTAGGCGAGTGATTTGTTGAGAATACGTACCGAGGGTCACCGGTAAGGTGATGATGCCTGCTATCAGAGCGAAGTGCCCAGTGAACCCCACCAGGGGTCCCGTGCAAGGCGTCAATTCCACGGATGACATTCTCATCCTCTCCAGCGTAGTGAATAAGAGTACGTCGCATGAGCTTTCGGTGTCAACAAGCACTCTTTTCATGGCGATCTCTTTGATGGTGGCCGTGATGACGACGGCATCATCGTGCGGTAGTTCTACACCTTCCAGATCTTCATCCGAGAAGGAGATATGCGGTGTTGAATCTCTGTGGCGCTTTCGCCATACGGATACTGTCATCAATCTCCCAGCATAGGATCTTTGGAGAGAGTATGATAAATCCGGGTGCGGGGGACCTCCCGTTATCATGTTGATGATCCCGACACTGGGAGGTCTTGCGGCGACCTCGGAGGAGGTGGTTGGGCGAGTCAACATGGTCGAGTAGTTCGTCGATCGGGATGTCGACTTGTGGTTTCCCACAGACGACGTCAAACTGTTAAGGCCAAAATTGAATGATACAGTTGTCAGGCTGACGTAGACTCAAAACGCTAAGTTGGAGCCTCGTCATCAACTGGAGTGGGACCCTCGGATAAAGGAACCAGGGTCGAATGATGATAGTTGGAAGTGTTGCGACATTCGACCGACCTTCGGGCGACCGTTGCGTCGATCGTTCGAGCTTGGAGAGCTCGACGTCGACCTTCGTTACTGGACTACGATCGTCAATCTGTACCACAAGGACTCGTTAGGGGGGGTCAGATCTGGGTTCCGACCCAAATCCCCTCTGATGCTTAAGTTAGTATGGAACTTAAGGAAGAGAGAAGCTTGGTGTAGATGAGATCGACCCACAGAGGTTCATATCTAGACTGATGACTCAAGCTCGAATATAAGAATGGTAAAAGTGAGAAGATAAAGTTCTATGTCTTAGACCTCGTACCTTGAAGATGGAACCCCCTTTACCTTCGTTTGATGGTCTATTTATATGTAGCTCCTTCTTGATGATGTGTGATCGCCCCTCATTGATTGGGGCACGATCTTCTCCGGGATTCGAGTTAACGGCTGCCCATTTACTCGGCCCCATTAACCCTTCCTTGAATGTAGGCACTAGCCCAACGGTCGAACGACTCGTTCGTCCGACTCAGATGTATCCCGCTTAGAGCGTGGGGGTATTAGGTCGTGGATGCTAAATGGGCCGAGTATGCATATACCTAATTTGGGTTCATACCCGTGCACTAACAGGAACCCTGCCCGAAGATCAGCTCGAAGCGAAGAAGGTAGAGAGGCGAGCATTGTCATTTTTAATCTTCGACGACGTACTTTATCGGAAGCGTCGCGCAAGATACGACGTCCTGCCATATCTAAAGTGCCTGGGACCGGACCAAGCTGAACAGGTCGTTCGTGAAGTGCACAAGGGTTTCTACAGAAACCACTACGACGGACACACCATCACCCATAAAGCAGTGCGTCAAGGATATTATTGGCCGACCATGCTCCATGACGTGCTCCAATATGTCAAGAAGTGCGGAGAATGCCAGAAGTTTTGCAAACACACCGCTGCTCCGCCGGCCGACCTGGTCCCTATTCTAAGTCCGATCATGTTCGCCAAGTGGGGCCTCGACATCCTCGGACCCTTCCCGATGGCACCTGCAAAGAGGAAGTTCCCCGTCGTCGCTGTCGATTACTACACCAAATGGATCGAGGCAGAACCACTGGCGCACATTACGTGGAAGGATATGAAGAGCTTCGTCTGGAAGTCCATCATATGCCTCTTCGGGATACCTTGCTACATCGTAACAGATAATGGGAGACAGTTCGACTGTAAGGATTTCAGAAACTTCTGTTCAGAGTGGGGGCATCAAACTCCACTTTGCCTCCGTGGCACATCCGCAATGTAATGGAATGGCCGAAGCGACGAACAAATGTATCCTAGGCCCCCTGAAGAAGAAGGTCGGCGACGTGCTTGGATCCTGGCCAGACGATCTACCCGGCATCATATGTCGTACCGCCTGACCGGCGCCCCGGCTCGGCGCGAACGGGGGCGCGGAAATCTAAATATTTGTAACCGCAAGCGCACAGTGTTATAGTGTGGCTTGGGGGTCGAACACAGGGAGACGAGGATGTGCTTGTGTCAAAGAGGACCAAAATCACCCCGTGGGCGAGCTAGCCCAGATCGAATGATGGGTTGTCACGGTAAAGGAAAGCGAGGTATAAACAATATGAAAATAAAACACGGGACTTTGGTTTCCACCCCCAACGAGCGACTCTCGCCAATACGGCCTACGGGTAGGATGGCAATCGGAATTAGGGTCTAATGGCGAGACGTTGTCTCTAAAAGTGGTACCGGCATCCCATGGGCCCGATATTCCGGTCGGTGCCCAGGATGATACGCCGGACTTTCCGGGTTCGATCAGTGGGCACTCCCGTGTCCATTAACACTGATTGACTCCGGGAGCACTAAGCTCGCAACGATAACTCCCAACGTCTCGTCCTGCCGCTCCCGCGCGCTAGGATTTGGCGTCTACGCTAAAGGCGTGAGCTATGGCTAGGGAGTCAACCGCTAAGTTTATTCCCCCTTGGCCCGACGGTCAAAGGTGGTCTTTTTCCCGCCGATGACAATAAAACACCCCGTGTAACCGTTAGATTCCTAATCCCTATCGATTTCCTAACCCTATGGACGCATCGGGAAGAGCCCCCGAAGGGGTTTCCGCCAAAACCCCGGATTAGGGAACTACTCACAAATATTCATTAAAAAGCGATCTAAATGAAAATGAACCGTCAAAATCATAATCAGACAATAGGAATGCAAAGGTAGTAAAGCAATTAAGATAATACTAAAGTTTTACAAAGATCCGAAAACTTACAAAAACTGGGAAATTACAGCCGTCACAAAATGAAGAAAACAGTAAAAAAATAACCAACTCCCGAATCTGGGAAACCTAGGGTTCTATTTATAGAAAACGACATCACCCGATCGGTTGACAAGTCAACCGGTCGGGTGAGCCGCTTCATAAAATCACAGCGCAATGCGGGGGTTTCACCCGGTCGGTATGAACCGGTCGGTTGATACTTGGTGAGGTCGGTTGGATCTTGGTGCCGACCGGTTGGATCTTGGTGCGGATCGGGTGAGGAGACCGGTTGGAACTTCGAGTCTTGGCTGTTGAAATTCGGCTACAGGTGAACCGATCGGGTGAAGGTCACCCGATCGGTTGGAAATCAGCTTCGAATTTCCAGAGACTTTGAGCTTCTGACCCGGTCGCTGAACTGACCGGGTGACTTCTCGTGAGCTCCAATCTGCGTCCGGGTGGTGCACGTGTGCATCACCCGATCGGTTGGAGATGACCAACCGACCGGGTGAGGGGCTGAAAGATGCAATCTTCGTCGTTTGACCCCCTGGATCACGCGTGACTCCTCCCGTTGCTCCGGGGACACATGATATCATTGTTTTACGCCCCAAATGCCAGCAAACTCCTGCAAAACACGGAAAATACGGAAAAGAGAAAGAAAACAAGAAAACACGAGAAAACACTAGAAAACGAATAAAAGACGGCGGTAAAATACGGAAAAACACGGAAGAAAACGTGCGTAATTATATGAAATATAAACGCACGTCAAAATCCCCCAAGCTGAACTCTTCCTCGTCCTCGAGGAAGATGAGTGAGAGTAGGAGCTCGGGGAGGAAAAATAGAGAGAAAGAGAGAAAAAGAAAACTCTATATCCTAGATCGCCCGTCAGGGCCAACAAAATCAAAATCGACACACCAAACAAGCAAACGCCAAATCACATCACTAAACCCAGGAATACGAGTCCAAACAAGTGCCGTGGGCCCACGCAGTGAAGCGCGAGTGAGTGTGGTAGTGCGCTAGCAGTCGGTGTCACTATCTACGATGTGCAATAAAGCTCGATATACACAAATCCAGGAAACGACCCAAATATCGATTCGAATTGAATAAAGCGGTGAATTTATAGTTCAAGCATGCATGAGAATAGAGTGAATCGAAACATATCATGCGTCGGGGGCTCCACAACTAGGGTTAAGGAAATCACACCACTATAGCCTAGATAATAGCTAAAAAGTTCCTAAGCCAAGTGTTTTCGAAAACGATGGGGGTTGAGATGATGTGGAGTAGATCACTCGGTGCAAATTCTCGCCTTCCCTTTATTCACGGCGAGTATGAAAAAAAAATATTCACACGGGAATTTTTTTGGGCTTTGGGTATTTGTATTTTTTTTTGGATTTTTGGCTATACAAATTTTTTTTTATTCATTCATTTCTTTCTTTTTGGGTTTTTCTTTTCTTTTCTCCCTTTTTGGATTTTTGGATATTGGGGTATATACATGTTGATCGCTCCGGGATGTACACCCAAAGAACGGTTGTAGTTTTACCGCAAGCGCACGGTATAGCGGCGAGCGGGTATCGAACACAGGGAGGACGAATGACCGTGCTTGCTCCTAATCAACCTGGCTATTTAAGAATAGAGAGAATTGCATTGGGCGATCCTGTCACAATCGTCAGACAAATGTGCGAAATATCAAATCAAATAAAGAACGTCTAGGGAACGGGGAATCCCCGCTACTCACCGTATTTCATAGATGTGGTTCGTCGGTATCAAAATTGCTAGAATGAGAATTTGGATGAACTAGTTGCAACTAAATGTGGAACCAAGCTCACGCTCTCGCGTTGTTGCCGGTCTATAGCTATCCTAGGGTCGGGTCCAATCTCTTGCAAACCCTAGCCTAGGAAAGCTAGCATTAGGATCAACATCATCGTCCAATTGCGCACCGAGCCCAATCTCTTGCAAACCCGGTCCACAATCTAAATTAGGATAGTTCCTACCCGTCCAATCTCTTGCAAACGGGTATCGGCACGGAATTTCAACCGGAGATCCTAGTATCGGTCCAATCTCTTGCAAACCGATACTTCGAAAATCCGACTCCAACCCAATTCGGATTTCTAGGGCTTCCTATCAAATTGGGATCCAATCTCTTGCAAATCCCAATTGATATGAATACCTAGCTATCCGTAGTAATTCGATCCCAATCTAATCTCTAATTATTGATTCTAGCACAATTTCTACCAATTTATCACAAATACGAAATTGGGCTTGTAGGGTTCATCCCCACGCCCCAAGACGTGGAGACTACTCACAAATCATAGCAATAGCACAAAAATAATCAATGAAATAGACAATGGAATTCATCACAACAATGATATAAGCAATAAAAATAGAGTTTTTGGGGAAGAGAGATGCAAACCAAAGTAGTTCTTCAATTAATCCAACAAAAATCCAAGTTTTTCTCTTCTCCAATCACAAAATAATAAAGCTAAAAAAGTAATCTCAAAAAGCTGAAAAAAATCTAAGAGATGGCCCCCAAAACTAGGGTTAAAACAGGGCTTAAATAGCCCCAAAAATCGTCCAAAAATCCTGACCAAAACGCCCCTGCACAGCCTGTTTTCCGCAAATTTCGCTACAGGCAGCGCATCGCACTCGGCCGAGTGACAAAAGTCGCTCGGCCGAGTGAAAACCCTGTCATTTTCCAGTAAGTCGGGGGCTTCAAGGGTCTTCAGTTCGGAGGCGGCTCGGCCGAGTGAGTTGTCGTCACTCGGCCGATGGCTTTACTGCACTCGGGCGGACGCGGTTTACCACTCGGCCGAGTGGGTCTTCTGAAGCTCAGGTGGCCGAAAAACAGTAACTTCGATCTTTTTGAGGGCCTTCGTCTGGGCGCCACTCGAGCGGACGTGGTATCGTCACTCGGCCGATGTGGTCTCCGTCACTCGGCCGAGTACACATGGAAAACGTGTCTGAACGGGTCGGCCGAGCAGTGTCTCGCTGGTCGGCCGAGTGGCTCCTCCACTCGGCCGAGTGGGACACAAAAGATGCCCAATCTGATTGTTTTGGCCTCCTCGTCGCTCCTGCGACATCCATTCTTCTTCCGCTCCTCTCCAACAGTAAAATATCCCTCGGGGAGGTCGTCGGTGGCCGTGTAGAGTAAGCGCGTCTCGAGATCACTCCTAATCGCGCCAAATCACCTGAAATGCGACAAAAACAACAAATCGTGAAAAGCATCGCAATATCGTCGATATATCGTGAAAAACATGATTTGGGCGATCTAAATGGCATGCAAATCCACGGGAAAAAGGTGTAAAATATGGAGTGATCACATGTGTACTCTCCCAAGTGGGAGAACGGTACACGACGAGGGGGTTTGCACCAAGTAAAACAAAAAAGAAATCGGAATCTAAACACTTGGGCAAAGGAAACTATTCTCGCTAATTAGAGCATGGGCTAGATGGGAATATCCTAGTCCTTAGTTGTGGAATCCCAACACATGCGAAATGAAGCGTACAATATATATATATATATATATATATATATATATATATATATATATAGCATGCAGAAGAAGCAGACAGTAGAAATAAATACCGCATATTCATATCGAAACATGATAATCTAGGGGTCATTCCTGGACAGGTATATAAAGTGAATCACAAAGTAGAAGCACACCACACGGCTAGGCACGACACACGACTCACAAAAAAGCTAAGTGGACCCACGATGCGTGAAAATGCAGGGGACTCGATATCCTAGGGTTAGTGAGTGTGATTATCGATGCCATGCTAGGTGCGTGTGATTTTGTGGCAATTCATCATAGGGTTCATCTCTAGGAGAAAGAGATAAAAAGAAGAAAAGAAAAAAATAAAAACACGATGAAAACGACCTAAAAACGAAAGAGAAAGACTCAAACGACGCACAAAGTGCGACTCCCCCAAGCTGAAGCTTGCATTGCCCTCAATGCAATAAGAGTGAGTACGGGAGGGCAATGAAAATGGGGGGGAATACGCACCGACACAAAAAGAAATGAAAAACACAGATACGAAACTTAAGATAAAGAAAAAACGAAATCACGAAATTAAACCACACGACACAAAAATAGAAAAAGAAAGAAAGAAAATGAACAAATTATACGACATGACACGACACGAGCAAAGCACACGACACGACACAACAAAGGGTAAAACGGGCATGCACACGCAAAGGAAAATAAAACACGACAACACAGCAAAACAAAGGAAGGGGGAGTTACTCGGAGTCGCTGGCGGTGGAATGGTAAGGGGATGGCGAGGAGGGTGGTGAATTATGGTAGAAGGAATCCTCCGAGGAAGAAGGAGATGGTGTGCGAATAGGAGAAGGGGGGCAACAGGCAGGACAACCGGAGGATCGGGATACATCGGTGGATCGTGGTGGATAATGGTTGGACGGGGTGGACCGACGTACGGGTGCCAATCGGGAGGATCTAAAGGCGGGAAGTGGACGAGTGAAGCGTACTAAAGATCTGGGTAGAACTCCCAGGGCAAGTGTGTAAGGCGTAGGGGGAAACGCTCCGTAGATGAGGGTGGGAGGATGGAAAAAGGAGTGCATGCGGGACTATAGAGGTAGGCTGCACGATCCTCCCCAAAAGGAGTAAGCATGCCGATAGAGATCAAGTAGTTACGATCGATAAGGTTACGTCCCGGGACGATAGGGAGGTCGGAGGGCATCCTCAAGACAAAGCTGACAATACGAGTGACGATACCCCCGCAGCAGATAGACCCAGAAGCGGCACGGCTGACGGATAAGAGCTCGTGGACGATCCAATGGGCGGTGTTTAAGGGGAAAGGGATTTCGCCATGAATCCGGTCGTGGGACATGGCGTAGAGAAAGAGCAGCTCATCGCTAGACACCGCGGATACATCAACACGAGCGAAAATGGTGTTGGCAAGGAAGCAGTGAGCAAAACGGTAGCAAGGGTGTATGATGTAGGAGGCGAGGGCTACCGCCGGAAAGGAGGTGTATCGTGTGAATCGTTGCCAAACACCATTAGCCTGGAAGCGAGAAAAAATGTCAGATCGATCATGAGTAGGCCATTCAGTAGGGCGATTGGGGTTGGGGAAGAGTAGATTGTTGTTAAGCTCGACGAAGCTCATGGAAAAATCGCAATTGAAGGCCCGGAAAGTGAAGCCATGATCAGTCACCTCGAGAGAACTGAGGAATTCAAGCATGAGATTTCTGTGTGTATTGGCCTGGTTCGCAGAAGATAATCACAACCTATGAAACGAAAAAGTGCACAGACGCCCCTAAAGAGTCCAAGGGATTGTAGGGTGGGGAAGTCCACGAAAAGAGTAGGTCGGATAGGGCGATGGAGGAGGGCTAGTAAACGATCAGACTGCTCCTCAGACGTAGGGTTTATGCCAAGGAAAGAGGGTGAAAAGGGTCCGTAAAGCGGATTACGGCGCGAAGATGAGGCAATCTCTTTCCCTTTTCTAGACATGGCGACAACGTGGATGGTGAAAAGGAAAGTGGGAGCGCCAATGATGATTATAAAGCAGGTGAAGCAGGTATAACACCAATTCAGGATATTACAGATAAGGTAAGAGATGCGTAGGGTGGGAAGGGGTTACCCATCAATGTAGCAAGATCAAGCTCCCGGGGGACTCACGTAGTAGGAGGAAGTAATTCGGGAAGCCGCCGTTCGCTGATCCGACAAGAAGCAATTCGAAAATTTTGGGGGCTAGGGTTAGGGTTTGGATGTTTTGATGATGGAATGTTGACGATGGCAAGGTGACGAGGGTGGAGGAATATGGGAGTTAGTGGGGATGAGGGTTTAGGGGCAGTATGTTGGATGGAGGAGGTCGATTCGACAGTTGGAGGGTGTATAACCGCGTGAAGGGGATTGTTGGGGGTCGGGTGGTGGACATCGCGCGGTAGGGGTATTTATAGAGGCGAAACGGAACTGATCGGGTGAGTTCTCACCCGATCGGGCGGACGGATTTCGAAAATTTCCTGTCGGCCAAAAGCTACAGGTGAACCAACCGGGTGGATAGTCACCCGATCGGTTGACCGCTCCCCAAATCTTTCCCGAGAACATGTGATATTTCACCCGGCCACTCACCGGATCGCAATATTACTCAACCGATCGGTTGATGTGATCTCAAAATTTCCCGAAAGTTCAGCACTACTCACACGGTCAGCGACCCGGTCTCGGCCGTCTTCACCCGGTCGGTTCGTTAGGCAGTTGATTCGGCCCTTTAGCTGATATGTCCACACCGATCGGGTGAGTACTCACCCGATCGGTTGGGGTCTTGTTTCCTGCAAAAAAAATACACACATGGCATCAGTCTTCAACTGAAGTTTATGCGGCTGGATTTATTTATCAGAAATAGATAAAATTAAGTTAGAAATAATTCCAAAGATTGGAGATAGAGATTTTAGAGCATGGGTTGCCTCCCATGAAGCGCTTTTGTTTAACGTCGTTCGCTCGACGCCTCCAGCGGTGGTCAATTAGGATCCGGAGGGTTAGAGGAAGTGTTGTCACTCGCTGGGGATCCTACCGGAGAGAATTCTGGTTCAACAACCGCATAGTGTTTCAGACGCTGTCCGTTGACTTTAAACGGTTCATCCCTTCCTATTATCTCAATAGCCCCATGCGGGAAAACCTTGGTTACGCGGAACGGTCCCGACCACCTTGACTTGAGTTTTCCAGGAAAGAGCTTCAGCTTTGAGTTGAATAGGAGAACTAAGTCCCCTTCTTTGAATTCTCTCTTCAAGATTCGCTTATCGTGCCACCGCTTCAGCTTCTCCTTGTAAATCTTGGCGTTCTCATAGGCGTTGAGCCGGATTTCATCGAGCTCGTTGAGTTGTAACTGCCGGTGCCCCCCCCCCCCCACCTCCTTGGCGTCGAAGTTCAGATTCTTAATTGCCCAAAACAAAACGCCTTATGCTCCAATTCCACAGGAAGATGGCAAGCTTTCCCATAGACAAGCCGGTAGGGAGTCGTGCCGATCGGAGTTTTAAATGCCGTCCTGTAGGCCCAAAGCTCGTCAGGAAGCTTTGATGACCAATCCTTTCTAGAATTGGCCACCGTCTTTTCTAGTATGCTTTTAATCTCCCAGTTAGAGACCTCCGCCTGACCGCTGGTCTGCGGGTGGTAGGCACGCCCCACCCGGTGTTGTACCCCGTATTTTTTTAAGAGAGCCTCGAATTTCTTCTCTATAAAGTGCCTCCCTCCGTCACTGATCAGGACACGAGGTACACCGAACCGCGGGAAGATGTTGCTTTTGAAGAACTTGGCCACCACTCTGGAATCATTGGTTGGACTGGCTATCGCTTCAACCCATTTCGACACGTAGTCCACAGCCACCAAGATATACTGGTTCCCTGAAGAGGAAGGGAACGGTCCCATGAAGTCCACTCCCCACACATCGAAGATTTCTACCTCCAGGATGTAGTGTTGAGGCATCTCATTCCTTTTGGAGATATTTCCCGCCCTTTGGCATTTATCGCAGGCTTGGACATAAGCATGTGTGTCCTTGAAGAGTGTAGGCCAGTAGAATCCACTCTGGAGAATTTTTGCGGTGGTCTTGTAGGTGCTCGCGTGCCCTCCACATTGCTGCCCGTGGCAGTGGGAAATGATGGAGGTCGCCTCAGTCTCAGGGATGCATCTTCGAATCACCCCATCATTGCAGGTTTTGTATAGGTGGGGGTCATCCCAATAAAATTTACAGACCTCATGGAAAAATTTCTTCTTCTGCTGAAAGCTCACATTGTGGGGGACGATGGCATAAGCCAGATAATTTGCAATGTCGGCGTACCAGGGGGTCCAGGAGGAAGAGCAGAGAAAAGGTGCTCGTCAGGGAGCGAATCATCGATCGGCGTAGCATTTAAATCGAGGGTAGGCATCCTAGACAGGTGATCGGCAACAACATTCTCCGCCCCCTTCTTGTCTCTGATTTCCAAGTCGAATTCCTGGAGGAGGAGAATCCATCTAATGAGCCGCGGCTTAGCTTCTTTCTTGCTCAATAGGTATTTAAGAGCCGCGTGATCTGTGTGCACGATCACTTTGGCGCCAACGAGATATTGTCGGAACTTATCCATGGCGTAGATGACCACTAGCAATTCCTTTTCCGTGGTAGTATAATTTCTTTGGGCGGCATCAAGGGTTTTGCTCGTATAATATATGACATGAAGATTTTTATCCTTCCTCTGCCCCAAGACGGCACCAACCGCATAATCACTAGCGTCACACATCAGCTCAAAGGGTAAATTCCAGTCCGGTGGCTGTATTATGGGCGCGGAAATCAAAGCTTGCTTCAAAGTGCGGAAGGCCTCCATACACTCCTCGCTGAAGACGAAAGGCACGTCCTTCACGAGGAGTTGGGTTAGCGGCCTAGAAATCTTCAAAAATTCTTTTATGAAGCGGCGATAAAATCACGCATGTCCTAAGAAACCACGGACTCCCCGAAGATTGAGCGGTGGTGGAAGCTTTTCAATCACCTCAACTTTAGCCTTATCAACCTCGATTCCCCTCGAAGAGATGACGTGCCCCAGCACAACTCCTTCTTGGACCATGAAGTGGCACTTCTCCCAGTTTAGGACTAATCCTTTTTCTTGACATCTCTCCAGGACTTTAGTTAGGTTACTGAGGCACGAGTCAAACTTAGTTCCATAGACGGAGAAGTCATCCATGAAAACCTCCATGATATCCTGAGAGTAGTCGGAGAAGATAGCGGACATGAGTCTTTGGAATGTAGCAGGGGCGTTACAAAGTCCGAACGGAATTCTTCTATAGGCATACGTCCCGAATGGGCAAGTGAAAGTCGTCTTCTCCTGGTCATCGTTATGAATAGGGATCTGAAGAAATCCTGAGTACCCGTCCATGAAACAGAAATAATTATGCTTCGCCAGTCTCTAGAGCATCTGGTCGATAAAGGGGAGAGGGTAATGATCCTTCCTCGTTGCCTTGTTCAGCTTTCTATAGTCAATGCACATCATGTACCACGTGACGGTCCTCGTTGGTATTAGCTCGTTCTTCTCGTTGCGAACCACCGTCATTCCTCCTTTCTTGGGTACGACGTGCACCGGGCTAACCCAGCGACTATCGGAGATAGGGTATATGATACCGGCATGTAGAAGCCTAACAATCTCCTTTTTTACAACTTCCATCATTATGGGATTTAGCCTCCGCTGCGGCTCAATCGAGGAGGCTTCCTCATCTTCAAGCAGAATTCTGTGTGAGCAGAGGCCTAAGCTAACCCCTTTTAAATCTTCAATTGCATATCCGAAAACTCCTTTAAACCTTTTTAAAACGCCAAGAAGTTTGGTCATTTGGTCTTCAGGCAGTGAAGAGTTCACTATGACCGGAAGGGTCGAGCCAACCCCCAAATATTCATACTTCAGCCCCGGGGGTAACTCCTTCATCTCAACTTCATGAGGCCCCGACGCATACTTCTCAAGCTGAGCATCCTCAAGGGAATGGAGTTCTTCGTGGATTTCTTGGAAGCCAGCATTCGGAATCTCACTCTCAGACGCGGTCCCGCATGGCAAAGTTTTGCAAGGTATTGTGGGAACGATCGAGGAAGGCGCTGGGTCCCTTTCAAGCTCATAATAATTGTCCGGGAAGAAGGCTTCTAAGTGAAAACAGGTTTCAACTGTCGATGGTTCCCCACAACTGTTTCTAGCTTCCTCATTGTCCAAAGATCCGGGATGCTCGATAGAAGTCTGCAAGGAATAGATTGGTTCATGTCCTATGTAGCCCACAGACTCAGCCTGATGGTCCTCCTGACGAAACTCCGCGAACAACTCTTCTTCACTAAATTCGGGACTAGGAATGTCGATATATGCCACTTCACCATGAGGAAAGAGAGTTGCCGTGGCAAAGTGCTCATGCGTATCTCGATATCTCCTCTGATTTTCCACGGCGGCAGACAGGAGAGGTAGTATATTCGAAGTATTAAGGGATTCAGCTAAGCTTCGTGCCAAACAGCGGATATGGTGTGAGTGATCCCAGACGTCTCCTGAAACTGCATGCAACATCCTCGTCGTGGGGCAAAGAACCTATACGAAAGGAGAGAGAGAACTGCACAAGAAGCAAACACGTCAAAAGCACGGGTTGCATAAACGGGAACCGAATGTAGCGATGGTAGCGCGGCGATTCAGTCAGTTAGCACTATACAATTACTATCTACAATATGTTGGAAAGTGTAGAGTGCGAAAATTATCGCGAGGTAGGGATAAGAGCTAGACACTAGGGTTCATGAGATCCTAAAAGAACAAGCACGTTGCCTCCCTGGCAACGGTGCCATAAACGTGACCGGCGCCCCGGCTCGGCGCGAACGGGGGCGCGGAAATCTAAATATTTGTAACCGCAAGCGCACGGTGTTGTAGTGTGGCTTGGGGGTCGAACACAGGGAGGCGATGATGTGCTTGTGTCAAAGAGGACCAAAATCACCCCGTGGGCGAGCTAGCCCAGATCGAATGATGGGTTGTCACGGTAAAGGAAAGCGAGGTATAAACAATATGAAAATAAAACCCTGGACTTTGGTTTCCACCCCAACGAGCGACTCTCGCCGATACGGCCTACGGGTAGGATGGCGATCGGAATTAGGGTCTAATGGTGAGACGTTGCCTCTAAAAGTGGTACCGGCATCCCATGGGCCCGATATTCCGGTCGGTGCCCAAGATGATACACCGGACTTCCCGGGTTCGATCAGTGGGTACTCCCGTGTCCATTAACACTGATCGACTCCGGGAGCACTAAGCTCGCAACGATAACTCCCAACGTCTCGTCCTGCCGCTCCCGCGCGCTAGGATTCGGCGTCTACGCTAAAGGCGTGAGCTATGGCTAGGGAGTCAACCGCCAAGTTTATTCCCCCTTGGCCCGACGGTCAAAGGCGGTCTTTTTCCCGCCGATGACAATAAAACACCACGTGTAACCGTTAGATTCCTAATCCCTATCGATTTCCTAACCCTATGGACGCATCGGGAAGAGCCCCCGAAGGGGTTTCCGCCAAAACCCCGGATTAGGGAACTACTCACAAATATTCATTAAAAAGTGATCTAAATGAAAATGAACCGTCAAAATCATAATCAGACAATAGGAATGCAAAGGTAGTAAAGCAATTAAGATAATACTAAAGTTTTACAAAGATCCGAAAACTTACAAAAACTGGGAAATTACAGCCGTCACAAAATGAAGAAAACAGTAAAAAATAACCAACTCCCGAATCTGGGAAACCTAGGGTTCTATTTATAGAAAACGACATCACCCGATCGGTTGACAAGTCAACCGGTCGGGTGAGCCGCTTCACAAAATCACAGCGCAATGCGGGGGTTTCACCCGGTCAGTATGAACCGGTCGGTTGATACTTGGTGAGGTCGGTTGGATCTTGGTGCCGACCGGTTGGATCTTGGTGCGGACCGGGTGAGGAGACCGGTTGGAACCTCGAGTCTTGGCTGTTGAAATTCGGCTACATGTGAACCGATCGGGTGAAGGTCACCCGATCGGTTGGAAATCAGCTTCGAATTTCCAGAGACTTTGAGCTTCTGACCCGGTCGCTGAACCGACCGGGGTGACTTCTCGTGAGCTCCAATCTGCGTCCGGGTGGTGCACGCGTGCATCACCCGATCGGTTGGAGATGACCAACCGACCGGGTGAGGGGCTGAAAGATGCAATCTTCGTCGTTTGACCCCTTGGATCACGCGTGACTCCTCCCGTTGCTCCGGGGACACATGATATCATCATTTTACGCCCCAAATGCCAGCAAACTCCTGCAAAACACGGAAAATACAAAGAGAAAGAAAACAAGAAAACACGAGAAAACACGAGAAAACGAATAAAAGACGGCGGTAAAATACGGAAAAACACGGAAGAAAACGTGCGTAAATATATGAAATATAAACGCACGTCACCGCCCAACCTACAAAGCGTCGACCGGGGAGAGCCCGTTTATGCTCGCGTTCAGGGCGGAGGCCGTCGTTCGAGTAGAGGTGGGAGAGGAGACTCTTCGGCTCAGATACTTCGATGAAGACATCAACATGGAGGGCCTAGACCTCAACACCGAGCTCATCGATGAAGTAAGAGACCGAGCCCTTACTAATCTCATCAAGCATAGTCATAGGATGGCTCGACACTACAACTCCTGAGTAAAGAAACGAAGCTTCAGAGTCGACGACCTAGTCCTCAGGGACGTGACCTTCAAACCAGAGATCGCCCGCCGAGGAAAGCTCGCAGCAAAAAGGGAGGGCCCATACGAAATTATTGACATCATCGGGCCAGCAACTTACATCCTTGCAACCATAGAAGACGGCGACCTAGCCCACCCAAGGAATGCTAAGCACATACTCAGATACTATCAACAGCTTTGTAAATATTAATGAAATTGTCGTTTTTTGTGCATACTCTCAGATATTGTCATCTCTATTAAGAAATTTCAGCTCCTCTCCGAGGTTAAAAGTATCCTCACAAAGGCCGACCGTACCCTAGAATGCTCCTACCAACACGAAAAGACCTAATGGGCAAGGTCACGGAGCGAGGATCGATATCCGGAGGGCTAGGGCCGAGCTATGGGCTCGCACCCTCCCCTCCCTCGAATTCCAGGGTAAGCATACGAGCTTCGCCCTCGATAGGCTCCGGAGGCTAGGGCCAAGCTACGGGCTTACACCCTCCCCTCCCTCAAAGTCCGGGGAAAGCTTACAAGATTTGCCCTCGATAGGCTCCGGAGGGATAGGGCCGAGCTACGATCTCGCACACTTTCCTCCCTCAGATTCCGAGGCAAGCTTACAAGCGTCGCCCTGGATAGGCTCCGGAGGGCTAGGGCCGAGCTACAGGCTCGCACCCTCCCCTCCTTCACATTCCGGGGCAAGCTTACGAGCTTCCCCCTCGATAGGCTCCTAAGGGCTAGGGCCGAGCTACGAGCTCACACCCTCTCCTCCCTCAGATTCTGGGGCAAACTTACGAGCTTCGCCCTCGATAGGCTCCAGAGGGCTAGGGCTGATCTACGGGCTCGCACCCTCCACTCCCTCAGATTCCAGGGCAAGCTTACGAGCTTCGCCCTCAATAGGCTACGGAGGGCTCGGGCCGAGCTATGGGCTCGCACCCTCCCCTCCCTCACATTTCGGGGCAAGCTTACGAGCTTCGCCCTCGATAGGCTCCAGAGGGCTAGGGCCGATCTACGGGCTCGCACCCTCCCCTCCCTCACATTCCGGGGCAACCTTACTGACGTGCGTTTATATTTCATACATTCACGCACGTTTTCTTTCGTGTTTCTCCGTATTTTTCCGCCGTCTCTTATTTGTTTTCGTGTATTTTCCCGTTTTCTTTCACTTTTCTTTGTTTGTCCATGATTGCAGGAGATTGACCACGTAGGGGATGTCTTACGATGATATCCCAAGTCCCCGGAACAACGGGAGAAGTCACGCGTGATCCAGGGGGTCAAACGACGAAGTATTCATCTTTCAGCCCCTCACCCGGTCGGTTGGTCATCTCCAACCGATCGGGTGATGCACGCGTGCACCAATCGGTCTCTGCCGCAGCTCACAACGAAGTCACCCGACCGGTTCACAGACCGGTTCAGCGGGGGCTATTCTCTGTTTTCTCGAAGCAAAGCGCCAACCGATCGGGTGACTCTCACCCGATCGGTTCATCTGTAGCTGAGAAAGATGAGCTGAAGACACGGACGTCGAACCGGCCGATTCACCCGACCGCTCCAAGATCCAACCGGTCGCTCAAGAACTCACCCGATCGGTTCATGTGATCGGGTGAAAACTCACCGTTTTCTGATATTTATTTGTAACGGATCAACCGATCGGTTGACTTGTCAACCGATCGGTTAATGCGACGGCCTATATATAGAACCCATAGGGTTCCAGAAACAGGGAGTGGCTGTTTTTCTACTGTTTTATTTCCTTGTGACGGCTGTAATTGTTACTCTTTTGTAAGTTTTCAGATCTTTCTAAAATTTTAGTATTGTCTTTATTACTCCTTTACTTCCGCATTGCAATTGTCCGATTATGATTCCAACGGTTAAATTTCATTTAGATTGCTTTTTCATGAATTTTTGTGAGTAGTTCCCAAATCTGGGATTTTGGTGGAAACCCCTTCAGGGGCTCTTCCCGATGCGTCCATAGGGTTAGGAAATCAATAGGGAGTAGGAATCTAACGGTTACGCGGGGCCTTTCATTGTCATCGGCGGGAAAAAGACCGCCTTTGACCGTCGGGCCAAGGGGGAATAAACTTGGCGGTTGACTCCCTAGCCATAGCTCACGCCTTTAGCGTAGACGCCAAATCCTAGCACGCGGGAGCGGCAGGATGAGACGTTGGGAGATATCGTTGCGGACTTAGTGCTCCCGGGATCGATCAGTGTTAATGGACACGGGAGTGCCCACTGATCGAATCCGGGAAGTCCGGTGTATCATCCTGGGCACCGACCGGAATATCGGGCCCATGGGACGCCGGTACCACTTTCAGAGGCAACGTCTCACCATTAGACCCTAATCCCGATCGCTATCCATACCCGTAGGCCGTATCGGCGAGAGTCTCTCGTCGGGTTGGAAACCAAAGTCTCGGGTTTACTTTCTTTTTGTTCATACGCTTTTATTTTCTTTCGTGACAACCATCTACCGATTCGGGCTAGCTCGCCCCTCGGGGTGATTCAGGTCCTACCTGACCCAAGCACAACCTCGCCTCCCTGAGTTCGATATTCCCGCACCCTACACCAACCGTGAAACTTGCGGTAAACGACACCGCGCCGCCGCGACGCAAGTGGGGCGCCGGTCAAGTTTATGGCGTCGTTGCCGGGGAGGCAACGTGCTTGTTATTTTAGGATCTCATGAACCCTCCTGTCTAGCTCACATCCCTACCTCGCGATAATTTTCGCATTCTCCTTTTTCTTTTTATTTTTCTTATTTTTATTTCTTATTTTATCTGTCTCTTTCCCACTTGTCGCTTCACGAGTGTTTGTTGTTTTTCATGCGCAGGAGTTCAAGGAGTCTTGACGACTTGATCCCCCTCGATCTAGAGATTAACGCCACCCTTAGGCGCTTGGCCGCCGAGAAGCGGAGAAGGGAAGATCTCGAATCCATGGAGGAGAACACCCCACCTCACAAGTCTCTGCTGGAGTACTCGATGCCCTCCATCGAGTCAACTTCCGCCATCCGATCTCCAGCTATTGCGGCCCAAAGCTTTGAGCTGAAGCCGTCTCTAGTGACATGGATCCAGCAGGATCAGTTTGCGGGTGCACCCATGGAGAGCCCGATAGAGCACCTGGACTCCTTCTTGGAGAAGTGTGACACCTTCCGGATTAATGGTGTCACGACAGAGGCTATCCGTCTGAAGCTGTTCCCCTTCTCTTTACGAGACAAAGCCAAGCAATGGCTAAGGGGGAAGGACCCCAACACTTTCAACACCTGGGAGAAGCTCTCCAATGCTTTTCTGACAAAGTTCTTTCCTCCGGGGAAGACCATGAAGTTAAGGAGTGAGATCTCCTCCTTCTCCCAGGCCAGCCACGAGTCCTTGCATTAAGCTTGGACGAGATATAAAGAGATGCAAAGAAGATGCCCTCACCATGAGCTTCCGAAGTGGCAGATTATTAATCTGTTCTACAATGGGTTGAGGGATGACCTGAAATCTTCTATGGACGCCGCGGCTGGGGGTTCCTTCATGTCTAGAAGCGAGGAAGATGCCGGGAATATTCTGGAAAATATGGCATCCAACAATGAGCGGTGGTGTGACGAGAGAGCCACACCAAGAACTGGGTGTATACACAGAGTCGAGGACGTCGACAAACTTTCAAGCAAGTTTGACTTGCTTTCGACCCAGATCTCCGCACTAATGGTTGGAGCCGGTGGGGCCGATACACAGCAGATTTCAGCAGTAGAGTCCGGATTCTTCGGGGAATTCGACGGTGGTGACATCTCACCACCGTTGGATCAGGCGAGCGCACTATTTTACAACCCTACGGGAAATGCGCCGTACCCGCCAAGGACAAATTCCAACCCGGCCTACTCTCCAAACAACCGGAACCACCCGAACTTCAGTTACCGGCCACCATTTCAGCCCTCGCCGCCTCAGCAGCCGTAGCAACAAGCATATCAGCCGGCTAGGCCACAGCAGAGTCAGTTTCAACAGCAACAATATCAGCAGCAACCATCTCAGTAACAATCCTACGCCCCCAGGAATCAGCAGCCGTTCCAGCAGCAGCAGCAGTATGGCCAACAGAGGGCCGTCTCTCCGGTTGAGTCTCTCTTGACTCAATATATTACCAACCAGGAGAGGATCAACCAGAAGCTGGAAATGGGTCAGCGGACCCTCACGGACCAAGTAACCCAGCTGGGGTTACAAGTGGCGAACCTTGCAAGGTCGCAAAACCAATTGCCGCCACAACCGGAGGTGAACCCGAGGGGAGCACCCCAGACATTGGCACTCGTGCACGAGCACGCGAATGTGTCCGCTATCGTTCTGAGAAGCGGGACACAAATTCCTACTAGAGTGCCCCCTAGCAACCCGGAAGCACCGTCGGTCGTTGAGAAACCGATCGAAAAATCAAACGACGCCGATGCTTCGTCATCAAATCCTATGACTCCGGAGGGAGTCTCTGAAGAAGAGAAAGAGAAGGAGGAGGAAGAGAGCCCTAAAGTGTACAAACCCGTTGTGCCATTTCCCCAACGGTTGGCTCAGGCAAAAATTGATGAGAAATATGGCAAGTTCTTCGCCATGGTCAAGGACCTGAGTTTGCAGATCCCCTTCCTAGAAGCAATCGAAACAATCCCCTCCTATGCAAAATTCTTGAAAGATTTGGTGACTAGAGGGTCCAGAAAAGAGAAAGTAGTGTTGACGGCGGAGTGTAGCGCTCTTATCCAGAGGGCAAATCCGCCGAAACTTAAAGACCCGGGGAGCTTTTCCATTCCTTGCACGATCGGAGCAGTGAAGGTTAATCGTGCACTCGTCGATCTAGGAGCGAGTGTTAGCTTGATGCCCTTGTCGATGTACAAGAGAATAGGAATGGGTGATTTGGAGCCCACCGGGATGACCCTGCAACTAGCTGACCGGTCGGTCAAATACCCGGTGGGAATTGTTGATGACCTACCGGTAAATGTGAGAGGGGTGCATGTGCCTGTGGACTTCGTGGTCATGGACATGCCCGAAGACGCACACACCCCCATTATCCTGGGACGGCCTTTCATGGCCACTGCTGGCGTTCTAATAGATGTGAAGAACGGAAAACTATCTTTGAACGTCGGCGGAGAGAAAGTTGAGTTTGACCTGGGATTATCTATGAAGCACCCCGATCCCCCTGATGACCCTGGATGCAATTTGCTTGAGATAGAAGAAGAAAAAGCTGTAGAGGAGAGCTCCTGGGAGATTCTCCTGAGAAACCCCTCCGATGACTTGGGGGATTTAGAAGATGAAGAAGGCCCCGAAGACAAAGAAGCTGCTGGAAAACCAAGTGCAGCGAGAACGACCCCTCCCGGGTTCCCCAAGACTCCTCCTGCGAGGAGAACGGGGAAAGAGCCCATGGATCTCACTAAAGACGAGGTCCGGATCCTGAAAAAGATGGCGGGAAGCGCCAACACCAAGGAAAAGCCCCCGGACCCCAAGAACAAGGGAAGGGTAGTCGAGCAAGTATTTTTCCAGCCGCTGACTACTCCAAGTGCCTTCAGCTCCAGCGAGGAAGAGATGCCGAAATTTGGGCATCACCCGTATCAGCCACCATGAGCATCTCTTGCGGGCGTCGAGCCAACGACGTTAAACAAGTGCGCTTCATGGGAGGCAACCCATGTTCTAAACTTTTTGTCTAACTTTTAGCGTTATTTTTTTACCTTATTTTATCTATTTTTATAAATAAAATCAGCCGCGAGAACATCCGTTCGGGGACTTAAGCAAATTTCTTGGTTTTTGCAGGAAACAGGCCCCAACCGATCGGGTGACAACTCACCCGATCGGTTGGGATGTATCAGATACATGTCGAGATCTGTCCCCGAATGAACCGATCGGTTGAGTAATGAAGAGACCGGGTGGCAGACCGGGTGAGCTGGGGAGAACTCTCGGGAAATCTTGGGGAATATCAACCGATTGGTTGAGTTCTAGCACGATCGGTTGACGCGACCGGGTGAGCAGCCCTAAGTTCTCGGGAAATTGTGTGGAGAGGCCAACCGGTCGGTTGAAAAGTCACCCGATCGGTTCGCCTGTAGCATTTCTTCGGCAAGATTTTCGACCTAACCGTCAACCGATCGGGTGACAAGTCACCCGATCGGTTCGACTTAAAATCCTATATAACCACCCCCCGACACCCGTTCGTTTTCTCCCTCGCCCGATCGCCCGAACCTCTGCCGTTTCGTCTCACGTCGTGCGCCTTCCTGCTTTCTTCCCCAAGATCAGCCTCGATCTTCTTCTCCAACCATTTCCCTACCCATCCACCATCATTTCTCTCCATTCCCCGTCATCTCCCCACACACAAACCCTAGATTTCCCCCATTCCCCCCCCCCCCCCCCCCCCGCTTCGGAACTTGTTGAAGAGATCGCTGCGGCTTCACATCGTGCTCCAATCGAGCAGCATCGGGGCATCCACGAGCAACTATCTTCATCTCATTTTGGGTAACCTCGCTCCTTTGCTTAATTTTAATCTTTTCCCAAATATTCTGTTTGCTTGTTGGTCGTATTTTGTGTTTGTGTTGAATTCGTTGTACTTTCACACACCTACGCGCACAAACAACACCTACACAATGCCTCCCCGCCGTATTAAACCCACCGATGCTAGCTCTTCGAACCCTAGGCCCACCCGTCGTACCCGTCGCACACAGCCCACCACCTCTAACCCATCCACCGCACCACGCACCACTTCCCCACCTCCCGGTTACGATCCCGAATTTGGGATGCAATTCCAATCCGATGACCATGCCGACCGATTCACGGCCATGGTCCTCCTTGCTGGTCAGGGTGGTCGGATAACCCAGGAATCCGTCGACCGTGACCTCCCCTTCCTTCAAAGCTTCGTTCGCCACATCCGCGAAGACCCACCCGACGTCTCCGAGCTCCACATTCCACCCCCCACGACCCCTGGTCCCCAGCGCAGGCCCCCGTCACCACCCCCAGAGGGTGGTGCCCCTGCTTGATCTTTCTCTCCCGCTTTTGCCCCCCCCCCCCCCCATTTTTGAGCCCATCTGTCTTTTCGGGGCCCCCGCTTTGTCTCTATCGGAGGGAGGGGACTATTTGCGTGTTGCTTTCTGACTTCACCTCTCTTTTGTTTTTGACTCCCCCTTGCACATATCTGGATTTTATTGATCATATCATTTCGCTAGCTCTTTCTAGTCTAGCTTGGGGGACGTCTATTTTGGTGTGCTGTCGTGTTTTGTTTGTTTTTCTCATTTTTGTGTATGCTTGCTTTTCACTTTTTGAGTGTCGTGTCGTGTAATTTTATTTTATTTTTATTTTCGTATTGTTTCGTTTTGATTTTGATCTTTCTTTCTTTTTCGGTTTCATCTATGTGTTTTCCTCGTTTTCATTTCTTTTCGTGTCTGTGCGTATCCCCCCCCCCCCCCATTTTCATTGCCCTCCCGTACTCACTCTTATTGCATTGAGGGCAATGCAAGTTTCAGCTTGGGGGAGTCGCACTTCGTGCGTCATTTGTGTTGTTTTTCTACGTTATTTGAGTCGTTTTCCATCGTGTTTTTCTTTTTTCTTTTTCCTTCTTTCTTTAGCTCTTTCTCCTAGAAATGAATCCTATGATGAATCGCCACAAAGTCACACACACCTAGCATTGCATCGATAATCACACTCACTAACCCTAGGATTTCGAGCCCTCTTGCATTTCACGCATCGTGGGTCCACTTAGCTTTTTGTGAGTCGTGTGTCGTGACTAGCATTTGGTGTGCTTCTGCTTTGTGGTTTTACTTTATATACCTGTTCAGGAATGACCCCTAGATTATCATGTTTCGATATTGAATATGCGGTATTTGCTTCTAATGTCTGCTTCTATATGCATGCTATTTATATCGTATACTTCAATTCGCATGCGTCGGGATTCCACAACTAAGGACTAGGATAACCCATTTAGCCTAAGCTCTATTTAGCAAGAATAGTCTCCTTTGCCCGAGTGTTTAGATTTCGACTTCTTTTTTGTTTTACTTGGTGCAAATCCCCTCGTTGTGTACCGTTCTCCCACTTGGGAGAGTACACATGTGTATAGCCAAAACCCAAAAATCCAAAAAAATGGGAGAAAAGAAATGAAAAACCCAAAAAGAAAAGAAAAGAAAAAGATTGTATAGCCAAAAAGCCAAAAAAAATATGCAAAAACCCAAAACCCAAAAAAATTCCCGTGTGAATATTTTCATACTTGCCAAGAATAAAGGGAAGGCGAGAATTTGCACCGAGTGTTCTTCTCCACATCATCTCAACCCCCGTCGTTATCGAAAACACTTGGCTTGGGAACTTTTTAGCTAGTATCTAGGCTATAGTGGCGTGATTTCCTTAACCCTAGTTGTGGAGTCCCCGATGCATGATACGCTTCTATTCTCTCTATTCTCATGCATGCTTGAACTTATATTCGCCGCTTAATTCAATTCGATTCGATATTTGGGTCATATCTTGGATTTGTGTATATCGAGCCTCGTAGCACATCGTAGAAAGCATCACCATTTGCTAGCACACGACCACGCTCACTCGCGCTTCACTGCGTGGACCCACGACACTTATTTGGACTCGCTTTCCTAGGTTTAGTGGTGTGATTTGGCGTTTGCTTGCTAGGTGAGTGGTTTTTGATTTTGTTGGCTCTGATGGGCGATCTAGGGCTTAGAGTTTTCTTTTTCTTTCTTCCTCTCTATTTCTTTCTTCCGAGCTCCTACTCTCACTCGTCTTCCTCGAGGACGAAGAAGAGTTCAGCTTGGGGGATTTTGACGTGCGTTTATATTTCATACATTCACGCACGTTTTCTTTCGTGTTTCTCCGTATTTTTCCGCCGTCTCTTATTTGTTTTCGTGTATTTTCCCGTTTTCTTTCACTTTTCTTTGTTTTTCCATGATTGCAGGGGATTGACCACGTAGGGGACGTCTTACGATGATATCCCAAGTCCCCGGAGCAACGGGAGAAGTCACGCGTGATCCAGGGGGTCAAACGGCGAAGTATTCATCTTTCAGCCCCTCACCCGGTCGGTTGGTCATCTCCAACCGATCGGGTGATGCACGCGTGCACCAACCGGTCTCTGCCGCAGCTCACAACGAAGTCACCCGACCGGTTCACAGACCGGTTCAGCGGGGGCTATTCTCTGTTTTCTCGAAGCAAAGCGCCAACCGATCGGGTGACTCTCACCCGATCGGTTCATCTGTAGCTGAGAAAGATGAGCTGAAGACACGGACGTCGAACCCGCCGATTCACCCGACCGCTCCAAGATCCAACCGGTCGCTCAAGAACTCACCCGATCGGTTCATGTGATCGGATGAAAACTCGCCGTTTTCTGATATTTATTTGTAACGGATCAACCGATCGGTTGACTTGTCAACCGATCGGTTGATGCGACGGCCTATATATAGAACCCCTAGGGTTCCAGAAATGGGGAGCTGCTGTTTTTCTACTGTTTTATTTCCTTGTGACGGCTGTAATTGTTATTCTTTTGTAAGTTTTCAGATCTTTCTAAAATTTTAGTATTGTCTTTATTACTCCTTTACTTCCGCATTGCAATTGTCCGATTATGATTCCAACGGTTAAATTTCATTTAGATTGCTTTTTCATGAATTTTTGTGAGTAGTTCCCAAATCTGGGATTTTGGTGGAAATCCCTTCGGGGGCTCTTCCCGATGCGTCCATAGGGTTAGGAAATCGATAGGGAGTAGGAATCTAACGGTTACGCGGGGCGTTTCATTGTCATCGACGGGAAAAAGACCGCCTTTGACCGTCGGGCCAAGGGGGAATAAACTTGGCGGTTGACTCCCTAGACATAGCTCACGCCTTTAGCGTAGACGCCAAATCCTAGCACGCGGGAGCGGCAGGATGAGACGTTGGGAGATATCGTTGTGGACTTAGTGCTCCCGGGATCGATCAGTGTTAATGGACACGGGAGTGCCCACTGATCGAATCCGGGAAGTCCGGTGTATCATCCTGGGCACCGACCGGAATATCGGGCCCATGGGACGCCGGTACCACTTTCAGAGGCAACGTCTCACCATTAGACGCTAATCCCGATCGCTATCCATACCCGTAGGCCGTATCGGCGAGAGTCTCTCGTCGGGTTGGAAACCAAAGTCCCGGGTTTACTTTCTTTTTGTTCATACGCTTTTATTTTCTTTCGTGACAACTATCTACCGATTCGGGCTAGCTCGCCCCTCGGGGTGATTCAGATCCTACCTGACCCAAGCACAACCTCGCCTCTCTGAGTTCGATATTCCCGCACCCTACACTAACCGTGAAACTTGCGGTAAACGACACCGCGCCGCCGCGCCGCAAGCGGGGCGCCGGTCACTTACGAGCTTCGCCCTCGATAGGCTACGGAGGGCTAAGGCCGAGCTACGGGCTCGTACCATCCCCTCCCTCACATTCCGGGGCAAGCTCACGAGCTTCGCCCTCGATAGGCTCCGACGGGCTCACGTCGATCTATACTCTCGACATCCGGCATGCTCTCCCCGCAACTCTCGTCCGCCCCGAATGTCAGGGGCACACATAAGGGCAAGGCAAGGGAAGAGGAAGCGCAAAGTCTTCATACTCTACAAAACAGAGTTCAAACAATGGACTTCAGAGAAACAAAACACTTTCATTGATTGAGATGTTGAAAATATGTACAAGTATTTCCAGAGGTTGACCACACATTGGCCCAAACCGCAAAAACAAAAGAGAACAAAAAACAAAAATGTCCTAAGCAAGGCCCCGAGACCGGCCCTAACCCCCCACCCCAAAGATCACATGGTGCCCTCGTCGCCTTCGCCCTAGCCGCCCTCACCCGAGCATGCATCGCCCCCCTTGAGCATTGCCCCCAGCTTGCTCCTCAACTGTCGCCGCTTGTTCCTCGACCAGAGTACTGACCCCCTCCTCTTCGTCATCAGACACATGTAATCTTGAAAAGTCAACCTCGACCGAGGGATAGTCTCCCCATCATCTCCTTTAACCTTTGGAGGCACGCCTCCCAGCCCTCCAAATAGCCTTTCTCCTTCATCACCGACATGGCGGGGACAAGCTCCGTCATCTGGTAATGTTGGACTGCTTCCACTTGCTTCGCCTCAAGCTCAGCCTTCCCCGACGCCACCAGCTCTTCCAGCTCCGCTACCCTCTTCTTTTCCTGCTCCAGAGTAGTCTCTACCTCGACCCTGCGGGCCTTCTCAGTCTGAGCTCTCGCCTCAAACTCCTCCAGACACTTCTGTTGCTTCTGAATCGTCACCCTTTGTTCGGTGTACGACTCTTGCAGCTTCCCCAGCCGGGCCCTGTGTCTCGTCGCTCTCTCTTCGGTTGCTTTCTTCACCGCCTCAAGTTCATCCGCCTTCCTCCCCAGTGCTGCCTCGGCCTTGTGTATCCCAGTCGTATGGCGCGAAGGGAGACCATCATTGCGTTCGCATGCACACAAAGAATAGAGAGTAGAGTGAAGCGCACACACAAATAAAGAGAGCTGTATCTTAAAAGAGAAGGCTGACCTACCTGCATGTTGTGCCAGATGGCCGAGGCGCACAACCTCTCTGCGTCCACGTTCGTCAGAGACGCTCGGTCTCTCGGTAGCAAACTATAAGGTTGAATATCTGTATGTAACTCGTCAGAAAGATGAACAGAAGATCATCTGCGAGCGATTCAAGGGACTCCCGTCGGGTCTCTACCAAACATACATTCAACCAATAGAAGCCAATATGACTGAGCACCAGACGTGCCAATCGCTGCCAGAGTTCCAACTCTGGCACAATAGACTTGGTCACCCTGGAACAGCAATGATGCGACACATCATCACTGAATCTCGTGGACACAAATTGAAGAACCTGAAGATTCTTCAAAAGGGTGAATTTCCTTGTCTCCCTTGTTTCAAGGGAAAACTTATAACGAGACCATCCCTCCTGAAAGTGGGATTAGAGTCTCCTGACTTCCTTGAGAGAATTCATGGTGACATTTGCGGTCTTATTCACCCCGCAAGTGGCCCATTTCGGTACTTTATGGTACTGATTGATGCATCAACCAAATGGTCTTATGTGTGCCTCTTGTCCACCCGCAACCTAGCTTTTCCAAAGCTATTGGCACAAATAATAAGGTTGCGTGCTCATTTCCCTGATAACCATATCAAGAAACTACGTCTTGATAATGCGGGCGAATTTACTTCACAAGTCTTCGAAGACTATTGTCGGGCAACGGGTATTGAAGTTGAACATCCTGTAGCACATGCTCACATCCAGAACGGATTAGCTGAGTCCCTTATAAAGAGGCTCCAATGGATTGCACGTCCATTGCTTATGCAATCCCAGTTGCCGGTGGATGCTTGGGGCATGCTATTTTACATGCCGCATCACTTATTAGGATAAGGCCCTCTGGAGGTCATAATTTATCCCCGATGCAACTTGCATATGGCGCACCTCCGGATATCTCTCATTTAAGAGTGTTTGGTTGTGCGGTATATGTCCCAATAGCACCACCTCAGAGGACCAAAATGGGTCCTCAGCGTCGTCTAGGTATCTATATTGGGTTTGATTCGTCCTCTATTATCAGATACCTTGAACCCCTAACGGGGGACGCATTCAAGGCACGTTTTGCTGACTGTGAATTTGATGAGAAAATTTTTCCTAAACTAGGCATACAGTCTAAGAAGCCTGAAGCTACTGAGACCATTAGTTGGGACCAGAAGTCTTTGTCCCTATATGATCCGCGTACTAATCTGTGTGAAGATGAGATCCTGAAGATCCTTCACATCCAGAATACAGTACATCTTTTGTCGGATAAGTTCGCGGACAACCAGAAGATTGTCCGTTCACACGTCCATACTGCTAATACGCCAGCTAGGATTGACATCCCCATATATGGATGCAATCCACCGGCAGCAGAATTGGCCGTACCTCAAATGAAAAGAGGACGCCCACCAGGTTCAAAAGATAAAGTTCCTCGAAAGAGGAAGACTCCTGGAGATAATAAGATTATCCCTCCACAGGATACTGAGCTCAGACCAGCTACTTCTCCCCTCCTGATTTCCCCTGCAGAGGAAACAATGGGAGAAACATCATTAAATTGTGTACGTACTGGAGAAGTACTGGAAGAAATAGCACAGTCGTCGTCGACGATTTTGCGTTCGATATTGTCGTTCACGTCACTGAATATGACGATGACGTCAAACCACGATCTCTAGCGGAATGTAAACGCAGAGATGATTGGCCAAAGTGGGACGAGGCAATAAGAGTAGAGCTGGACTCACTCTTGAAACGCAAAGTCTTTGGACCAGTAGTCCAAACACCAGTAGGTGTAAAACCTGTGGGATATAAGTGGGTTTTCATAAGAAAAAGAAATGAAAATAACGTGATCGTTCGCTACAAGGCACGCCTTGTAGCCCAGGGTTTTTCCCAAAGACCGTGGATTGATTACGAAGATACGTATTCCCCGGTCATGAATTCGATCACATTCTGATTTTTAATAAGCCTAACTTCTCTGGAAAGCCTAGAAATGCAAGCTCATGGACGTTGTGACTGCATATCTATATGGCGATATAGATAAAAATATCTATATGAGACTTCCTGATGGGTTTAATCTACCCCCAGAGATGAAAGAGATACCTTGGGACGTATTCTCTGTAAGGCTGCATAGATCATTATATGGTCTAAAGCAATCGGGAAAGATGTGGTATAACAGACTTAGTGATTTCCTTGCACAGCAAGGATTCACGAATAAAGAAGTCTGCCCGTGTATCTTTATCAAAAGAACGGGATCAGGATTCGTCATCATAGCAGTATATGTGGATGACTTAAATCTCATAGGTTCTCCTGCAGAGATCAATGAGATATCTGAAAGCCTAAAACATACTTTTGAAATGAAAGACCTAGGCAAAACGAAGTATTGTCTTGGCTTACAGATAGAACACCTAAGAGGTGGAATCCTACTACACCAGTCTAATTATACAAAGAAACTTCTACGGAAGTTTCATATGGATAAATGTCATCCTTTAGGTACCCCTATGGTCGTAAGATCACTAGATGTACATAAGGACCCCTTCCGGCCTCTGGAAGAGGGGGATGAGATACTGGGTCCTGAAGTACCCTACCTCAGTGCCATTGGAGCACTTTTATATCTGGCTAACTGTACGCGTCCCGATATAGCGTTTACAGTTAATCTCCTAGCCAGACACAGTGCAGCGCCCACAAAGCGCCACTGGAACGGAGTAAAGCATCTTCTGCGATACCTCCAGGGTTCAATTGATCTAGGACTTTACTACCAGAGAGGTGCCTCCCCCAAATTGTTTGGTTATGCAGATGCAGGTTATCTTTCAGATCCACACACGGCAAAATCACAGACAGGTTTTGTGTTTACCTACGGAGGTACTTGTATCTCCTGGAGATCGGTAAAGCAAACCACAACCGCTACATCATCCAACCATTCGGAGCTCATTGCGATCCATGAAGCAAGCAGAGAATGTTATTGGCTACGATCCGTCGTCCACCACATTCTTCAATCCACGGGCCTGAAGACCGGTGGTTTGGAGCCTACTATCCTATTTGAAGACAACGCTGCGTACATTGCTCAACTTCAAAAGGACTACATCAAGGACGACAGGACGAAGCACATATCTCCCAAGTTTTTCTGGACACATGAGCTAAAGGAGGACAAGCAGATTGAAGTTCAGCAGATCCAGTTCTGCAACAACTTAGCTGATCTTTTTACCAAATCTTTACCAAAATGTATTTTTGTAAAACTTGTAAAAGTAATTGGTATGAGACAGCTGAAAGACCTACAAGCCTGAAGCTTGTACGGGTGAGGGGGAGTAACCTATGTGTTGCACTCTTTTCCCTTAAGCTGTTGGTTTTTCCCACTGGGTTTTCCGCAGCTAAGATTTTAACGATGCAAGCACAGTTACTCAGGATTCAGAAGTATCCACCCCTTTTTAGACTTATATGCTAAGACCAAAGTAATGGATGGATAAGGGGGAGTGTTGTGACTTGTGAGTGGGGGGAAAGGCCTTTGGCCTCCCCACCACCTATCCACCCATTTAATCTACCATTAAGTGGTGGAGATTTTTAGTATCCTAGGCTTTTGGGTTGCCTAAGTAATTTTATAAATAAATCATCATGGCTTGTTGCCATGGTTAACTCTCTTCCAATATTTTCTCTAACAAATTTAAATTTCGTATTTGTGCATGCACATAAATGTGATATAAAGACAACGTACAAATTCTTGAGATTAACAGAGACCGAGGATAGAACAGACACGAAGAAGCAAACATTGCCGGTTATCATTTCAGAAGAAAACATGAAAACGATGATGGGAAAACATTAGCATAGCAAGCAGCAACGAGTAAAAAAATTAAGAATGTTGTGATTGTACCTTAAAATGATTCTGAGACTGGCAGGCAAGCATCAAGATTTGCGAGCTGTTTGGGGCATTTCTTCAAATGGTTGATGGGCAACTTCAATCGCTGATGAAAATTGAAATTTTGATGTGTAATTTCGAAGTGGGAATGGTCAGAATTGGACAGGAAAACTGAGCTAAGTTATTTAATTACCTTCTAAGTGAAAATTTTGCGCCGCATTTTTTTTGCAGTATATACATTTGTGTGCGCGAGCGAGCGAGCGAGCGTGTGAATTGTTATCGTATCCAATTCTGCTCATGGCCACTTCACTCTCCTCTCCCATTCCCCAACAACAACAACAATCCCTCGTCCTTCAAAAGCTCGACTCCTGCAGATCAATCCAAGATCTCAAGCAAGTCCAAGCACTCGTCCTCAAGTCCAGATCCTTCATACCCATCAAATCTTCACCAAGATCCTCTCATTTTGCGCGATCTCGCCTTATGGAAACAAGTCATATGCTCGACTCATCTTGGCCCATATCGATGCCCCGACGACCTCAATGTACAATGTAGTCATCCGCGGCGCTTCTCGTAGCGAGAAAAGACCCATGTCGAGCTCAATGTGCATGTATCAAGAATTGTTTCAATGCGGTCTTCTGCCCAACCGTTTCACATTCCCGCCTCTCATTAAAGCTCTCGCCGACTGTCTGGCTTTTTCTGAAGGTCAGTTGGTCCATGCCCATGTTGCTGAATTGGGGTTTGAATCGGACGCGTACGTAAGGAACAACCTGATAAGGCTGTATGCGGTTTGTGGAGAAATGGATTGTGCACGGAAGCTGTTTGATGGTTTTCCTGACAGAGATATGGTATCATGGACCACTTTGATTTCTGGGTACTCGAAGTTGGGGTTTCTGAAGGGTTTCTGAAGGAAGCCGTGTCGCCGTTCATGGAGATGATGGAGGGGGATTTAAGCCCGGATGCGGTGATTATAACGACCGTTTGCTCGAGGATTGGTGATTTGGAACTTGGCCGGAGGTTGCACAGGTACGCTGATGCCTGCAATGTGAATTTCGACGTTTACGTTGGGAATGCTTTGGCGGATATGTTTTCAAAATGTGGAGACATCAAGTCTGCACACGGCGTCTTTAAAAAGATGCCCAAAAAGAATGTTGTCTCCTGGAATGCGATGATCTCTGGGCTTGCGCGGAACGGGGAGTTCAAAGAGGCTCTATCATTGTTTCGAAGGATGCAAAGTGCAGGGATGAAGCCCGATAGCATGACGCTGGTCGGTGTGCTCAATTCGTGCGCCAATCTCGGGGCCCTTGAGTTAGGAGAGTGGGTTCGTTCTTACATGGATAAGATAGGCATCAAGACAGATGGGATCATCGGTAATGCATTGGTCAACATGTATGCAACGTGTGGGAGAGTCGATCGGGCAAGGGGGTGTTTGATGCCATGAACCAAAGAGGCGTGTACGCGTACACCGCCATGATTGCAGGACTTGCTACGAATGGCCAAGCCTTGGAAATCTTTTCTGATATGTGCACGGCATGCGTAAGGCCACATGAGGTTACGTTCATCGGGGTATTGTCTGCTTGTAGCCACGCCGGCCTGGTTGACGAAGGACTTGGTCATTTCCATCAGATGGCAAGAGTTCACGGGATTACCCCCAGATTGAACACTACGGGTGTGTGATCGATATGTTGGGCCGTGCAGGGCTTCTTGACGATGCCTGTGAGTTCGTCGACATGATGCCAATCGAGCCTGATGCATTCATATTGGCTAGTCTCCTGGGAGCTTGCCGGTTCCATTGCAATGTCACGCGAGGTGAGAAGATTGCCAGGAAACTACTGGAGTCAGTGCGGAACGAAGATGGAGCTTACGGGCTCGTCAAAAGGGCAATGCAACGCATATGAGGAAGGCGATGAGGAATGCCAAGGTGAAGAAAACCCCTGGCTGCAGCCTTATCGAAGTAGACGGAGTTGTTCACGAGTTCAGAATGAGGGACAAGTCTCACCCTCGAAGCAGAGAGATTCTCTTGCTGGCTGAGGAAATTGGTAGCCATATTAAAATTGGATACACTTAATCTTTATTCATAGCATCCGTTGTAAAAGCAGAGTACATTTATTTATACGTACATGCATTATGCATACGTCCATTCACTACTGCTTTAGTTTGGCCGAGGGTTGTCAACATCCTCACGAGGACGAAACCAAGCGGTCTGATCCATGGCTGAGCCGCCTCCTTCGGCCGCCGGAGACGCCGGAGCGCCACCAGCATCGCAGGGCTCGACCTCGTCGACGGGGACGAATACTCCGGTCTTCGGATGCGGAACCCAATAGGCACGTGTCTTCGCCGGGATCGCTTCCTCCACCGTGGTGCTCGGATTCACCACCGGCTCGTCCAGATTCTTCTCGTAGGTCGCCGGCCGGTGAACGGCCCTCCTGAAAGTTCTCAGAAACCAGTAACCACAACAAGGATGGTTGGGTAATTCCGCAAAGAGATAGTGGGACCCACTAGTCGATCGCCCAATGGGCTTCTAACACGTCACGCGACAGATAGACATTCGTGCCACAGATCGCAGTTCATCCCTTGAATTGACAATCCAAGTTGCAAAGAGCTTGCTGATTTTTTCAGCAACAACTCTGTGCCTTAAATTGAGTGCCATAACAAAGTTTTGAAAAAAAAAACAAAAGATTGAACATAGCCCGGGAACACCAGTTTGCCCCTAAGCCGTCAATGAGCCCAAATGCCTTGCTTCTAGCCAACATCTTATGAAGGCCCCTTGGCTACAAAATGTCGGATGTTAAATGTTAATAAATAATTATAAAATTTTCCCGTAAAAATGATTGCAAATCATTTAAAAAATTCAATTCCATTGCCGGGATTTGAACCCGGGTCGCCTGGGTGAAAGCCAGGTATCCTAACCGGGCTGGACTACAATGGATTGCTGTTCGTTTTTAGTTATAGTTAAACATAAAGTTGGTAATAGAATGAGTAATATATCTTCTAGAGTTGAGGGCTTTACATAGAGATGATAGACTTAATCGTAGTGATTTCTTCTGATTTTGATGTTTATGTAAGTTTCTCGCTCTAAAGTATTTTAGATAAAATTAGCGACGTATTGAGAAATGCAATGCGCTGATTGTTGATGTTTCTTTGATGAGTTCTTGTGCTCCACCGAACATGCCTTTTTTTTCACCTCCTGATACTTCAAATTGATTACCGTAAGTCTATGCTAAAATGCTCAACGGCTGAATCAATATTGAAAGTAACAATAAGATATGACGATTCATTTTCTACAAAGATGGGGAAAACACCAGATTTCATACTCTGAGGGTCAATAAAATCTGGAATGCTTCCCTCCACAACGAAACTCGGCAATGAATCAGCAGCAATTCCAGCTGATACGACTATTTTAGAGAGGCTCAAATACAGGCGGTCCAAGCCCACACGGAAAGAAGTGGGCTCTCCAAAAGCCGCTTTCGGGCCAACCCGCGAAGGCCCCATGGAAGCCCAGCATTGGATCACCCACGATCAGACGCACGTCCGGTCAGCCCACGACTGAGGGAGCTAACCGCTCCCCAAAACGCTCTCCCTTAATGGCCATTGAGGGAACCCATTAATCCACCTTGATGGTGCATAAAGGCGCCCGGTGGGAGGCAGATCATGTGGGCGGAATAAGGGGGGCACGAAGACACGGCGATCGTGTGGGGAATCCCTATATAGGGGCAGGGGCACGAACGAAGAAAAGGATCGAATCCCCGACATCAGCAACGGATGCATTCCATTAAAAGACATTGCTTTCCCCATTATCTCCCCTCTCATAGCTCGGTCTGAGGATACGTGTGCCGACCTCCTCTCGAGCCGTACTGATTACGCCAAGTATCACACAGATCCGTTCTGACTTAGGCATCGGAGGGGACTTGGCCGGAACCAATGTCCAGTCCCCTTGACGAGTTTCTTCGTCTATTCAGGGTAACGTGGACTCAAGGAACCGATGCTACTCCTCAGCGCGGAGCTCACCGAGGCTAGGTCCGATCGTCATCTAGCCCACTCGCCACAAGTGGGCATCGCCATCAACCAAGACCCTGTGATAATCCAGGCGCCGAGGCCACCCCTCGGCACTTGACCAACCGAGCCCGAGCGCTCACATAGGTGCCGAGGCTTCCCCTCCGCACCTCGTTGACCGAGGTCAGACACTCAGCATGGAGAGCCCATTCGTCCACGGCACCTCGTGCGATCCACGCCGAGTGCACGCGCGCTTAACATGACCAAGGGATCCTACCGACTCCTTTGACCGCGTTGACCGTCAAGTTGCCGGTCAACGATCCAGTGGTGAGAAAACAACCGTAAACATCTGGCGCCGTCTGTGGAAACGAATTAACACCCACGTAAAGCAACCACAATAGCGATGACACGGCCTCGCCCATCCCGACGGAGGAAGGCCGCAGTCCCGACATCAGTACCAGGGCCGTATCGCGATCGACAGGGGAGATCCATGACTGCTCGGCGCGCTTCTCGAGCTGGAGGTCCAGACAAGCCCGTGATTGGCCTCGCTGGGGACAATGACGTGGAGTCTGAAAACCCTTCCTATTTCCCCCCTCTCGGAGGGGGGGATGCAGGGAGGGAGAGGCCGCGGCCCGATGAAGCACTCGTAGTCCCCGCAATCATCGACGCCGCCGTTGTGAGACGGCTACTCGTTGATACCGGTAGCTTATGCGACATCCTTTTCATGTCGACCCTTGAGAGGATGGGGCTGCGGGACGAAGACCTGGAGTCATGCTAGGGGCCCGTGATAGGTTTCACGGGTCACTCCACACCAATCGTTGGGGCGATCCGCCTCCCTGTCACACTTGGGAAACCGCCCTACTCGGTGACCCTGACGATAGAATTCGTGGCACTGAGGATCGGATCGGCATACAACAGGATCATCGGTCGCCCGATCCTCAACGCTGTCAGAGCGATGGTCTCGACTCTCCATCGGACGGTCAGGTTCCCGACCCCGAAGAAGATCGAACAGGTGGAGGGCGACTGATGTGTCCATATTTCCTACTATTTTCATATCATCATTTCATTGCATCTCATACCATTTTCGCATCCAAATCCCACATTTTACTACGATATTGCATTTTTGACGATATATTCGAGTTTCGTAGTGTTTTATGAGTTTTCAGGGATTTTGGAGCGATTTGGGACCCCACTTGGGTATGGACACATCTGACATGCTCGTGAGCTCATTGGCGAGGCTCTGAAGGAGTTCGCCACACTTTCGGAGCCATTGGAGGACAAGAGAGAGCAGAGGAGAGAGAGATACCCCAGCAGCTCCTGGAGATAGTTTCCCAGGAATTTCTCGGTCCGAGCAGTTCAGCTGCTCAACCGAGCAGCTTCAATTTCAGAAGAGGGGCTTATACGGGATGGTTCGGACCGAGCAGTTCATCTGCACGGTCGAGCAGCCTCAATTTCCACAGCTGAAGTAGTCCAGCGACACGGCCCGAGCAGCTGACCGAGTCGACCCCTACTCGGACCGAGCAGAGCTGACTCGGTCCGGGTAGGCAGAGCGCCGATTTTGAATTCTCTCCATTTCCTGTAGTGCTCGGTCGAGCAGCTCATCTGCTCGGTCCGAGCGACCAAACGAGCAGCGTATTGCTCGACCGAGTCACCTACTCGGTCAGCAATTCCAGGGCTATTTTTGGAAAGTTTTATGAAGCCGCGATGCGCGCGATTTTTGCACTAAAAGCTCTGGGAGCTGGGCGACTGTAGGGGCGATTTTCATTAGATTTTTTGAATAGTTTTTGACAGGAGCTCAAGTGATTTTTGGTAGGGTTCGAAGATCGATTTGTATTAAGGAATTTTGGATTGAAAACTTGGAGATTATTATTTTCGTTCTTGATTTTTCTTGCACTTGGAATATTGGAATTTTTTTGGATCTATAAACTGCAATTTCTATCGATTTCTCGCGGTAAGTCTTTTGTCCCTATTTCTTTGATTGTTATAATTTTTTCGTCTCTGCGAATGATGTTTTTGTCTGTTACTATTGCGATGTGTGAGTAGATTCTTTCTAGGTTTGATGGGTTAGCCCTAGGATCCTAGGGGGAATGTAGATCTGGATCCCTATAGTGAATTGGGGACTTAGGGAAGTATTTCAGTAGATCCTACCGAATCCATAGATAACCCGTACTGAGATCATGCCCACGGTCTGTGGAATTGATGTGCTTAAGGGGTATCTAGGGATTCGAATAAGGAAATCGGTGGATCCAACCAAGGCTCGTGACCATGCCCGGCTCGCATCTTGAGGGGATCCATCGACGAACTATATCGCTACGTTGATGGCTACCGCCATTGCGTCAACGAGAGCCACCGAAATACCCCTCAATTCTAACCCACGAGAGTGGTACGAATTGGGGGATTAATTCCCTAGCCCTAATGTAATGCAAGGATCCTATCCCAACGTCGACCCCCAACGATCCTAGTGGTGATCCCTAATGCCCTAGTCCCTTTTATTAATATTACAACAGCAACATCCCAACCAAATCTTTTACCCCGATAGCTATCTCACTTCAAGACTTAGAAATAAACTGAGAATCCATTGACACTATCACCGTCCCTGTGGGATTCAATATCATTTATACTATAACTCGACACCGTCCACCTGTGGATTGAGCCTGGAATTGAAGCCTAGGGGCCATACCACGCCTGACAATCGTGACACTGCCAGGTTAAAGCTAGGTGTAGGTTTCGGGTGCGTCAAGTTTTTGGCGCCGTTGCCGGGGACGGCAATAGTGTTCTATCTCAGTTTGTTTTTATTTTGTGAAGTTTGCTAGCATTCTAGACATTTCTCACCTTTCCATCAATTTTATTTTTTTATTTATTTCGGTGCTACTGACGGTATTTATCTGAGTTTTGTTGGTGCATGAACACTCGCTACAAGGGATCTACCAGAGAATTATTATTCGATCCCGAGATCGAGAAGACAGTGAGGGCTTTAAGAGCCTCTAGTAGAAGTTCATCTCCCTCCGCTCAGATGGCGGAAAACAATCCTCCTCCTCCTCCGCGCACCGGTTCCATCAGGGACCACATGAAACCAACGTTTGGGAACAACTCCTCCATTCTTAGACTGTAACTGGAGGCAGCGAGCTTCGAGCTCAAGACAGGGTTGATCAATCTGATGCAGCAGGATCCCTTCCACGGGCATCCACATGAAAATTCCAACCATCACATTGACACTTTCCTGGCGAAGTGTGATACGTTCAAGGCGAAGGACGTTAGTGATGATGCTGTGAAGCTGCGGCTTTTCCCGTTCACCTTAAGGGATAAAGCCTCATATTGGCTCAGGGCCCACCCTCCCAACCATTTCACCACCTGGGAGAAGCTTGCGCTTGCATTTGTGGATAAGTTTTATCTGATGGAAATTGAATTCCACCCCAAGAGATTTTGATGATGAGCACACCAAATGAAGCTTAGTGTACTAACTACACTACAATTAAGTGTGCAGGATATACGACAAATGAAAAGCTTTATTCATACTCAAAGAAGCGCAATCTACGCTCAAAGACAAGGACGAACGTGGCTAAGATCAAATGATGAAGCTCAAAGCTCAAATAGAACAAGAAGCTCAAGTGAAGCTCACATCTACTCCATCAAATTGATCAAGCTTCCGAAAACGTGTCCTAGTTTATAGTGAGTGTGTTGTGTCTTTTTTAGGGTATTGTTAAAGCCAAATCGTATAGACAATCACACACACACAAACGATTTTAAAATGTTTTTGAATATCTTTTAAATCATCTTCAAAAATGATTTTGAGAGCTTTCTCTAGTCGTTTTGTAATTCCGTAGTGAAACTCCACACACCCTGGAGTTAGCTACTTGTTTGACTAGTTGTGTCGCAGGAAAAACTCCTCTGGGAGTCGACTACCAAAGGTAGAGAGTCGACTAACAGCTGAGAATCAAGATTTCCTGAAACACACTGGGAGTCGACTACCACTCCTAGGGAGTCGACTACCAGCTGTCGAAGTTTGACGTTTTTGACTTGAATTTTGAAATATTGTTGAGCGATTTTCTCCCATGATTTTTGAGACAAAAGTCAAAAGTAATTTGAATTTCGAATTCTTAGATTTCTCCTATAAATAGAGGACCATTTTCATTGAGAAAAACACAACAACTATTGAATTCAAATTCTCTCGTGCAAACGCTCTAAAGTTCTAAAGCTCTCATTCTCTTTAGCCAATTCTGTTTTATTCTTGATCTTGCAATTTCGTTATTATTTTCTGAAGATCATAATCTCGTTTTATTGGCTAACTGTTTTTCAAATCCGTATTACTTTCTCTTGATTTTTATTTAAAGGATTTTTGAAAAACATTAGATCTAGATCACAAAGAATTCATTCGTATATTAGTGTGATCTAGAATCTTATTCTATCAAGCCACTACACGTAATTTCGTCTATTACTACTTGGCTATAGAATCTGGGTGTAAAACCAATCTCCACCAATTTATTGTGGTGAATTGGATATCAATTTTATTGTGTTGTTGTTGGAACCCTAGACAAGTATAGGTGTTGCGGTTGGAAATCCTGGTCAAGACTATGTCGTTGGAAATCCTAACGAGTGGAGTTAGGTATTTGTATTTGCCAAGGCAGATAGTGGAAAATATCGTACCGGATTGGTCGGGGATGGACGTACCCAAAAGTTGTGGGGAACCAGGATAAAAATCCTCGTGTCTGCGATTGCTTTTCTGTGTCTTATTATTTATCTCTGCGAGCAATTTTTATTTACTTTGTTATTATTATATCTTTGTAATTCCTTGTTCATTTACATATTACAAAGATCATTCATTTGATTCCGCTGTGTGAAAATCTATCTGTGTGTAAAGATCTCTTATCTGATTGTAATTATAATTGTTTATCTTTTATAAGAGTAACTTGTTGATTAAGAACCAAGCGTAGATCGCTCTACTTGGTTTCTTAGGCAACATTATAAGGACGTTTATTAATAATCGAAAAAGATTTATTATTTGAACAACACTATTCAACCCCCCCTTCTATTGTTGTTTGCCATCCACAGGATCCAACACTTGGTATCAGAGCAAGGTCAAAGCGATGGCATCAATAAACGTCTGCAACACTCACACTCCTTTGATCTTCAACGACAATCTTTATTCTCAATGGAAAAGGAGAATGGAAATCTTCTTAGAGGCACAAGATCTGAAATACATGAGATCTCTCAGAGAACCGTACGAGATTCCAACCATACCGAAAACTCAATGGAGTCCTGATCAAGAGGAAGCCTACTTCAACAACCTCAAGGTAATGCATTTACTTTACACTGGATTAACTGATCAAATATTAGATCTTGTAGAAAAGGCGGAAACCGCACATCAAATCTTAAACCTGTTGGATGAAAGATTCGGATCAAGATCAAATGAGATCCAAACACTCATGAAGATACCTCAAGTCAACGATGAAGAACTATGCATGATGGCACGTCAAAACGACAAAGACGAGGTAAGTGATTCTAGCTCCGATGAGGAAAATGAATTTGATATTGCAAGCGCATATGAAAACCTCTATAGAGAATATGAACGTTTGTCAAAGAAACACACTATTCTAGACAAGAAACACAAGACTCTGCATAAAGAACATGATAAATTGGTATGTGATCACGATGCACTGAAAACTGAACATGCTATTTATGTTTCCAGTTTAAATGATAGAATTTAGATGCTTGAAAATGTTTTGAGCACGAGTAAGCTTAAACACGAAGAATTAGTTCTTAAGCTTGATGAGTTTAAAACGAATCCAAGTGCAAAAGCTACTCATTCACAAAAGCATGTATCCACAACACATAATAAGAATGCTCATGCTTCTACCTCTAGTAACAATTGTAAAAATGAGAATGTTGTGCATACAAATGTTAGAAAGCATACTCTTGTGTATGGAAGAAATGTTAGACATAATACATCCCACATGTCACATAAACCACACATTATACACAATGCATATCAAAGATCGCATTTTGTACACAAACATCACAATGAACACAATATTAGAACTAACATGATATGGGTACCTAAACACTTATGTCTGCATGATAAAAATGTTTATGTTCATAATTTGACTAGAAGTATGCATGGATTTTATAATGATTCATTTGTTCATAGGAAATCAAATTCAAATCGAATTTGGGTTCCTAAAAAGTAACTCTCTCATTTTGTACAAGCATTAGGGTATCCACATGCTTCATGTATATTCTTTTGATACCCAACATTTAAGATCGTACATAACAATAAAATTTTTTCTAACAAATCGGACCCAATTATAAGTGGGTACCAAACGTGTCAAAATTATTTTTTCAGGACATATGGATAATGGATAGCGGATGCTCCGCACACATGACATGGAACGCAAGACTACTTAGCAATCTAAAAATGTATGATGGCGGAACCGTGACATTTGGTGACAACAAGAAAGTTAAAATTGTCGGAATAGATAATATCGGCAGTCCTTCAAAATTGCTCATCAAAGACGTAAGCTTGGTGAAAGGATTAAAGCATAATCTGTTAAGCTTAAGTCAACTATGCGACAAAGGTATGAAAGTTCTATTTACTCTTGACTCCTGCTTAGTCTATGACAAGGATATGAAAAATATTCTTGTTAAAGGTAAGCGAGTAGAAAATATCTATGTACTTAGACTAAATGAATATGAATCAAATGTATGTTTAATTGTTTCAACGAATGACCCTTTGCTCTGGCATAGACGCTTTGGTCATGTGAACATCAAAAACATGGATAAGATTTCTAGGAAAGAGTTGGTGCAAGGACTTCCCAAAATAAATTTTAAATTAGATAAAATATGTGATTCGTGTCAATTTGGAAAAATGCATAAGAGTTCATTTAAGAATATTGGAGCTCTTAGTTCAAGGTGTCCAAATGGCCCGCGGGCTGTAGGGGAATTGGCGGTCCCTTAGGGCACAAAAACTCTAGTCCCGTCCTAAGTCGGACGGAACATAGACACAAAAATCATTTGCAGCGGAAGAAAAACTAGTTAATCTAAATTAACATGCAGTTAAAACATTTTTAACTTAGCCCTGAGGTCCAAGACCCTATGCCAAGATCTATGCCGACTTGGGATGGATCTGACCATCCTAAGAAGGATCTAGCCTACTGCGATTAAACTAAACTAATGCTAATAAAATACTTTAACCACATACCCGGAATCTCAGCCCTGGGGCAGGCGAAATGTTCTACGCCGTCTTCCGAGCTGCTCCCGTCCCACGCCGAGCCGCTCCTTGAACCGCTCCCCGAACCGCTTCGCATCCCGAGGCGATCAATCCACGTGCCGCCGAGCCAACCACGCGCCGAAGAAAGTTTCACGCGAGTGAAACCTCCGCCTAGATTTCGGATCCAGAATCCGAACTCCTTCGTGACTTTGCTACAGCCCTCAGGAGAAAGGAAGAAATTTAGGGAGATGAGAAATATTAATTTAAGCCTAGATCCGAGCGTGCTCCAACATTTACGAGAGCCGCTCAGATCTAGAGCTTGGGACGAGTTTTGAGGAAGGGGGGAGACCCCTATTTATATAGGCGGCGGACTCTCCCCTTTTCTCAAAATCCAATGTGTGACTAAATAATGGGTTAATTAAAATCAAGTTAGTTTGCACTTCACAAAGTGCAAACTTCCGTGAATTTTAACTCACTCACCGTTGAGCTTCAAGATTGATACAACCTATCAATACGACGAGCGTTCAACGGTGAACGCATAGGAAAAAACCGTTCGTCAATCGGAGTTCGTTTGACCCTCCAATTGAGTGTCCAAAGATCAGCCCTATGCTAGTTTTTCGCAAAAACTGAGCCGTTATTTGATTCAGCACACTTAGGGTTCAAAACCCTAGAGGTGGGGCCCATGGGTGGGCCCCACGCATCCCGCGCGTGCCTAAATCCGCCTGGGCAGAGCCCAGGCCACGTCTGGGCTCGCCCAGGCGCCTGGGCGCGCCCAGGCCCGCGCCTGGGCTTAGCCCAGGCTTGCGCCTGGGCTTGCCCAGGCCGAGCATGGGCTTAGCCCAGGCAGCCTGTTCTGCCTTGTATTTTACTGGGCCTGGCCTGATCTGATCCTTTGGGCTGTTTTGGCTCTAACTTGAGCATTTGGTGTCCGATTTGGACGCCGTTCGAACCTGGGTCTAGACCGGAATATTTCCGTCTTACCCGTGTACTTTTCCTTGCGTTTATAATATTAAATATTGTATTAAACAATTTAATACACATTTAATCACTTTTGCATCAAATGAAAGATAGTCCCTATCTAGGCTTAAATTAGCATATTGCATCAAATGCAATTATTCCATCCCTTGCGTCAAAAATGCAAAATATTCTCCCTAACTAATTTCTACCTATTACTAGACGAAGATCGCACTCTTTATGTGACCCTACGGCCTGACCCTACTACAGGTTGGGCTCGAAGCCCTATATGACAAAGACCACAAGCAGTGGCTGCCTTCCTTGTTTCAGCATCATCATAATATGGTTAGCTCATCAACATGAGAATTGTCAGGACCACCCTGACCGTGTCTGTGATGATTTCTGCAGTTATAGTCTCTTCGTCTAAACTATGTCGTGTAGATCAAGTCTGGGGTACGGTTAAACTGTCAACCCCAATAACTTGACTCCGGTTAGTTTCAATCAATCTTTAGTCAATAAATGTTGGACTTCTTCCAACATACTCTGCGCAGAGTTTTTACTAAAGACCGAACTAACTCTACGACACTAACTCCCATTGACCGGGAGAGACGAATCCTCTCTTGGTCATTACTCGCCTCGTACGTTTCAAGTGACACCCAATCAAAAGACCTTTCGACAGGCATTGCCTCGAAGCTAGGTCAGTTGATATAAGTGGCACCGTTCACGCACAGGTTTGTCAAAATGACCTCAAGTCAAAAGACCAACTATCCTATCATCACTCAGAGTTATCACTGACAGATTGGTCAATATAACCATATGATAACTCTAGTGGATCGTTCAGTGAACTCATTCTAATGAGCACCTGTGTCTCGTCTTCGACTTCGCCAAGTCAAGCGATCATGAGATCATCGCCACCGCTAAACGGTGAAGACTAAGACACAATGGTCTATCCGATGTTTCGATATCCTTGTCTCGGAACATCTACGACCACGAACCATTTTAGACTTATGCTACAGACGGTCAAACGTTTCTCCATGATCGAGATACTCATATCGATACCCGTTTGACCTTGCATAAAGTCTCAGGACTTTACCTAAGTCGATATGTAATAATATAACTTAGATAAATCATTACCAAACAGCTTACTGTTATTTCGAACAAGATGTTTGTGCTATTCACACAGGAATAAATGGCCTCGAGGGCATAATATTCCTACACGGGCCCGAGGCCCGGCTCGCCCGGCCCGGTCAACGGGCCGGCCCGGCCCGGGCCCGAAGCCGTTGACCGGGCCATGGGCCTGGCCCGGCCTGAAGCCCGGGCTGGGCTTCCGGGCACCCAGCCGGCCCGGCAGGCCGGGCAGGCCCGGCCCGGCAGCGGGCCCGGGCTTGGCCCGGGCGTTGGAGTCTGCGGCCCGGCCCGCCTGTAACGGTCATAAGACCGTTGCAGAATTTTTTTTTTAAATTGATAAAAAGGGCAGAATTTTGGGGGGGTTTTGTAATTTCTTTGGCTTTTGACCAAAAATACCCCTCCCAACGGTCATAAACGGCTATTTTGGAGGGGTATTTGGGTATTTTACACCGAAAAATCCCTATAAATTCCACCCCACCCCTCTCATTTTTTTCACAATTCTCATACTCTCAAATTCTCAAACTCTCTCAAACTCTCAACCTCTCTCAAACTCTCTCATACGTTCAACTGTTCAAGCAAGCAAAATCAACCTCTCTCAAGCAAGATCAAGATTCGCGGCCCAAATCGATATTGCGCTCATCTTCCTCCGCTGTCATCATCATCTCAGTTCAATCTGCTGTCAACAAATCAGGTTCCTAAATTTTTAGAATAATGTCGGGACCAAACCGTAGGGGCCGGACTCATACTTTCTACCTCAACACTGAGGAGGAAGATAATTTTGCCATGATGAGGGATAACATCCCAGAAACCCAAAATTATGACCATTTGGAAATGCCACAAAATGAACAAACTGAATCGTATCAGTACCCAAATATGCAACCTGCCTATACTATGTCTGCACAAACCTCTTCTGTACACGCTGCTACACAATCACAACATATTCCTGCTGATGTTCCACTTCCACCTACACAAGTAACACCACCAACCCAACCCAGATCAACAAAATATGCGGTTTGGGAGCAATTTTCAATTGAAACTGTCCCGGGCAGAGGCACGCGGGCAGTTTGTAAAATATGTAGATCTGATTTTACTTGCAAACCTTCTGATGGCACAACCCACCTAAAGAGATACCATGCCTCTCACTTAAAAAAGGACCTTAAACAGACCACACTAAACTTATCTGTGTCTTCTTCCTCTTTATCTAATTTCTCATACTCTACTGAGACTTTGAGAAAAGAGATGGCACGATTTGTAATATGTCAAGAATTACCATTTACTTATGGGGAAAGTTCCGATTTAGAAAGACTTAATCAGTTGGCCCTTAACCCTGCCTTTAGAAGAGTGCCTAGAAACACTCTTCGAAGAGATGCTACAGCAGCTTTTGAAGCTGGTAAAGCTAAATTGATTGAAACTTTTGCTAGTGTAAAATCTAGAATAACATTGACTTCTGATATTTGGACCACAAAATGGGGTGCATCATATTTATGTGTTACATCTCATTATGTAGATAATTCATACTTGCTGAATAAAATGATTATTGGTTTTAGAATGTTAGCAGAATCACATTCTGGTGGTGCTATTGCTAATGTAATAATGGATGTTATTCATGATTTTAATATTGCAGACAAGATTTTTTCAATTACGTTTGATAATGCATCTAATAACACTAGTGCAATTAACGTTTTAAAAAGATCTTTGCCCCTTGATGTGGTCGGGTTGTTCCATCAAATATGTGCATGTCACGTCTTGAACTTGATAGTTCACGATGGACTTGCCACTTGTTCATCGTATGTAGAAAAAATTAGAAATCTCATGTTGTTTATACATATTTCTGCCCCTAGACGACTTCAGTACAAACAATTGTGTCGTACTAGACAAAAACCATACCTGGCATTTAAATTTGATGTTGCATCAAGGTGGAACTCAACTTACTTAATGCTGCGATCCATGCTTAAAAATAGAGAGCAGATTACAGATTATGCACTTACATATTTTTCACATGATCCTGCTTTTGACATTACTGATATAGAGTGGTTAACTGTAGAGCATCTGCATGACTTTTTGGAAGTTTTTTTACTGCTTCAAACAAATTTTCTGGGGTTTACTACCCAACATCTTATTTAGGATTAGAACAATTAGTTTTAATTTCTGATCAGATATCTAGGCATAGAGAAAGTACACACCCTGCCATAATGCCTATGATACTTGAAATGTCTGCAAAACTTGCTAAGTATTGGAATCCGGTTCCTCTTCTTTACTCTTTATCTAAAGTTTTTGATCCTCGTTTTAAGGAGGATGCTGCACTAGGTTTATTAGAACTATATTCTGAAAACATGGGATTTTCCCATGTTGAACAGGTATCTGCTGCTAAAAATAGCTTAAGAACTTTGTATACAACTTATGAGGCTAAATATGGTAATGTTTCACATAATTCATCTGTCTCTACTAGTGCTTCTGCTTCGGCTTCTAGTAAGATTCGCCAAATGTTAGGAAAGAAGAAACAAAAAACTGTAAGTTCGGATTGTTCTACTAGTGAACTATCCAAATATTTAGCTAATCCATTTCCCTTTTCGGAGGAAGCAATGGATGATGAGTATTTTGATCCTCTTGCCTGGTGGAAAGGATATGAATCTGTTTATCCTATTCTTTCCATTATGGCACGAGATTTGTTATCTGTACCTATTTCTACAGTTGATTCGGAGTCTGCTTTTAGTGCAGGTGGTCGTGTTCTGAGCAACAAGAGATCGCGGCTGAAGGAAGACATTGTTGAAGTTACGGTATGCGCGAAGAATTGGTTCCATGCTGAAAGCCGCACACAGAACAAGAAGGACCTTTCTGAAGATTCTGATGAAGAAGCAGAGTGATGAATTTTTATTGTCTTAGTTGTATTATTTTTCAGTTTTGGCCATTGTATGAAGGGTAAGGTTGGCCGATGTACGTCCCCTCTTCAAAAAAGATTTTAATTAATAAAATTTAAAGGTTCAACCCGGGACCTTAGGAAAATTTTGGGCTTAATTATCTATTTCCAAATAAACTTGAATGGTACTTAAGTGTCAATTGTCTATTTTTTATTACTTAATTATCTACTTGTTCACCTTATTACTTAATATTTTATTACTAAAGGGTTAATTATCTACTTAAGGGTAAGTTGTAAATAAGTAGAATATTTTAATATTTTTTAAAGATTTTTAAGATTTTTTTAACCAATTTTCAAAATTTTTTACTTTTTTAATTTTTTATTTTTTAAAACCCGGGTGGCCTGCGGCCCGGCCCGGCCCGGGCCGGGCTTCCGCCCCCCGGCCCCCTCCGGGCCGGGCCGGCCCGGCCCGGAGCCCGGCCAAAGCCCGGCCGGGCCCGGGCCGGCCCGTTGGACACCTTGACTCTTAGTTCTAATGGGTCACTTGAACTACTTTATATGGACTTGTTTGGCCCAACTAGAACTCCATCCTTATGCAACTCTAGATACGTATTTGTCATAGTTGATGATTTTACTCGATATACGTGGGTACTATTCTTAACTTATAAGAATGATGCCTTCCGTGAATTCGAAATATTTTTCAAAAGAATCGAACGTTTATACTCCTTGAAAATTATTTCTTTAAGGAGTGATCACGGTGGTGAATTTGGAAATGAACATTTTAAACTATTTTGTGAAGACCGAGGTATTTCTCATACTTTTACTTTTCCTAGAGCTGCTCCTCAAAATGGGGTAGTTGAAAGGAAAAATAGAACACTCCAAGAGTGTGCACGAACAATGTTGTGTGAAAGCTACCTTCCAAAAAGTTTTTGGGCGGAATCTGTAGCAACCGCGTGCTATATTCAAAATAAAGTTTTAATAAGAAAACCTTTTGAAAAGACCCCTTATGAATTACTGCTCCAACGAATTCCAAAAGTATCTTACTTCAGAGTTTTTGGTTGTAAATGCTATATTCTGAATACTAAAGATGACTTAGATAAGTTTGACTCCAAAGCGGATGAAGGCATATTTATCGGTTACTCTTTACGTAGTAAGGCATATAGAATTTACAATAAAAGTTCCGAAACTATTGTTGAAACTCTACATGTAACATTTGATGAATCTCTACCTCATAATACTGCTCATAATGATGATGATACCATAATCATTGCATCTACTCCTAATAATGAATCTATCACTGCTAATGACATCTCTAGTTGTTTGCCTAAATCATTTCCTGAAGTCACATATCATCCACACACACAAGTCATAGGTGATATTGATACAGGAATTAGAACTAGATCTCAAATAGAACACTTGACACATGTTGCATTTGTTTCTAACGTTGAGCTGAAAAAGGTAGAAGAAGCTTTTGCAGATGAAGCATGGATCGAAGCTATGCAAGAAGAACTTCTGCAATTTGAACGTAATCAAGTATGGGAGTTAGTACCTAGACTGGAAGACCGTCCAGTTATCGGCACTAAATGGGTATACCGGAACAAACTAGACAAAGATGGAAATGTGGTAAGAAATAAAGCAAGGTTAGTAGCACAGGGATACTCACAAGAAGTGTTGGACGCAACGATCTAGGATCTCTTTGTTTGATGATGACAAACGTGTCGTGATATCTAATGAGTGTGCTAGTATGTTTCAGGATTGGCGAAACAATATATTTTCACCTTTTGGCAGAATTGCTATTCGTATAGCATATTGGGAGAGAGGGAGTGTGTGTGCACAAAGAAGATTTGACTTGGTCAATGTGGAGAGAGATGTAATCTATTTGGGATGTGGTCAAATCAATTAGAGATTAATTTCAATTTCATATTCAATTTTAATTGCTATCAAATCCCAATTTGATCAAATCAAATTTCCTATTTGAGGTGCAAAGTGATAGAACCAAATCTCTAATCTCCTATTCAAAATAGGATTCCCCGTAACCGCATCACCCTATCTTTCCCCTATAAAAACCCATCTTCTAGGGTTGACGAAGCGCGCGGCTTATATCAAAAGGAGAGACCAAAGTTTGCGGCAACAAAAAGAATTTGTTTTGTAGGGGGCGAATGCCACAAGGAGCATTAGGCCGCAATGTTTTGAAGACCCCATGTGCCTTGCTGCATCTTGATTTGGAAAACTCATGAGCCAAAATCTTTAACCACCTCTACATCAAGCATTCAAGCCATCTTGTGACATCACCCAACAAGCAATCAAGTTCAGCCGCAACAATCAGAACCCAGGCCGGCCACATTGTTTGACAGCCACACAAATTTTTTTTTCTCTGGCCGGCTGCAAATACAACTCTCAAGAGCATCACATTTTTAACTTTGTGACAACAAGCCGCATCATCCTTGGGGTGTATTTATTGACAGGCCGGCCTATTGCAATTCGGCAGTACACCTCCTTCACAAGTTCCAAAGCTTCACAAGTCTTAAGCTAAATCATCAAAAAGTTTGAAGAGGTAAGTTGGTTTCTCTATTATTAATCAAAGCTGAATCATTTATTTTCTCTGTGTGTGCAGGGAAACTAAATAAAGAAGAAGGCTGGTACTATACTTATCCCAATGTTTCGGCCATGCATGGGAATCACAAAGAATTAGAGAAAGAATAGAAAGAGAACGCATACGAGTGGGAGAAAGCTTAGGCCGAATCTTTGAAGAACACCCCATGCGCCTTGTGACAGCCGAAATATTTTTGTGTACTCTTAATCTGCAAAAGAATCAAAGAGGAGCCCTTTAAAAATATTAAACAAAGTTTGATTATCTCACTTGTTCATTTGTTGCAGGGTCACACAAAATCTCCTGTGCGGCACAAAAAAAATAGGGGAGCAGCCGAATTTTTGTAAACGCAACAAGAACGCAAAGTTGTTGACTTTTGTGTGCACAGGCCGACATTTCTAAAGAGATCAACAGTAAAAGGCTGAGGGGAAGTACTTGTTTATTTAATTGTTGGGGATCAATTCTTATAGGGCTATCTTTCTTTCATAAAGGGTTGGATGCCTCTATAATCTGTGCTTGCTTCTATTTTAATAATCATTGCACTTGTACTATTTTTGTATGCAGGCCAAGCAAACAACAAATAGGGAATTGAGGCCAGTTGAAAAATTCCCCTAACTATTAAAGCGCGGCAACATTGGAAGGGCTAAAATCGCAATTATTACTTGGGCTGCCGACATCCACAACTTGCTTTGCTGATCCATATTGACAAGCGCCGCAACTTCAGAGGGACCGAACAAAGGAGCTAGAGAAAGAACAGCCCGCAACTTGAGTTGCAAAGCGAGAGAGGACGTGTCTACATCTACGTCAGACGAGATCTGACCCGTGCTTATTGACGAGGACATCACCGCTACACAAATTGAGATTCCTAAACTCTATTTATTATTATTTTGTGTAGTTAATGTGTTAGATCCTCGTAGGGGAAACTTTACCTTTTTTCTGTGACTATTTTGGGACTTGTCTAGTTGGGACTAGACAAGTGGGACCCAGCTAGTTTGGGACTAGCTGGTAGAAAGCATTACTAGGATTGATAGTGAGAGAAAACACTGTGTGTGGGGTACTGAGAGCCTGGCGAGTGTAGAGACGTAGAGGGTGCTCTGAGCGTGCTCTAACTTGTGGCTTTGTACCTATTGCGCTATTCAATACTAGTTCTGCTTTGGGGGCTGGAGTAGGTCGTTGGGACGACTGAACCAGGGTAAATCTGATGTGTACTCTGTGCCTGCTTTTCATTTACCCTGTTGCTGTTATAACTGTGTGTGCTTATTCGTGGGTTGCACGAATTATTTTTAAAAGCCTATTCACCCCCCTAGGCTAGGATCCAGATCCAACAAGAAGAAGGTATAGATTTCGATGAAGCTTTTGCTCCTGTTGCTAGATTAGAATCTATTAGGATGTTACTCGCATTTGCATCATATAAAAACTGTAAACTTTACCAAATGGATGTAAAAAGCGCCTTCCTAAATGGATTCATAAAGGAGGAAGTCTACATTGAACAACCTCCCGGATTTGAACATGATAAGAAAACAAGATTTGTTTACAAGTTAAATAAAGCCCTGTATGGTCTAAAACAAGCTCCAAGAGCTTGGTATGAAAGATTAAGAAAATTCTTAATTGACTTAAGTTACATTGTTGGAAAAATAGACACAACCTTATTTGTTAAGAAAATTCATGATGATATTATTCTTATTCAAGTTTATGTAGACGACATCATTTTCGGATCTACTAATGACGATCTTTGTCAAGAATTTGCTAAGCTAATGCAGGAAGAATTTGAAATGAGCCACATAGGGGAGCTCACATATTTTCTCGACTTACAAATCAAGCAAGGAAAAGAAGGAACCTTTATTCATCAAACGAAGTATGCCAAAGACTTGATCAAAAGGTTCGGGATGGAAACCGCATCAGGAAAGAACATACCGATGGCAATATCCACGTCTTTAAACAAAGACGAAGCAGGTAAAAAGGTCGATCAGAAAACATATCGAGGTATGGTCGGATCTTTACTCTATTTAACTGCTAGCCGGCCTGACATTATGTTTAGTGTTTGTGCATGTGCTAGATTTCAATGTGATCCTAGAGAATCACATCTGAAAATGGTAAAATACATATTTAGATATCTTAAGACCACTTCTGACTTTGGACTATTTTATCCCAAAAGCGGAACATTTAATTTAACTTCGTTTAGTGACGCAGACTATGCTGGGTGTAAAGCCACAAGAAAAAGCACAAGTAGAACATGTCATTTTCTTGTACATTCCCTTGTTTCGTGGTTTAGTAAAAAGCAAAGTTCAGTCTCACTATCTACCACTGAGGCAGAGTATATAGCTGCTGGACTTGCCTGTGCCCAAATACTTTGGATGCAACAAGTTCTCGTAGATTATGGTGTTAATACATCTACATGTGTAATTTATTGCGATAATAAAAGCACGATTAATCTCACTAAAAACTCCGTTCTTCATCCTAGAACAAAGCATATTGATATCAGACACAGATTTATAGATGATCACTGTACCAAAAAGGATGTTGAACTTAAATTTGTCTCCTCTGAATTGCAAGTTGCAGATATTCTAACAAAACCCCTACAAAAGGATACATTCTCTAGACTTCGTAGAGAATTGGGTATTGTTAGTGATAAAGAATTGAATAATGATCAATTATAATATGCCATTGTATTATTTTTATTGATGACAATGGGGAGAAAAATATTAAATGCAAAAATGAATATATCATATGTATTATATTATTTTGCTAACGGCTTCGATGCAGGGGGAGAACCGCATCAAAGTAGGGGGAGTAAGTATACTTTCATGAATTTTCATATTTCAACTTACTTCATTTTTCATTTGGGTGTCATCATCAAAAAGGGGGAGAGTGATGGAAATTGAATTCCACCCCAAGTGATTTTGATGATGAGCACACCAAATGAAGCTTAGTGTACTAACTACACTACAATTAAGTGTGCAGGATATGCGACAAATGAAAATCTTTATTCATACTCAAAGAAGTGCAATCTACGCTCAAAGACAAGGACGAACGTGGCTAAGATCAAATGATGAAGCTCAAAGCTCAAATAGAACAAGAAGCTCAAGTGAAGCTCACATCTACTTCATCAAATTGATCAAGCTTCCGAAGACGTGTCCTAGTCTATAGTGAGTGTGTTATGTCTTTTTTAGGGTATTGTTAAAGCCAAATCGTATAGACAATCACACACACAAACGATTTTAAAATGTTTTTGAATATCTTTTAAATCATCTTCAAAAATGATTTTGAGAGCTTTCTCTAGTCGTTTTGTAATTCCGTAGTGAAACTCCACACACCCTGGAGTTAGCTACTTGTTTGACTAGTTGTGCGCAGGAAAAACTCCTCTGGGAGTCGACTACCAAAGGTAGAGAGTCGACTACCAGCTGAGAATCAAGATTTCCTGAAACACACTGGGAGTTGACTACTACTCCTAGGGAGTCGACTACCAGCTGTCGAAGTTTGACGTTTTTGACTTGAATTTTGAAATATCGTTGAGCGATTTTCTCCCATAATTTTTGGGACAAAAGTCAAAAGTAATTTGAATTTCGAATTCTCAGATTTCTCCTATAAATAGAGGACCATTTTCATTGAGAAAAACACAACAACTATTGAATTCAAATTCTCTCGTGCAAATGCTCTAAAGTTCTAAAGGTCTCATTCTCTTTAGCCAATTCTGTTTTATTCTTGATCTTGCAATTTCGTTATTATTTTCTGAAGATCATAATCTCGTTTTATTGGCTAACTGTTTTTCAAATCCGTATTACTTTCTCTTGATTTTTATTTAAAATATTTTTGAAAAACATTAGATCTAGATCACAAAGAATTCATTCGTATCTTTGTGTGATCTAGAATTTTATTCTATCAAGCCACTACACGTAATTTCGTCTATTACTATTTGGCTATAGAATCTGGGTGTAAAACCAATCTCCACCAATTTATTATGGTGAATTGGATATCAATTTTATTGTGTTGTTGTTGGAACCCTAGACAAGTATAGGTGTTGCGGTTGGAAATCCTGGTCAAGACTATGTCGTTGGAAATCCTAACGAGTGGAGTTAGGTATTTGTATTTGCCAAGGCAGATAGTGGAAAATCTCGTACCGGATTGGTCAGGGACTGGACGTACCCAAAAGTTGTGGGGAAATAGGATAAAAATCCTTATGTCTGCGATTGCTTTTCTGTGTCTTATTATTTATCTCTACGAGCAATTTTTATTTACTTTGTTATTATTATATCTTTGTAATTACTTGTTCATTTACATATTACAAAGATCATTCATTTGATTCCGCTGTGTAAAAATCTATCTGTGTGTAAATATCTCTTATCTGATTGTAATTATAATTGTTTATCTTTTATAAGAGTAACTTGTTGATTAAGAACCAAGCGTAGATCGCTCTACTTGGTTTCTTAGGCAACATTAGAAGAATGTTTATTAACAATCGAAAAAGATTTATTATTTGAACAACACTATTCAACCCCCCTTCTAGTGTTGTTTGTCATCCACAGGATCCAACATTATCCACCCTCGAAGACGGTCCGGATCCGTGGAGCTATTTCTAACTTCAAACAGCTCCCACAGGAGTCACTTTACGATGCATGGAAAAGGTTCAAGGACCTCCAACATCAGTGTCCTCACCATGGGATCCAGCCCTGGGATTTGGTGCAGAGCTTTTACAACCGGCTCCAGCCTAGCACCAAGATGATCTTCGATGCTGCGGCGCAAGGCGCGCTACTTGATAAGTCTCCTGAGGAGGCTATAGACTTGTTGGAGCACATGGCGGCCAACACTCAGCAATGAACGATGAACGGACTGTTGTGACCCGGACTCCTGAGGTCAAGGTCGCTAGCCACTTGGATTCTCACATCGAGACCTTGTGCAAACCGGTGGCCCGCATTGAGCAGCATCTAGACTCCATCCCTGCTTCACCCAGCACATCGTATCATCCTGCAGAGGAGTATGTAGATCAGGGATATATCCATAGTGAGGCCCACTACGATGGTGCTGAGACTTCTGAGACCGCACAATACATCCAAGGAGAGGGACGGAATCAGTGGCAGCATCCAGCTGCTAGGAATCACCCGGGGTTTTCCTATGGAAACCCAAGTGGAGGGCTGCAACCTCCGCAATTTCAGAGGGCCCCACCCCCTCCTCAGCAGCAGCATCATCATCAACAGAACCAGCAGCAGGGCAAATTTAGGCCAGTTAGGCCTTACAGGCCGTCGGGATATCAGTTCAACCGGCCGTCCCAGTAGAATTATGCGCCGAATCCACGCAAGTCCAATCTTGAAGCCACACTGGAGACTTTCATGGGTGGTCAGATCCGCTTCAATCAGGACACATCAAACCAGTTCAAGAATATAAATTCTTCACTCGATGAACAGAGGGGGCAAATGTCGCAGCTTTTAAAGAATCAGGGGAAATTGCCCTCACAACCGGAGACAAACCCGAGAGCCCAAGCGAATGTCATGGTTTCAGTAACCACATGTGGAGGACAGGTGACTGACCCCGTCATGGTCCCGGTGCTAAATAAGGAGAAGGTCACCATTGAAGAAGCTGTTGATAACATCAATAGAGAAGAGGCCACTGAAGAGCCTATCATTATTGAGGAGAAAGCGGATGCCCCTCCCGTCATACCTACTACGATGCCGCCTCCCGTCGATGCATCCAAGAGTAAAGCTTCCCGACCTCCCCCTCCATACCCACAGAGGCTAGCCCTAGCCAAATTGGAAAGGAAATACTCCAAGTTCATGGAGTTATTAAAGGGAATCCAGCTGAACATCCCGTTCATGGATGCCATCACAGAGATCCCGATCTACGCAAAATTTCTGAAGGATCTCATCATGAGAAAGAGGAGGCCCGAAGATATCAAGCTATTGGAGGATTCCACCCCCGTCATCAAAAATCATCTCCCTCGGAAGCTGCCGGATCCGGGGAGTTTTACGGTGCCGTGCTCCATTGGAGGGATGCCTATCAGCAGAGCATTGATTGACTTGGGGGCTAGCATCAGTTTGATGCCCCTCTCCATTTTCAAGAGACTCCAAACGGGAAGTGAGCTAGAACCGACGAGCATGTCCATCCAGCTTGCCGATCATTACATCACCTACCCAGTGGGAATAGCAAGGGACCTCATCCTCCAAATACCCCCAGGACTATGTGTCCCAGTCGACTTCATCATCATGGATATGCCTGAGGGAGGGAGCTCCCAACTTATACTCAGCCGTCCCTTCATGGCGACAGCCGGTGTTCTGATAGATGTCCGAGAAGGGACCCTATCTCTTAATGTGGGGGATATTGAAGCTGAGTTCCGGCTACAAAAGCCGATGAGAGAGCGAGCCCATGTAGAAGGGGCCAGCTATCTGGAGCTTCTTGAAGAGGAAGCCATTGAAGATTTTACTTCCGAGGGGGTCATGAAGGACCCAATGAAGACAAGCATCGACGATGACGGCGACCCAACCTACAACAAAGCGATCGCCGCATACATCCCGAGTATTGGATGAGGAATTTCGACGTCATTTCCCTAATCACAAAGAACCGGAGACCATATGTTACGTGGAGGAGAATCTTGAACTAGGCGGAAATCAAATGCCGTCAGATTGCACCATCACGAAGATTGACACGAGACCACCGCGCACACCAAATGAAAATTGATATATTTGAGGGAGTCGAGCTCATGACTGAAAACGAGCACTTATTGGGAGGCAACCCAATTTCTTAGATATTGGATTTTCTTTATCAGTTTCTTACTTTTTATTTTTATTTCGTGTTTTTAGACAAAACTATAAAAATCAAAAAAATTTGATGAGTTCGTTTTTTGTATAGGATGGACAAGTGGGGATATGCGTATCGACATTATAAACGAAAGGAAGCTGGAGGAGAGCAACAGATTCGAAGATTTGGGGAGAAAACCAAAGAAAAATAAATAGATACAGGAGATACAGGAGACTCGACCGAGCAACTTCACTGCTCGGTCGAGCAATGCAGACACGGAAAAGGCGGGAAGTTTTGCCATTTGTGCACGACCCGAGGAGCCTCCTGCTCAGCCCGAGTAGAAATAGACTCGGCCCAAGCAACCAATTGCTCGGTCGAGTACTACAGGCTTTTGGATGAGAGGAGAAAATGTCACTCTGCCAACACGACCAGAATATTATTGGCTCGGCCCGAGTAGAAATAGACTCGGCCCGAGCAACCAGTTGCTCGGTCGAGTACTACAGGCTTTTGGATGAGAGGAGAAAACGTCGCTCTGCCAACCCGACCAGATTATTATTGGCTCGGCCAGAGTAAGAATCGACTCGGACCGAGCACCACACTGCTCAGTCGAGCAGACGAGGGAGTATTTTACAAACAAATTTTTTACTTGACTCGGTCGAGCAGCATACTGCTCGGACCGAGTCGAGTCGGGTCTTCATTCCCAAAACCCGACTATAAGATACCTCAGTTAAAAAAATTTTAACCTAAAATTTTTTATCTCTAATTCCCCCCCCCTCGAGCTTCACCTCTTCCCCCCTACTCGTTCAAACCCTTGCCCCCGCGCCACGTTCCTCCACCCGCACCGCCGCCGGTGCCGCCTATAGAGCCGCCTTACTCCGGTCATCCTCTCTCCCTTTATCTCTCTCTTTCTCTCTCTATCTCTCCACCCCCTCCTCTCCCTTCCCCCCCTTCGCCCTATTTAGTCGACGGTGCCACCACCGTCGACGGCGCCGCCGACCCCCTATCCCCAACACCCCACCCCACCCCGTCTTAAACCCCCCCACCCCACCGCTTACCCCCCTCTTTATCGGCGATCACCCAAAGCCCCCCAAATTCCGGTCGGCTGTGCCCTAGGGCACTGACCGAGCAGTGAAACTGCTCGGTCAGTTCCCACCGAGTAGCACGACTCAAACTGAGCAGTATCACTGCTCAGTCGAGTCACCTAAACTCTGCATATGACCAATTTTTACTCGATTATCTGACGTTTTGATCGTTTCCAATTGCAGGTACTCTCTGATCACGTCAGTGGCAGCTGCAGGAACTAGCTTAGGGGATCTTTTGGGCACTCGCATCGTTCACATCTCTAGCACATACGGTACACTCGTTCTCTTATCTATTTTTATACCGTATTTCATATACCGTAGACACGATGGTTCGCACACGCAGATCCACCACACCCCCCGTTTGCGGGAAGAGGCCGTCGTCTGGCGCCTCCTCTTTCCGACCCCAGCGTCGTGCCTGCCACACTGCCACATCCACCACTACCTTCATTTCTACCACACCGTCTACCACAGCTCCCGCTATCATCACTACCATCCCCCCCACCCCCACACCTGTCACGTTAGCCGAGATCCCCTCCACTACAGACCCTATCCCTTCCACTGTTGCCTCCACCATCTCTACCTCATCACCCCCACACCATGTACCCTCCAGGGATGACCTCCCCGCATATCTCCCGACATATGGCATAACATTTTGAGACACCGCACACCGGGAGCGCTTTTTCAGGCTCTCTCAGCGCCGTCTCGTTCCTACTGTGTTCATAGATGTGCCTACACTTAGATCCTTGGGACTCCTATAGGGAGTTCACCACCTGTATCGAGCGATCGGTTTCGACCGTTTCCTCGGTCTACACGCTCCGACCTACACCCACATAGCACTCGAGGGCCTCAGCTCCCTTGCTCTCACCTCAGCAGGTGACGGCATCACCTTCCGCCTCCTAGATCACGACTACACTGTCACATTTGCTATGATCCGGGAGTATTTTCACTTCCCTGATGTACCCGAGCCCAGAGCAGCCTTTTCGCCCCTATTTGACGTTGAATCTTTTGATGCTCGAGTTTTTTGGGAGCGCATTTCTGGCATTCCACAGTATCGCCCTAGTCGGGCGAAGGCATTGTGCATTGTGCACCCATGCCTTTGCTACGCTCAGCGGCACCTAGCTTCCACCCTTTCTGCAGACCTGAGGTCGGGACCATGTCCCTCCCTGAGCTTATCCATCTTATGGGTATGACCCGACCTCTTTCATTTCACCCTGACGGCTCCTTACGACCCTTCATGCTCTCTGACGCAGCCCACTGGTTGTGTCACCGCCTTTACCAGACAGCCATCAGCTACCACGCCACCAACATATACTGCGGTGGTTTCTTCACCATTTTTGCAAGGATGCTTGGTATTCATGTCCCAGATGACCTTCACCGCCCCGTTGCCCGACACGCTTGACCATCGACGTGCTCGAGCATATGCATATTATTCAACCATACGGGGATCGTCACTGGCTATATCTCGTAGGCACCCACCATATCCTCCATATGGTTCTCCCCACCCCTCACTTGACACACATCCATGCCGTCCAGCTTGACTGGATGATTCCTCAGGTCTTTCCACTCCCTCACATACACGTACTCAAGCCCCCCGAAGCACCCGTCAAGGCAGCCGCCTATGACACGGCCCCATGCTCCCTGGTGTTCGAGTTACATGACATTGATGCTTTAGTTGACGGCCTCCCAGCCCCCTGCTCACCCATCATCTTCTGGAGCCGCTTTTTCCACTACCACTGTATCCACCTTATCTACCGCCGCCGAATCTTCGGGGACTGTCCACACCTCTTGTCCCGAGACTCAGATTTCTTTGACCGCTGTATCGGTGCCAGAGGGCACCGATTTACCTTTTGCTGACGACCTCATAGATCTTGATTCTCCTGTGCACGACCCAGCCCCCACCCTCCCACCTCTTTCAGACCTTATATCATCAGTTTCTATCTCTTTAGGTCCACACATTCCACTATCTGGCACCACTTCCTCCACATCCGTTGCCATTTTTATCGAGAGTGTGTCAACGTCTGTTTACTCTTCTGTGTCGACTACAGCTCTTTCTTCAGCCTTCTCTGAGCTACCTTCGAGCTCACCCTCTCCTACCTTCCACGCTAGGCACCATGCCTCAGCTGCACAGGGCCGATTCACGAGAGTGGTGACTCACAGACTTTTCTCCCACCCTCCACCTGACTCCTGTACTTACGACGCTCGCTTGACCGTGTTAGAGGAGTCGACTTCCCGCTTACAACGAGATTTCGAGGACTTTGTACGCTGGACGGCGACACGCAGATCTAGATTCGAGTCGGATCTGATCTGTATTATAGACCGGCTACGGTATCGTGGCCCACCTCCTGTTATCCTTGCACATGCTCCGCCACCCAGGCCAGACACTGTGATCCCCTCTGCACCACTCAGTGCTTCACTTTCTCACGCTTCTGCAGAGCCTGTTTCTACCACTTTTGAGTCGTCTGTCACATTAGATCCACTGTCTGCCCTGGTATTACATTCTGCTGAGCCCTTCACTGCCAGCGTTGACCTCACCACCACCCCTCCCCATGACTTCCATCCGGACCCTCCATCCACCACTCCTGGTCCACAACAGAGGGACCCATCACCACCCCAGAGGGTGGTGCTTCTGCTTGATGTAGTCCTTACCCGCTTCTGCCTCCCCTATTTATTTTGTGCCCATCTATCTGTTCGGGGCCTAACACTTACATAGCTTGGAGGGGTCCACTCATGCATCATATTTCATTCCGCATTGCATCATGTCATATTTTTATTTTATTTCTTTTTGTACAGTTTTTATTTTATTCCCCCACCCACCCCACCCCTTTAGCATCATCTCCCGCTCACGAGCGTTTTCTTATTTCATTTTTTATTTTATTTTTGGATTTTTTCTTTTACATTCCCCTCCCTTATTTCATTTTTATTTCGCTTTTCCACCGCTTTTTCACGTCGTTTTCTTTTTTCTCATTTTGCATCATATTTTATATTTTTACCATGCATGCATCTCTTTTTCTTTATTTTCCTCTTTTCTCCGCCTTTCTTTCTTTATTTGCTAAGGATGGTCCGCATGATGATATCTCTCGTGGCCTTATTAGTTTTTATGATGCTCACTTTCGATGACATGCTATTAGGGTAGATTTTGGTTTTACTATCTATATGCGTGCATTTCTTTTGCTGGTCTATCTGATTTAATGATTAAAATGAATTGAAAATTGAATGCATTAATTAGTATCTAGTATGATCTATGTTGGGAAATGCACCTAGGTTCACACATCACTAGAACACTCGGAGTATCTGTTTTTATCTTAATCACTTCTGATTGCATGCCTGCTGCTATGGTACTATTTACTGCATGCCTTTTCAGTATTCATTTAGAGAAATGAAAATATCCATAATATCTATGAGTTTAGTCAGGGTTTTATTTCATCAAACCGTTGCGCACCCTCTTATGGGTGAATTGAGAGTCTTACTATTTTCCTTCTCCACATATCTATTTATATATCTACATATCAGTTGGTTACACCCCCACGGCTATCTTTACCGCATCTCACTTCCCAAACCCAAAAAGAAAAAGTATAGCTTCTAAATGAAAAAAAAGAAAAAAATGTGTGTGTATATTCATATGTGAAAAAGAAAAGAAAAAGAAAGAAAATGAATAAATTTTATATCATTTCATTAGAAGATATTATTTATTCTGGGAAGAAAAAGAAAAAAATTCCATATTATATTCTTAGATGCGACGTCTCAAGCTAAGCTTGGTGGGGTAAACCAACTGATCACATGAGTGAGCATGACATTAGAGTGGAGACAGTGCATAACGGGGAGATTTAATAACACCCAAACTTTACGAATTGCTTTAGTTTTTTGGAGATTTTTCATGAATTGAAATGAATATCTGAATGACATGACTTTTTCTATTCTCTATTTCATGTTGTGTGATTTCTTTATGCTCCTTGTGTATCTGTGATTGAAAAGGGCGTTGCCAACTTCTTTATACTAGACTCTAAGGATTGCATGAGATTGATATGATTTGATGGCGTTATTTCAGTAGATCCCTATCATTTGCCTGCATTACATGTTTATATGATTTGTAAAGCTAGAAATTGCCAGTAGCATGTATGCTTATCATTTCGAGCATCGTGATATACTATTTAGGCCTGAGATCTGACCGATCATCCTTAGCACCCTCCTCACACTTCTCTTTTTTACTTTTCCTCTCTTTCTATTTTCATTTTTCTTATTTCTTTTTTGTTTTTCTCCCAGCGTACCGATTATTCGTCTTCCTCGAGGACGTGTAAGAGGTAAGCTTAGGGGATTTTGATGTGTCCATATTTTCTACTATTTTTATATCATTATTTCATTGCATCTCTTACCACTTTCGCATCCAAATCCCACATTTTACTACAATATTGCATTTCTGACGATATATTCGAGTTTCGTAGTGTTTTATGAGTTTTCAGGGATTTTGGAGCGATTTGGGACCCCCTTGGGTATGTACACATCCGACATGCTCGTGAGCTCATTGGCGAGGCTCTGGAGGAGTTCGCCACACTTTCGGTGCCATTGGAGGAGAAGAGAGAGAGCAGAGGAGAGAGAGACACCCCAGCAACTCTTGGAGATTGTTTCCTAGGAAATGCTCGGTCCGAGCAGTTCAGCTGCTCGACCGAGCAGCTTCAATTTCAGAAGAGGAGCTGATATGAGATGGCTCGGACCGAGCAGTTTATCTGCTTGGTCGAGCAGCCTCAATTTTCATAGCTGAAGTAGTCCAGCGACACGGCCTGAGCAGCTGACCGAGTCGACCCCTACTCGGACCGAGCAGAGCTGACTCGGTCTGGGTAGGCAGAGCGGCGATTTTGAATTCTCTCTATTTCCTGTAGTGCTCAGTCGAGCAGCTCATCTGCTCGGTCCGAGCGACCGAACGAGCAGCGTATTGCTCGACCGAGTCACCTACTCAGTCGGCAATTCCAGGGCTATTTTTGGAAAGTTTTCTGAAGCAGCGATGCGCGCGATTTGCACTAAAAGCTATGGGAGCTGGGCGACTGTAGGGGCGATTTTCATTAGAGTTTTTTTCAATAGTTTTTGACATGAGCTTAGGCGATTTTTGGTAGGGTTCGAAGATCACTTTGTATTAAGGAATTTTGGATTGAAAACTTGGAGATTATTATTTTCGTTCTTGATTTTTCTTGCGCTTGGAATCTTGGAATTTTTCTGGATCAATAAACTGCAATTTCTATCGATTTCTCGCTATAAGTCTCTCATCCCTTTTCCTTTGATTATTATAATGTTTTCGTCTCTACGAATGATGTTTTTGTCCGTTAATATTGCGATGTGTGAGTAGATTCTTTCTAGGGTTGATGGGTTAGCCCTAGGATCCTAGGGGGAAATGTATATTTGGATCCCTATATTGAATTGGGGACTTAGGGAAGTATTTCAGTAGATCCTACCGAATCCATAGATAACCCGTACTGAGATCATGCCCACGGTCTGTGGAATTGATGTGCTTAAGGGGTATCTAGGGATTCGAATAGGGAAATCGGTGGATCCAACCAAGGCTCGTGACCATGTCCGGCTCGCATCTTGAGGGGATCCATCGATGAACTATATCACTACATTAACGGCTACCGCCATTGCGTCAACGAGAGCCACCGAAATACCCCGCAATTCTAACCCACGAGAGTGGTACGAATTGGGGGATTAATTCCCTAGCCCTAATGCAATGCAAGGATCATATCCTAACGTCAACCCCCAACGATCGTAGTGGTGATCCCTAACACCGTAGTCCCTTTTATTGATATTACAACAGCAACATCCCAACCAAATCTTTTACCCAGATAGCTATCTCACTTCAAAACTTAGAAATAAACTGAGAATCCATTGACACTATCACCGTCCCTGTGGGATTCGATATCATTTATACTATAACTCGACACTGTCCGCTTGCGGATTGAGCCCGGAATTGAAGCCTAGGGGCCATACCACACATGGTGATCGTGACACCGCCAGGTGGAACCTAGGTGTAGGTTTCGTGTGTGTCAGCGACCCAGGAAAGCCGAAGATCTGCTACCAGCTGGGCAACGAGGAACACGCCGAGCGGCATGACAATCCAATGGCCACACTTGACCTGAGGTACGGATTGAGGCCCACCCCTGGGGAGGAGCCGGAGCTAATCCCTTTCACGGATGTCAACGGAAAATGTGTCTCCATCGGGTCTGGACTGGACCCTGGCTTGAGAGGCGAGCTGATCGAGTGCTTGGAGGCCAATCTAGACGTCTTTGCATGGTCACCCGACGACATGCCCGGCGTGGATCCCTGAGTGGTGATCACTCCATATTTTACACCCTTTTTCTACATGTTTGCATGCCACTTTGATCGCTCATATCGCGTTTTTCACTATTATTCGACAATATTACGATGCTTTTCACGATTTCTTGTTTTTGTTGTATTTCAGGAGATATGGAGCGATTCGGAGTGATTTTGAGATCAAAAGGATTTGCACCCACTCTGGAGTGTCACCCAAGGCTCTTTTGATGGCTATTCGGCGATGGAAGACAAGTGGAAGAAGAAGGAACTACGTAGGAGCGACGAGGTGGAGAAATGATGAAGATTGGGCATCTACAACATGTCACTCGACCGAGTGAAGTACTCACTCGGCCGAGCAAGAAGACCACTCGGCCGACCAGACCGGACACGCACCATAAAAGGAAATCAGCGTGCACTCGGCCGAGTGACGATAGTCCACTCGGCCGAGTATGGAGATCCCCTCGCCCGATTGGCATGGGAAAATCCACCCACCGAAGGAGCCGACTTACTGGAATCCGTCAGTCGATTTCAGAGTTGTCACTCGGCCGAGCATGGAATGCCCCTCTGCCGAATGAGTAAAGCCACTCGGCCGAGTCACCTCCGCAGACAGACCCCCGAAAATCCCCTACTTACTGGAAATGTACAGGGTTTGTCACTCGGCCGAGTGACATTTGTCACTCGGCCGAGTGAGCCGCTCCGCCTGCTGCGTAAAGTGCGATTTCTGGGCTGCGCAGGGGCATTTCTGTCACGATTTTTTGGGCGATTTTGAGGAGTATTTAAACCCAGTTTTTGCCCTAGTTTAGGAGGACTTTTTGATACTTTTTGGTAGCCTTTTTGAGAGCTTGTTAGATCATTAGATTTAGCTTTTCTCTTGGAGATTAAAAGGTTATTTTTGTTCGATGCTATTAGATTCTCATTGGTTTGTCTCTCTTCTTATCAAAAACTTTATTTTTGTTGATAATTTCTCTATTGCAATGAATTGTGCTGATTTTGCCATTGATTTTCTCATGAATTGCATGATGATTAGTGAGTAGTTTTATCACCTTAGGGCATATGGATGAACCCTATGGACCCTATTTCTAAATTGTGATGAATTGGTGAAATTCTTGCTAGAATTGATTAGGGTTAGGTTGGGATTGATTAATTACGGATAGCTAGGGATTCATATTGATTGGGATTTGCAAGAGATTGGGTCCCAATTGATATGAAGCCCTAGAAATTCGATTTAGATTTACGATTGGACCTCTCTAGAATTGGTTTGCAAGAGATTGGGCCAAAGCTAGGATTTTTAATCGTGTTTCTATACCAATATCCATTTGCAAGAGATTGGACGGGTAGGAACTATCTCAACCTAGGTCGTAGCTCGAGTTTGCACGTGAGTGGGCTCGAGATACGGTTGAACGATGATGTCGTTATTCACGCTAGCGGCTTAGGTTAGGGTTTGCAAGAGATTGGGCCCTACCCTAGGTTCGCTATAGACCGGCAATAGCGGGAGAGCGTGAGCTTGGTTCTACATTTAGTTGCGACTAGTTCACCTAAAATTCAAGTCTAGCAATGATGTAACCTACGAATCACAACGATGAGATACGGTCTGTAGCGGGGATTCCCTATCCCCAGGCGCTTTATTTTATTGATATTTCTATCGACATTCGAACGATTGTGACAATTTTACCCCAAATTATTCTCGACCATTTTGATAGCTAGGTGATTGGAAGGAGACACTGTCATTGTTCCTCCCTGAGTGTGATACCCGCTCACCGCTACACTGTGCACTTGCGGTAAGACTACGAGTCACTTGTCCCGGGTGTGTGTACTCCCAGGGCGCGATCAAGTTTTTGGCGCCGTTGCCGGGGAGTGCATTTGACGGTTTTTGATTTTGATCACCCGGTTATCTATCACCAATCATCCATCTTTCTTTCTTTATTTTTCCTTTTTGACTCTGTTTGCTGCCCAATTTACTTGCAGGAGAAAGAACTAAACCCAGATGTTGCAGGAGAAATCAAGCTTACACAAGGAGAGGAAGTAGAGGGTACAGCGCCACCTGAGGTAGAGCTTAAACAATTACCACCAAATCTAAGGTACGCTTTCTTGGGGAATAAATTGACCTACCCGGTTATTGTTAATGCCCACCTCAACCATGATCAACTAGAAAGACTCTTAGATGTCTTTAGGAGTCACAAAGATGTGCTTGGCTACACCATCTCTGACCTTAAAGGAATAAGCCCTAGGCTTTGCACGCATAGAATCCACTTGGAAAACACTGAAGCCACCTCGATAGAGCCTCAAAGGCGGTTGAACCCTAACATGAAGGAGGTGGTTAAGAAAGAGATTCTAAAGTTACTCAAAGCTGGCATTATTTATCCTATCTCTGATAGCCGGTGGGTTAGCCCCGTTCACGTCGTTCCTAAAAAGGGGGAATGCCCGTTGTAAAAAACGAAAAGGGAGAACCCATTTCTACACGCATTGTCACGGGATGGCGAATGTGCATTGACTATAGGAAGTTAAATAAAGCCACACGGAAAGACCATTACCCATTACCCTTCATTGATCAAATGCTTGAACGCCTTGCTAAACATAAATACTTTTGTTATTTGGATGGGTATCCGGGGTTCTTTCAAATTCCCTTGCATGAAGACGACCAAGAAAAGACCACTTTCACATGTCCTTATGGTACATATGCCTATCGTAGAATGCCCTTTGGACTTTGCAATGCTCCCGCCACTTTTCAAAGGTGCATGACATAAATCTTTTCTGATTACATTGAAAATATTATGGAAGTCTTCATGGATGATTTTTCTGTGTATGGAGGTGAGTTTGATTCTTGTTTGGCTAATCTTACTAAAGTCCTCAAACGATGCCAACAAAACAATCTCACTCTTAATTGGGAAAAATGTCATTTTATGGTCACCGAGGGGATAGTGCTTGGGCATCTTGTGTTCTCTAGAGGGATTGAGGTTGATAAGGCAAAAGTTGAGGTAATCGAAAAACTCCATCCTCCTATTAATGTAAAGGGCATTAGAGGCTTCCTTGGTCATGCGGGGTTTTACCACCGCTTTATCAAGGACTTTGCCCTAATTGCCCGACCACTTACTTCCTTACTTGCTAAAGATGCCCCCTTTGTCTTTTCAGGAGAGTGCTTGCAAGCATTTAATACTTGAAAGGAGCGCTCATTTCCGCCCCCATCATACAACCGCCGGATTGGAACCTTCCCTTCGAGCTTATGTGTGATGCAAGTGACCAAGCCATTGGAGCGGTGCTAGGACAAAGGAAAGACAAAAAGATTCATGATATATTCTATGCTAGCAAAACATTGGACGATGCACAGAAAAATTATACTACCACCGAGAAAGAGCTTTTAGCGGTTGTTTACTCCATCGAGAAGTTTCGTTCCTACCTCCTTGGATCCAAGGTTATTGTCCACACCAACCACACGGCATTGAAGTATCTTCTAAGCAAAAAAGAGGAAAAACCAAGACTGATAAGATGGATACTTTTGTTGCAAGAATTTGACTTGGAGATTAGAGACAAGAAGGGAACGGACAACGTTGTGGCGGACCACTTATCCAGACTCGTTCGCGACAAGGAGGATGAGAGCTTGCCAATCGATGACACCTTTGTCGGCGAGAGGATATTCGTCGTAAGACCCGGAGAGGTGCCTTGGTATGCGGATTTCGTCAATTATTTGGCTTGTGGGATAAAACCATGCGGAATGCCCACGCAACAAAAGAGGAGGTTTATGCACGGAGTCCGAAATTATTTTTGGGAAGATCCGTATCTCTTCAAGATTTGCAAGGATGGTGTTATTCGGAGATGTGTTTCCAAGGAGGAGGCCACGTCAATCATCTTGCATTGCAATAGTATGCCATGCGGGGGACATCACGCCTCATCTAAGACCACCGCTAAGATATTGCAATGCGGATTCTTTTGGCCGACCATGTTCAAGGATACGCATGACTTCGTCAAGGGATGCGATCGATGCCAACGGACCGGGAATATATCAAGGCGAAACGAGATGCCGATGAGGCCCATTCTAGAAATTGAGCTATTCGATTGTTGGGAACTGGACTTCATGGGATCTTTTCCATCAAGCAAGGGAAACAAGTATATCTTATTAGCCGTGGACTACGTCTCTAAATGGGTGGAAGCCATTGCGACCCCTACTAATGATGCGAGGGTGGTATCCAAGTTTTTCAAGCAAAACATCTTCCCACGCTTTGGAGTGCCTCGTACTTTGATAAGCGACGGGGGAAGCCACTTTATAGAGAACAAATTTGAAGCCATGTTGAAAAGATATGGGGTGAATCACAGAGTTGGCATGGCATACCATCCTCAAACGAGTGGCCAAGTGGAGGCGTCAAACCGAGAAATCAAGCAAATTCTAGAAAAGACCGTAGATAGATCTAGAAAAGATTGGTCAAAGAAATTGAACGATGCACTATGGGCTTATCGTACGACCTTTCGCCTCCTATTGGCACCACACTGTACCGACTTGTTTATGGGAAAGCTTGTCACTTGCCGGTAGAGTTGGAGCACCGCGCATATTGGGCTATTAAGACATTCAACTATGACTACAAGAGTTCGACGGTGAGGCGACTCTTAGACATTAATGAGCTTGATGAGATTAGACGTGATGCTTATGAGAGCTCAAGGATTTATAAGGAAAGGACTAAAATCCTCCACGACGCACGCATCACCGTCACGGACTTCAAGGTCGGAGATAAAGTCCTCCTGTTCAATTCCCGGCTCCGACTCTTTCCCGGAAAATTGAGATCGCGATGGTCCGGACCATTCACCATTAAGCACATACAACCGGGGGGAGCTTTCGAATTGGAAGGGAAAGACGGAGCCACATTCAAGGTGAATGGACAACGGCTCAAGCATTATTCCGAAGGAGTCCCCTCCAGTGAAGTGAATTGCGTATATCTACTCAAGGGACGCCCCCACGATCTTTCGTATCTCCTTGATGAGGTGATTGAAGAAGCAATCCCCCACTCTATTGGCGCTCTCCATGACGATGGTTTCGAAGAAGGCCAAGCTTCGGGTGAAGAACAGAAGTTGGAGGACCCTCCAGATAGCTCCACGGATGGTGATGAAGGCAACGCTGATGTCACAAGAATACGAGAGCTTTGCAAGCTCTCAAAGGCCAAGAATCCGAAGAAAGCTCCACCGAATGGAAGATCGGTGTCACCGGCCAAGAAGAAGATAGGAACGAGCTCTAGCTTGGGGGACTTATCCCCCAACGTTACCCATGATGAGGGGGCGTCGAGGAAGACCGATGATCATCACGACCCAAATCCAAGCGGCCTTCCCGACAAGTTCGACGGGCGTATCTCGTATGCGCCCAACATCACGAGTTAAACGAATATCTAAAGGGGTCGAGCTCATGACCTTAAACAAGCGCTTGTCGAGAGGCAACCCGACGGTTTTTGCATTGTTTTTATTTGATTTTCATTTTTATTTTAGCCTTTTATTAGTGTTTAGAGTCTTATGTCCATGAAAATCATGACAACGGGTCCTAATTTTCATGACAGGAGAAGGAGAAAGGGAGATCTCTCATATGGATGATGACCGAGGCGAGGAAGAGCACTCCAGGGACGCGCTCAGGCCTTAGGAGGAGGAAGAAACAGACTGGAGGAAGAAAAACAGAGACTGGAGCGAAAACGGAGAGCCGATGCAGAAAACAGCACTTCACTCGGCCGATTAGCTTCTGCCACTCGGCCGAGCAAAGACTCCACTCGGCCGAGTGGAGCACCAAACATGGAAGTTTTTGCAGACCAACTCTCTGTCACTTTCTGTAACTTTTAGTCTTAATTGCCACTCGGCCGAGTATCTTATCGCTCGACCGAGTGAAACAGATACCCTCCTATCTCAAGAATTGCTGAGTGGCAGAACCACTCGGCCGAGTGGAGTTTCTCCCTTCAGCCGAGTGTATCAAATCCGATCGGCCGAGTTGTAAGTGGCGAGGATAATTTGAAATTTTTTAGTTTTCGCCACTCGGCCGAGTGATATTGTCACTCGGCCGAGTCGTAACATTTCTATATAAGCGGCAGCGCAGCGGGCGCGATTTTCGATACTCAAAATTTCCCAATTTTTTTCGCCCGAGCCCACTGTCGATTCCGTTTCCCTCGCCCGCTGCGACTTGCAATTAGCCCTTGCCGCCACCCGAGCCGACCAACCCTCGCCGGCGACTAACCACCGACCGACCGACGACGACCGGCCACCACCCCCCACCATCGGCGCTGCCTCCGATCACCCCTATTTTGCCCCAAAAACCCCATTTCTCCCTATTTCTCTTGATTTGTACGCCCGTGAACCCCAAATTCAAATTAATTTTCATATCTATCTATTATCCCCTATCTCCCCCATATATATTGAATATTATTCACTGATTTGATCGTTTGATTTGCAGGCTAGCTTGGGGGAGCTTTGGGGAGTTTTTGGACGCGCTTTGAGCTTCGCGACGGAGGCGTCTCTTCGCACACACTGCTGTTTGTTCTCGCGGCGTGTTCAGGTATACTCGTTCCATCATTTAGCACGTCGCATTACTTATTTGGTTGGGACACGTCTCGCGGCACATATACCGCCGCGCACTAGGCCACGTAACGGGGATCCGCTGCCAAGCGGAAGAGGACCGATGATCCTGGTCCCTCTTCTGCTAGGGAGGACTCCCCTCCACCTAGCCCACCGCCACCTACACAGCCGATCCCTGCCGATCCTGTTCCACCACCCGCTCCCGCCGTCGGGCCGATGGGGATTACGTTTCGAAATGACGCACACCACGCCAGATTCGAGCGTATCTACCATCGCTCGATAGTACCCTCTAGGTTTGCACACCTAGCCGACCTAGACCGCCTAGCAGTACTTGAGGGGCTTCTCACATTGTACGACAACGTGGGATGACGTGATTTTCTGTCGGTGTCGGTGGATACTTACATCCGCCCGACACTAGAGGTCCTCAGTTCCAATGAACGGACCGCTAGAGGATGCTCCTTTCGATTGATGGATCGAGAGTGTGAGATCACTCTCGACATGCTTAGAGCGTTTTTCCAGTGGCCCGCCGTCCCTGACACAGACTGCGCTTACGCTCCCACGCACATCCCACCCCCGTCGTTCGACACCCACACCTTCTGGACACGGATCACGGGATCCCCACTCGCCTTTGACCCTAGTAGGGCCAAGGCCTCAGCTATCCTCCACCCCTGCCTCTGCATTGCACAGCGCCTTATGACGACTACTTTCCTCGCGAGGTACGAGCCCGGGACCATGTCTACGCCAGAGCTCTACATGCTCTATGCGATGACTCGCCCTAGGGTTCTAGATATGGGTAGCGACGACTTGGTCCCTGTCATCGAGATCGACATTGCCAGTTGGTTTTTGGACCGCATCATCATTTCGGTGAGCGCTCGATCACCTATCTGTTGCGGCGGTCTGATCACCCTTTTGGCCCTTATGACCGGCGTGGACCTACCTGACGACTTGCGTCGACCTCCGGGCCCCACCGCACTTTCTATAGATGTTATGGCCCGGATGAAGATGCTTCGTCCCCACGGTCGCCAGCACTGGGTGTGGTTGCACGGTCCCTTCAGTGCTGATTACATGGTTCTCCCGAGCCCCGCTCGGACACACATTGGACCGGCTCACGGGGACTGGATTCCAACGATGGATCTCCTCATCCCCGCTGCCTACGTGCTTGAGCCCGAAGATGCTGAGCAGGCACCCCCTGCACCACCTGTTGACCCCGTGATCCCTCAGCCTGCCCCTGCACTGTCTGCACATCCCGACACCTCTGTCCACACGTCTGTTAGTGTCGGGAGCACCTTAGCTGAGTCGTCCACCACCACCGCCGCCACTGAGCCTATGTCTATCGAGCCCATTACCACACTGAGCCCCGAGCGTCCACCCACCATTCTTGAGAGCGACGCGTCTTCCTTTACTGCCGCCGTGGAGACCCTCTCCCGATTGCTATTCTCGACTCCTGGGGAGCCATCTTTTGTGCCCTACACTGCCTCCCCAGTCGTCGACCTTTCGGTCTCCACCGCCCCTGTCTTTACCGAGAGCATCATGACATCTGTCCCCACTTCTGCGTCACTGACCTCTCCTGCCGCCTCGTCGCCCATTTTGACTTCCACCTCTGCTGCTGCTGCTTCTGCTTCGACCCAGCCTGTGTCCCAGCCTCACACCGAGGCTGGGCATCACTTAGTGAGCACAGCACCCCTTCCACACTTTCCTGCTAAACCCGTCCTCTACACTGCCCGCCAGAGACAGCCCCGCACTTCACCCGTTAGACCTGTGCGTCCCTCTGCTCCACCACCCCCTGACACTCTATTTCAAAGCATTCGTGCTCTTGAGGGGGCTGTTAGTGGACTTAGAGGAGACTTTAGGGTGCCATGCAGACCCGCGTCGCCATCCTTCCCAGTATTCAGGCTTGCCTGAATCAGATTCTGTCGCGTCTGCCTCCACCACCCACACCCTCCCAGCAGCCACCACGCCCACCACCTCCACCACCACCTCCGCCACAGGACGGTGCTGCTGCACCACCACCAGCTTAGGCACACTCTTGATGCCTCTGATATTTTTGTCGTTTTGCTACCCGTTTGTTCTTAGGCCTGGTGATTTTTGCCCCCCTCCTCTTCATACTACTTTGGTGACTTTCTGATCATATCTTTTTATATCTTTTTGGGAGTGAGGGAGAGACCTTTTGGGGACACTTATATCTGCACCATACTGATCTTTGCATGCATCACATTCATTCACGTCTTATTTTCTTTTTGTTTTTCTTTCTTTTTCATCATGCATGCATCCTCACCCACCCCACCCATTTCACGTCTCTCGGTGTGTCACACTTTGCACATTGAGGACACTGTGCACTTTAGCTTAGGGGAGTGTGTTTCCACATTTTTTTGCTTTTCGTCACCTTTTATTTTTATTTTTTCCACCTTTTCTTTGTTTTTACACCACTTTCACTCGGTTTTTCATTTTTTATCATGCATCATGTTTTCTTATTTTCTTTCTGTGTCGCATTGTATATAGTAGTATCTATTTTCTTTTATTATTATTTCTTTCATCTTTTGCTAGAGATGATTTTTCTGTGATGATGATGACATGGTGTTAGCTTATCTCTATGTGCATGCTATTTTGTCACGTCATAGCTTTTGTTTCAGATATCAGATGCTATGTCCTGCTTTTGTAACGCCCCACTCCTCAGGATACCCGATAAGTACGAATCCTTATCAGGTATTCCCAAAGAGACGGGTGCTACGAAGAAAATACAAAATCACAAACACAAGCAGGTCCACTGCGCACTGCTGGGATAGTACATATAGCATTCCAGACAACCCAAAACGCAAGAGAACCAACAATCACTGATGTATATAAATAAAATTGTTCATATACAACTTCCTTATACAAATCCATATACAATATTACCCACATCTCAATAAGGTACAAAAACTCACATCTCACCCAAATACAACAACACTCCCAAGTCATCCACACTTCTCACAACCCGCAACTCCAACCAACTGAGTCTAGGGGCCTCCAACTCAAAGAACCAACCTGAAAAGTCAACGGTGGGGCACGTCAATGCGTGACCCAGTAGGAATTCCATATCTCAACTAGTCCTTACATGAAGTGTGGAAAGGGTGCACGTGAGCAGGCAGAGTGTATGTCATGGCATAAACATCTACTGTAGTAAAGGAAGCAACAACTATAGCTATGAACATGTGAAAGCGTGCACGTGCAACAGGCAAGGTGTATAACAATGGTATACAACATAAAAGAACCATAGCAAAGAAATACAATTAAACAACACATACATTTACCATTGCTACGAGAATAATGAGGGTTAACAATTAATTCATTGGTTAGCATTTTGAAACCCGGATAAATCTTAGGACCTTAAGGAGTCGGACTTCACCCAGGGTGGGTGAAACGTGGTACCCCAACCAGCAACACGGGCACCAGAGGGGGCCTCTCGCAACTCTATGCCCGAACGGGACAAGGCACTAGAGCGAGACCTGCTCGGTTTTTCTGTCAGACAAACGGAGTAAACCATCAATTACCGTCATGGTGCATCACGGGTACACCAGCGGCCTCTCCAACCCTTTCAACTCGCCCTTCCGGGAGTGATACAGCGGGTGGGAATTCATATCATCTGTCCGCTCCTTAACTCCTTTAATTTACCCGTGTTTCCCCCAAACCCCATGTCACCCTCCTTTAAGAGGACTTAGTCATTTTCGTGAAACATAACATCTTCCATTTCTTTTCTTTCCACAGTTCATCACATATTTGGGACATGCATCGCCTTGTGCATTCCCTTTCTCATTTCTCATAAAACGTATAACCATGTTCACATCATCATTTTGCATGTATCAAGAACATAAACCGCATATCACCATGTAACAGAAATAATTAAGAACATTGATGGCAATGTTAACTTCAAAAAGAGCTTAAAACAACATTCAAATCTTCCAGCTTGCTGGAAAAACAGAACAGTCAGATTAAGAAGCCCATTTCTCCATAATTTTGTATTAAACATGCACATACAAGATAAATGAAAGTCGTAGATATAGTTGTGCTGGATTCACCTATAAATTTTCATGCAGAAATATGAACTGAGTGATTTATGGTGAATTATTTGGTAAGACCTGACGAATCTGTTTTTCAGACAGATTCTAAGAGCTGTAAAGATTGGTAGTTTAAGACATGTTACAGTTAGAATCTCGAAAATGTGCACTCACAGAAAGTTGTAGGAAAAATTGTTATCTTTTCAACGAGACCAAGTTCATCAATTTCTATAGAGTGTGTAGGGACTGATCTACGTTTTGCCAAACTGTGTCTAGACTGGATGAAATGCCGACATGTTGTAAAGATGGAATTTTTACTCATATTTCCAGTTCGAATTGGTAAAAGGTCACAACATGAAAGTTATAGATAACAGTCCAATATTTAAGCCATAAAAATTTCAGAGCAAACTCAATTCTAGATTGGGAGGACTAAGCAAAGCAATCAGCATGTAAATCTGTCCAGAATTGCTCACCGCACAAAACCACCCAAAACTCAGGATTGCTCACCGTGCACAACCATACAAACTCAGGATTGCTCACCGCGCACAACCATACAAATATCAGGATTGCTCACCGCACACAACCATACAAAACTCGGGATTGCTCACCGCGCACAACCATACAAAACTCGGGATTAACATAAGATAAGGTAAAACAACAACAACAACAACTATGAAACTAAGCATGCAACTCTAATACTAGTTGGAGATGGAATCCTACCTTAGAGGTGATGAGAGACAAGGGGGTAGCCCAAATCCCTATGGCTCCTCCTTCTTCAAATCCTTTCTCCTTCCTCTTCTCCTCCACAAGCTCCCAGAATAAGCAACAGCGCCCAAACAACGACAGGGATGCTACGGGAGTGTGCAGAGTGAGGGTGGCGTAGCCCTACGGGTGCTCAGTCCCCCTAATGTCTAAGAGAGAACAACGGGAAGGGATGAATTCGGTCTGATCTTTGGGAAGAGAGTGAGTGAATGAAACCTTTCTTTCTTATTCTTAGAGTAGCCACCTCATCTCCCTAAAATCCTCTAAGCATGCCAGCAAGCCTTGGGTTAGGTAAGGATCAAGGAGCTATTGACACATCAAAGGGTGAGGTGTCACTTAGGTAAAATTAGGATTTGTCTTTTAGGAAAATAATTATACACACTTAATACACATGCAATACATTAGTATTCCACCCATATATTTCATTTAATAAAATCATGTCAAACAAATTATTTAAAAATAATTATTTTAGCGTGACAAAATTAAATAAAATACACAAGGACTCCCAAAAATTTATACGCATATATATACGTCCAAGAATATGTATTAATACACGTATATGAATTTTGGGGTCATTACATCCTACCCACCTTAAAATAAAGTCCGTCCTCAGACTTTCCAACTCAGGACATAGCTAAGGGTGAATAGAGATATATATGGTCAATCTACCCCAAACTTATTTATAAACACATTCATATATCAACACTTATATCATTTCACAGTACACGCGTTCATGGTTTTGTACAAACATACACATGCATCTATATATATATATATATATAGACATACGACCATGTATGTCTCCTAGTACCCATCCAACATTCACAGATGTATCATCACACAAGTTTTATCATATCAATATCAATACACATAGATAATCATACAAAACTATATTCATACATATACAAGTGTAAGCGTACCAGCTTACCGCCATACATGTAACATATACTCATCACATATATCAACACATAACACTAATACTCTTAAAACATAGCCACACATACACGGGTGGAACTCAAGGATCCACACATGCATCTGCATACTCTACATATGCATACATCACATACAGTATATAGTCACTACACAGTACATATATACACTACATGCACCTCAATCAAGTATATAACCCAATTATACACAATACTCATAAGTCAACCATATATTAACACATATACTTCAAATACAATCATATAGCCATATAATCATTCATACATATACCATAGTCATATGTACATGAGTATATCATCTCAATATACTCGACAAGCCATATTCAACATTTAAAGAGCTACAAATGTATAGGTACACATACATACACACATAGATATATACACACATTCTTACTCAATCAACACTCTAGTGTCTATCCTCAGGGCTCGATACCTCAAACTTCTGATATCAGGGCTCTATCTCAAAGTAGAACTCCTACCCACCTTAAGACTAACTACCTCTGGAACACTACACGCACTACCCTTACACAGCCGCAGTGCGGAGACCTGCATGGACCGCCACCTGTAACGCCCCACTCCTCAGGATACCCGATAAGTACGAATCCTTATCAGGTATTCCCAAAGAGACGGGTGCTACGAAGAAAATACAAAATCACAAACACAAGCAGGTCCACTGCGCACTGCTGGGATAGTACATATAGCATTCCAGACAACCCAAAACGTAAGAGAACCAACAATCACTGATGTATATAAATAAAATTGTTCATATACAACTTCCTTATACAAATCCATATACAATATTACCCACATCTCAATAAGGTACAAAAACTCACATCTCACCCAAATACAATAACACTCCCAAGTCATCCACACTTCTCACAACCCGCAACTCCAACCAACTGAGTCTAGGGGCCTCCAACTCAAAGAACCAACCTGAAAAGTCAACGGTGGGGCACGTCAACGCGTGACCCAGTAGGAATTCCATATCTCAACTAGTCCTTACATGAAGTGTGGAAAGGGTGCACGTGAGCAGGCAGAGTGAATGTCATGGCATAAACATCTACTGTAGTAAAGGAAGCAACAACTATAGCTATGAACATGTGAAAGCGTGCACGTGCAACAGGCAAGGTGTACAACAATGGTATACAACATAAAAGAACCATAGTAAAGAAATACAATTAAACAACACATACATTTACCATTTCTACGAGAATAATGAAGGTTAACAATTAATTCATTGGTTAGCATTTTGAAACCCGGATAAATCTTAGGACCTTAAGGAGTCGGACTTCACCCAGGGTGGGTGAAACGTGGTACCCCAACCAACAACACGGGCACCAGAGGGGGCCTCTCGCAACTCTATGCCCGAACGGGACAAGGCACTAGAGCGAGACCTGCTCGGTTTTTCTGTCAGACAAACGGAGTAAACCATCAATTACCGTCATGGTGCATCACGGGTACACCAGCGGCCTCTCCAACCCTTTCAACTCGCCCTTCCGGGAGTGATACAGCGGGTGGGAATTCATATCATCTGTCCGCTCCTTAACTTCTTTAATTTACCCGTGTTTCCCCCAAACCCCATGTCACCCTCCTTTAAGAGGACTTAGTCATTTTCGTGAAACATAACATCTTCCATTTCTTTTCTTTCCACAGTTCATCACATATTTGGGACATGCATCGCCTTGTGCATTCCCTTTCTCATTTCTCATAAAACGTATAACCATGTTCACATCATCATTTTGCATGTATCAAGAACATAAACCGCATATCACCATGTAACAGAAATAATTAAGAACATTGATGGCAATGTTAACTTCAAAAAGAGCTTAAAACAACATTCAAATCTTTCAGCTTGCTGGAAAAACAGAACAGTCATTAAGAAGCCCATTTCTCCATAATTTTGTATTAAACATGCACATACAAGATAAATGAAAGTCGTAGATATAGTTGTGCTGGATTCACCTATAAATTTTCATGCAGAAATATGAACTGAGTGATTTATGGTGAATTATTTGGTAAGACCTGACGAATCTGTTTTTCAGACAGATTCTAAGAGCTGCAAAGATTGGTAGTTTAAGACATGTTACAGTTAGAATCTTGAAAATGTGCACCCAGAAAGTTGTAGGAAAAATTGTTATCTTTCCAACGAGACCAAGTTCATCAATTTCTATGGAGTGTGTAGGGACTGATCTACGTTTTGCCAAACTGTGTCCAGACTGGATGAAATGCCGACATGTTGTAAAGATGGAATTTTTACTCATATTTTCAGTTCGAATTGGTAAAAGGTCACAACATGAAAGTTATAGATAACAGTCCAATATTTAAGCCATAAAAATTTCAGAGCAAACTCAATTCTAGATTGAGAGGACTAAGCAAAGCAATCAGCATGTAAATCTGTCCAGAATTGCTCACCGCACAAAACCACCCAAAACTCAGGATTGCTCACCGTGCACAACCATACAAACTCAGGATTGCTCACCGCGCACAACCATACAAATATCAGGATTGCTCACCGCACACAACCATACAAAACTCGGGATTGCTCACCGCGCACAACCATACAAAACTCGGGATTAACATAAGATAAGGTAAAACAACAACAACAACAACCATGAAACTAAGCATCCAACTCTAATACTAGTTGGAGATGGAATCCTACCTTAGAGGTGATGAGAGACAAGGGGGTAGCCCAAATCCCTATGGCTCCTCCTTCTTCAAATCCTTTCTCCTTCCTCTTCTCCTCCACAAGCTCCCAGAATAAGCAACAGCGCCCAAACAACGACACGGATGCTACGGGAGTGTGCATAGTGAGGGTGGCGTAGCCCTACGGGTGCTCAGTCCCCCTAATGTCTAAGAGAGAACAACGGGAAGGGATGAATTCGGTCTGATCTTTGGGAAGAGAGTGAGTGAATGAAACCTTTCTTTCTTATTCTTAGAGTAGCCACCTCATCTCCCTAAAATCCTCTAAGCATGCCACCAAGCCTTGGGTTAGGTAAGGATCAAGGAGCTATTGACACATCAAAGGGTGAGGTGTCACTTAGGTAAAATTAGGATTTGTCTTTTAGGAAAATAATTATACACACTTAATACACATGCAATACATTAGTATTCCACCCATATATTTCATTTAATAAAATCATATCAAACAAATTATTTAAAAATAATTATTTTAGCGTGACAAAATTAAATAAAATACACAAGGACTCCCAAAAATTTATACGCATATATATATACGTCCAAGAATATGTATTAATACACGTATATGAATTTTGGGGTCATTACAGCTTTGCATTTGAAATAGTAACCCACTCTTTTTCTGTATGAATATGGATGAAATTCTGTTATTAGCTGATATCTGATGATTCATATGTATGCTTATCGTAGAAAACACACCAAGCTTCACGCATTGATTGCTTATATCTGGAGTACTGCTTTCCTTTCTCATATCACTTCTTATTGCATGAATTGTACGCTTCACTTTCAGATTGATTGAATGTTTGCTAGGACGATATATCTGGAATAGTTTACTTTTTGATATTAAACTGAGTAGATTAAATTACTCTGCTGAAAGTTGTCGTGCACGTCCTATAGAGTGAACCGAGTGATACATTTATTTCTTTCTCCACATATCTTGAGCATTATTTCTCTACTTAAAATTCATTGGTGAATCCCCCTAGCAAGTCTATTATCGGCATTTCTCCCGCTATTAATTTTCATGCTCCAAATCCCCAAAATCAAAAAGAAAAAAATGTATACATGTATATCCTTCTCTCTTTTGATTTGGGATCGCTTATGTATATATGTTTATTCAAAAAAAGGAAAAAAGGAAAAAAAAGAGAAAAATTGAGAATGAGAAAAAGAAAAGTAAAGAGAAAAGAAGTTTATAATGATCCCATCTCATACTATTTCTCTCTTTCTTCCCTCTTTTGTTTTTATTTTTACTTTTTTTGGAGCTTCAAAAGAAATGGGGAATGTACATATTGATTTGTTTATGCCACCACGCTTATGGATAAGCTTGGGGGAAAAGATCCAATGATGTGTGAGAAAGTGACTACTTGACGGTGCATGACAACCTAGGCTAAGTAATCTACTATACTCGGTGAGATTGCCAAAGTTTTACGAAATCCAGAAATCGACACTTAGCATTCATTTCATGAAAACCATACTTTTCTATTCTTGCTATTCCATATCGTGTGATATCTCTTATACTCCTTATAGAAAGCATTCAATTGAAAAGTGTGTGATCTATGGTTATGCATACCGCTTTAGATGCTTCAGACGATGTTAATCCTAGAATGATTCCATATTTCATGCTATTTTGATATTTTGGGGTTTTCTATTTCGAATGCATCATTATACTATGATATCGAGATAAAAGTCTGCGACATGTGTTTTATATTCGATGTATGCTATATGAGTGAGCAAAACCCACGTCCAGAGAAAAATGATCTAGCACGCCCCTTCTTCGCTTTCTATTCTATTTTTATTTTTATTTTCCTTTTTTCCATTATCTTGCCCGTCGGGTTACTTTTTACTCATCTTCCTCGAGGACGAGTAAGAGGTAAGCTTGGGGGATTTTGTTGGATATGGACGACATATATACACCCATGAGGGGATGTATGAGGGCATATGGACCTCAGATGTCGCGTGCACGAAAGCGTGCGCGAAGGGAACTTTTTCTCGTGTGAAAGGACCACTCGATAAGTGGAAAAAGTCACTTTATAAGTGCAAAAAGGCACTTGATAAGTGAATGAAGAAGAGGATAAGTGAATGTGCTAATATAGGCTAATAAGCTTATATTTAGTTATTTCCTACAATAACTACCCCTAAAGCCTATAAATAGGACCCAAGGGTAAGGCATTTACACGAATCTTACCATGCCATAAGTTTGCATAAGGCAACTTGTGTTATTCTTCTCCCTTCCATTAAAATTCTCTTCTAAATAGAGATTTAGGCGGTGAAACGCTGCTTCGATCCTCCGTGACGAAGTACTGACCGTTGTGGCGAATCCGAGGGCGAAGTTCAGAGATTAAGGTGCCGCGTACGCAAGCATAAGTCTCTCCTCTTCATTCGATCCTAACATCGTTGTTTTGACAGGATCCTACATTGGTATCAGAGCCATACGTGTTCGCCCCGGTCTCACCGCTGAACGCGGTGTTGTCTCTTTCACGAATGAGTATCCTACCATTATAGATATGGTAGGAACGCATCGTGACGGAGAGAACGCAATAGTTGTTCTTTTCACGTTAGGGTCTTCTGCCATTACGGATATGGCAGGAACTCTCCGTGACGGGAAGAACTTACCGTTCATCTCGCCAAACTCGCGCTCCTTATGGATGCTGAGTCTCCATTCAATAGGGAATGTGTGCTCTCTTCATGTAGAGCATGAAGTTTGCGACCGCGAAAATGTGTTGTCTTCATTTTTTTTTGGCACACGGCCATTGAAGCAAAACCATTTTCTCGATGAACGGGTGTCTCATCGGAGAAGAAGATGGCGGTGGTTATTCTCAACGGAGAAGATGATATCTTTGGTGCATGATCCCCATGGCCATATGGGCCATGGAGGCTATGCATCCCCCCTCCCCATGCGGAGGGGGTTGGCTACGGCCAATAACAAACAAGGCCACCCCCTCCGGTGGGGGTGTGCGGCCAACCCATGCAAGGGGGAGGCCGGACATGGACAAGAGGCCAAGGCCGGCCATGGTCTCGGCCATGGCCGGGGGCCCTGGCCTCTGCCAGGGCCACGGCCGGCCCTGGCAGTGGCCAGGGCCAGGCCGAGGCCGGCCCTGGCCTCGGCCAGGGCCTCTACCGGCACTGGCCGTGGCCAGGGCCAGGCCATTACCGGCCCTTGGCCTCGGCCAGGGCCAAGCCCCGGTCAGCCCAGTGATTGGGGGGCTTGCGTGGGTGGTGGGTTGCATGGCAGGTCTCTACGGAGCCGGCGGCAGTTGTCTGCGGCAAAATTCTCCTGAAGGGGGGAAGCGCCTGGATCCATACGGGAGCCGACGACGGTGACTTGCAGAAAAACTCCCCTCAGTGGATGTTCGGCCTTGGCCAAAATTGCAATGGCAATTTTCTCTTCGGAGAAGGAATTCGGCCTTGGCACGGCCACGGCATAACCTCGGCAATGGCCGGGGAATTGTCAAAATATTCGGTGTAGAACTTGCCGAATATTTTTGCAAATATAACAAGGGTATTTTTAGTACCATAAGGGTACCAAGTTAAAAATTCCCTAATTTTTTGAAAAATACGTTTTCAAAAACGCTTTTCCGCTGCAAAGTACTATAAGAGTACTAATTTTGATAAAGTGGTGGGGAAATATTGAAAGTTGTTCTAGGTGGTGATTGGGATCGTAATGACTTTTCCGATTCTAGAACAACATCTTCAATATTTTTCGAAAGTAACTTATCAAATATAATAATATCATTCCAAGTGAGATTTTCCAAGTGGGAGTGATATTAAACTAGTCTGAAATTTCCACATTCGATTGATTCAGCATCTCAATGGATCATGATTCGGCCAGTGGTCTTTTGGACTAGTTTGTGGGACACCTCGGCTCTGTCTGAGGATAGTGAACTATGGACTAGCCATTCCCCTGGTCGGTCCGCTGGCCGAGACTGCTGCATTATACAAATGTGTTAAAATAGTGACTATGTATATGAAATTTATGCAATGTTTTTTGATCGAACCTTCTTTTTTCATGTATCTTTTGCAGCATTTTAAAGCTAAAATGTCTTCCGCTGCCAAGAACATCGTCGCTGAGTTAAACAAAGGTGAAAAACTCAACGGTGATAATTACAAACTATGGTCCATTAAAATACAATATGTTCTAGAGGAGCAAGATGTGCTCGAAACTCTGAAGAACGTAATGATTGAACCAGAGTTGGGTACTACGGCCCAACACAAAAGAGACAAGGAAGCTTTCGATGCTTGGTCTCGGAAGAACAAGATTGCTCGCATTACGTTATTGTCCATTATGGCCGATGACATAATGCGCATCTTCCAAGAGCATGACCTAGCCATGGACATATGGTCCAAGCTAGAGGAAAAGTTTGGTGGCACCTCGGTGTCCAAACTTCGTTCTTTAACTATAAGATTTGATTCATACAAAAAACGTCCAGATCATTCCATGGGGAAACATCTATGATATATGGCGAATCTCATCTCAGAGTTGAAGGATGCAGGTCATGTGCTCACTGATGAGCAACAAATCCAAGCAGTCATACGTTCTCTACCAAATGGGTGGGACCAAATGAAGATGCATCTCACTCATAATGAGAGCATCAAGAACTTCAGCGATGTTTCCAAGCACCTCGAATTAGAGGAGGAGTGGCTTGCGGCCGCCAAGCCAAGTGCAGAAGTGCACATGGTTGCTAGTTCCTCACACGGGGGAAAGAAACAGAAAAATCATTCGAAGTTTACTAATGAACGTAATAAGCAACCAGAGTCTACCAAGAAACCCAAACATAAGGGCGGGCACAAGAAATGGCACAAGAAGAAGGACTTGAAGAAGATCAAGTGTTTCAAGTGCAACAAGTTAGGTCACTACGCTCGTTCATGTACGAATGGAGATGACGAGGTAACTTGTAATAACACTAGTTACATATGTGTTTCTAGTTCAATATTTCTTGTTGAATCTAATACTTTTTGGATAATTGATTCAGGTGCCACCGACCACATAGCTAGGGACAGACGGTCCTTCGTGGAGTATCACCGGATACCCCAAGGAACGAAGTGGATCTATGTAGGAAACAACACGCGTGTTGAAGTGAAAGGCGTTGGGACTTGCATGCTCGTCTTGGACAACAACCGCACTATCCTACTTCATGATGTTCTCTTCGCTCCAGATATTCGAAGGAATATTATATTTGTGGTCGTGTTAATGGGTCTTGGTTATAGCTGGTTCTTTCATAATTGTAAAGTGGACTTGTCTTGTAATAATACTCTAATTGGTTCTGGGTATGTATTTAAAGGATTTATTGTATTTAATACAATGTTTGATTCCTCATTTAATAATGAAAATTTCCTTGTTGCAAATTCATCAAATTATGAATCAGATGTAATTTGTTGGCATGCAAGGCTTGGTCACATTGGACCAACACGAATGGATAGACTTGCCAAACGTGGCCTTCTATCCAATGTTTCAAAGGTCGAAATGTCGACTTGCGAACATTGCCTTGTAGGGAAATATTGTCGCAAGCCATTTGGAACCGGCACAAGGGCCGAGGTTCCATTACAGCTCATCCATTCGGACATATGTGGTCCGATGAATGTCAAGACAAGACGCAGGAAGTCCTATTTCATCACTTTTATTGATGACTTCACCCGATTCGGTCATATCTATTTGATATCCCACAAAAGTGAAGCATTAACCTGCTTTCAAAACTATATGAATTTGGTGGAAAATCAATTAGATCGCAAAATTAAGGTCTTGCGAACCGATAGAGGCGGTGAATACCAATCAACAAGTTTTAAGGAACTTTGTGATGAAAAAGGCATAGTTCATCAGGTAACTATGCCTTATACTCCGCAACAAAATGGTGTTGCAGAAAGGAGAAATAGGACTTTAATGGAAATGGTCCGTTCAATGATGGCGCAAGCTAACTTGCCAATCACCTTTTGGGGTGATGCATTATTGACGGCCGCTTTCATTTTAAACCGCGTACCCTCGAAATCAGTTAGCTCCACTCCTTATGAGTTGTGGAACCAAAGGTCTCCTGACTTAAACATTTTAAAACCTTGGGAATGTGCATCCTACGCACATATTTCCTCCCATAAGTATGGCACACTAGGGCCAATGGGGAGGAAATGTATCTTTATACGATACGCAGAAAACTCCAAAGATTATGTTTTCATTGGTCAGGAAGACAATGGAGGTCTAATTGAATTTGAGTCGAGGGATGTCACTTTCTTGGAAAATGAGTTTCCAAGACATGGCGAGATAAGTCAGGACTTATCTCTATTTGAGATTAATGATCAAGAAGGATTACCTCATTCAAGTGGGAGAATTCTTGGTGAAGACGAAAATACGTTTCAACCTTCACCAATGGATGATACGAATGATGCTAATCCTATTCCATACGGGAATAATGATCCAAGTGGGAGCAATTCTAACGACATTCCAAGTGGGAGTGATATTAGAATTGATCTAAATTCGAGTCAACAAGGACGTGAAGAATCTCAAATACGACATAGTAGTCGTACAAGGTTAGCTTCTCTAAGATTTGAGGATGAATTCCCGCAAACCTTTATGACTTTACTACAAGAAGATGACGAGCCTGCTACTTTCAAACAGGCCGTATCATGCCCTGCAAAAGACAAATGGATGGAAGCGATGAAGGAGGAATTAGAATCCATGAAAGTTAACCAAGTCTGGGACTTGGTTGACTTACCCAGAGGACGTAGAGCTATTGGAAACAAATGGGTTCTCAAGATCAAGCATAAGGTTGATGGCTCTATAGACAGATATAAAGCTCGCCTTGTCGCGAAAGGTTTTACGCAACAGGAAAGGATAGACTACGAAGAGACCTTCTCACCTGTTGTTCGTTTTACCTCGATTCGCTTGATTCTGGCTATGGTAGCTTCCTTAGACCTCGAATTACATCAGATGGATGTAAAGACTGCCTTTCTCAATGGAGAATTGGACGAGGAGTTCTATATGGAACAACCAACAGGGTTTGTAAATGAAGGAAACGAACATAAGGTTTGTAAACTTCGTAAGTCCATATATGGTCTTAAACAATCCTCGAGGCAATGATATATACGATTTCAAGAAGTTGTCTTATCAAATGGTTTTTCCATGCTTGATGAAGATAATTGTGTATATATCAAGAGGATTAAAAGCAAGTATGTTATTATGTCTCTATATGTAGATGACATTTTAATAGCCGGAAATGACAAGGGATTTGTGATGAATATCAAGGCTTGGCTTTCATCAGTTTTTGAGATGAAAGACATGGGAGAAGCCGCATATATCCTTGAAGTTAAAATTTCAAGGAATCGTTCGAAGAAACTTCTTTCTCTTTCACAAGAGACTTATATAAAGAAGGTTCTAGAACGTTTTAATATGCAGGACTGCAAGTCCATTGATACTCCTATAAGCAAATGCGATAATTTATGTCTGAAATCGTGTCCAAAGAACCAAAAAGAAAAGGAAATTATGGAAAACGTTCCATATTCCAGTGCAGTTGGTAGTCTTATATACGCTATGATGTGTACAAGACCGGACATCTATTTTGCCGTTGGAATGGTAAGTCGTTACCAATCCAATCCAGGGCAAGTACACTGGAAAGCGGTTAAGAGGATAATGCGGTATCTGTTGAGTATTGGACTCCCCGGATTTGGTTTTGGATGATGAGCAAACATAAATATATCATGAACTAACAATTTGTGAGCGCAGTTATGGAGATCGTCGCCAAATTCACGAGAACATCCACAGCGACGTCTCAGGACTTCTCAAAGCGCGTGATCGCATGCCTAAAGCCTCGTTGAAGCTTTTGTACCTTCTTTGAAGTCAAGAATGAAGATTGAAGCTTTGAAGACGGTTCGCTAAGGTTTATTTTATAGTCTTTTAGCTTCGATTTATAGAATGTTAAGCCTTGAGTAATTCTTACATTTCTATCTTCATTACGCTCATATCGTAGCTCTAGGATCTTAGTACAAGTTCATTCTAACTTCCTCGAAGCGTCGCGCTTCGACTCGGACTTGTTTGTGCATGTTAGTTGGTACAAGAACAAGTACTGACCGACTAGATGGTGATCTAGTCGGTCGTCAACTCTTCTTGGACCGACTAGTTTGATTCCTTAATTTCTTGGACTTTACTGTTTACAGTTAGTCGGTCTACGTTGACTCACCGACCGACTAGTTTGTGAACTAGTCGGTCAGTGATGCTTCTTTGACCGACTAGTTGTGACTTACTGTTCATACTAAATTTCTCCTAAGCTACTGTTTATCGTTAGTCGGTCTAAGAACGTTTGGTGACCGACTAGTTGTTGATCTAGTCGGTCAACATTTGTTCTTGGACCGACTAAATCATTTGTATTCAGACTATTTGTTTTTGACTCTTAGTCGGTCTAAGTTTACTGACCGACCGACTAGTTGTGAAACTAGTCGGTCAGAAAGTCTTCTTGGACCGACTAGTTATCTAGGTCTGAAATCTTCATCTGTTCACTGTTCACCTCTTAGTCGGTTCATGTTGTTTCACCGACCGACTAGTTGATGAACTAGTCGGTCAGTGGTTGTTCTTTGACCGACTAGTCTGCTTCAGATTTAGATCCGTTGGAGTTTTGAAAGCGACGTTTCTCTCTCCCTTTTCCCTTGATCCTTTAAATACCTGAAGGGGTTATTTCATAGGATCCAAGGCTGCTATTTCAGAGTTCTATTGATTCAAAGAGAAGCTTTCAACTCTCATCTTCAAGCTCTCCCATTATCAAGAATCTCTCCCTCACTCTTATTCCTTAAGAGAGATTCATTGGTTGTGAGCCTTCCAAGCCAAGGGCTTGATTCTATGTCATCCATCTCATCCCTAGGCTTCCATTGCTGGTCATCTTCTTGAAGCTAGGGTTTGGTGACTCTTCCTCCATCAAAATCATCTTTGCCCTAATTTGGTAAGAAATCTCAAGGCATAGGTATTTTGTTGGTAAGCATTTCATTTCAGTTATATTTGAATTGTATACTCTCGGTTGTGAGAGGTTTTGCGTGATCCCGGGTTGTGGGAGTCACGGTCATCGATTGTAGGTCGATTGCACTTGTGAGGTTTTCGCAAGTGTTCATATTGGAAATCTTGAGTTAGGGTTTCTAACTCAAGTATCCGGAAGGGATCCGGGTGGTTGGGACGTAGGATCACCGGGAACAAGTCGGGGAGACTTGGGTGGATCCGAACCCATTAAACCATTGTGTTTGCGTTTGCATTTATTCTTGTTGATTGTAGTTATTCCGCATCGTTGTTTGTTAATTGCACGATAATTAGGAATAACACTCCTTATTGTTTAAAAGTACTATTCACCCCCCCCTCTAGTACATGTGCAGTAGCTTCCCAGTGCACTACAGTATCTTAAAGGAACTGCGGACTATGCTTTATGCTATCAAGGAGATGCCTTGAGGCTCGAAGGCTACACTGATACTGATTGGGCAGGTGATCTCGATGAGCGACGATCGACCTCAGGATATGTTTTTCTACTCGGATCTGGTGCATTATCCTGGAGTAGCAAGAAGCAATCCTGCATCGCACTTTCAACTATGGAAGTTTGTAGCATTTAGCATGGCGGTCCAAGAAGCTGTTTGGCTTAGGAAGTTCTTAGACAGGCTAATTGATGCAACTGACTCAGGTGTTGTACCAATACACAGTGACAGTCAAGCATCTATAGCATATGTCAAAGATCCAAAATTCCATTGTAAGACCAAACACATTGATATCCGCTACAAATTTACAAAAGACTATGATAAAACCAAGAAGGTAGACATTAGGTACATATCTACGCATGAGATGATAGCGGATCCGCTTACGAAGGCGATCCCCAGAGATGTGTTTTACAAACACTTATCATCTCAAGGATTGCGTAAGAGCTGCGTTGTACCAATGTATATTCACATGTCTATGAATGATCAAATTTAATAAAAGAATAAGTTCTTTTCGACATTGCATATGAGTTTCTTGAAAATGTTTGTGTACATTTTTTATATCTCAGCTGTATTTTCTAGTATGTCGGACAGATTGAGGTTGGCTCTCTCACATGAGCAACCGCCTTTATTCTATCAGACGGATATGATAAAGATGAGACCTGTTTAAAGTCAAAATCGTCAGACGGATGATTTAGAGTCATGACTTAAACAAAATGGTCATATGAGAGATCTGCATCATATGGATGCTTACAAAAGATCTAAAAGGAATTTTTTTCCTATCTGTCTTATGCGGGATGTGGGTCCAGGAGATTAAAGAGTAGTAAAAGGGACTCAAAGTCAGACATTGTGGTGTCTGATCATCATCCTTTCAACATCATTAAGACATACGCTCCCTGGGAAAGGAGTGATGTTGTAATACGTATTCATACTACGTATGCATTTGACCATTGGGTTAGAATAGTAATTGCGTTTACTATTATGTGAGACCCAAAGACCACATGGGTCTTAACTCATTACCCTTATGGACTCTAATTGGTTCCTTTAGATTTGACTGGGTGATTGCTATCTTAGCATGTTGCTTATGGACTATGGTCAATTCGGTCCGGCGGGGCATGTTAGAAAAGCAAGTCAAGTCAAGATCGAAAGGATCGCAAGAAGAGGAAGATTAATTTCATATTCATATTTGGACTTTAAAGATTCAAAGCTGGCCAGCCAATTGTAATCCAGATGGGATTCAATTGTTGAATATAAAGTATAAGAAATGTGAAGAAATAATCTAGGGTATAGCATGCGTTAATCTACTCAACTTTGCACCTCGAGGAGTGTTGTGTATCTCTAACAAGTGCATAATAGCGGACTCTATGCGCATGACGGTCACACGGTCTATTTCTCGGTATGATAAACAGAAGAACTAAAGGAAAAGATGTTTCCTTACAATCCCCTCAAGTGTGAGTGGGAGATGTTGGATATGGACGACATATATACACCCATGAGGGGATGTATGAGGGCATATGGACCTCAGATGTCGCGTGCACGAAAGCGTGCGCGAAGGGAACTTTTTCTCGTGTGAAAAGGACCACTCAATAAGTGGAAAAAGTCACTTTATAAGTGCAAAAAGGCACTTGATAAGTGAATGAAGAAGAGGATAAGTGAATGTGCTAATATAGGCTAATAAGCTTATATTTAGTTATTTCCTACAATAACTACCCCTAAAGCCTATAAATAGGACCCAAGGGTAAGGCATTTATACAAATCTTACCATGCCATAAGTTTGCATAAGGCAACTTGCGTTCTTCTTCTCCATTCCATTAAAATCCTCTTCTAAATAGAGATTTAGGCGATGAAACGCTGCTTCGATCCTCCGTGACGAAGTACTGACCGTTGTGGCGAATCCGAGGGCGAAGTTCGGAGATTACGGTGCCGCGTACGCAAGCGTAAGTCTCTCCTCTTCATTCGATCCTAACATCGTTGTTTTGACAGGATCCTACAGATTTTGATCACTCCATATTTTACACCCTTTTTCTGCATGTTTGCATGCCACTTTGATCGCTCATATCGAGTTTTTCACTATTATTCGACAATATTGCGATGCTTTTCATGATTTCTTGTTTTTGTTGTATTTCAGGAGATATAGAGCGATTCGGAGTGATTTTGAGATCAAGAGGATTTGCACCCACTCCGGAGTGTCACCCAAGGCTCTTTTGAGGGCTATTCGACGATGGAAGACAAGTGGAAGAAGAAGGAACTACGCAGGAGCGACGAGGTGGCGAAATGATGAAGATTGGGCATCTACAGCATGTCACTCGGCCGAGTGAAGCACTCACTCGGCCGAGCAAGAAGATCACTCGGCCGACCAGACCGGACACGCACCACAGAAGGAAATCAGCGTGCACTCGGCCGAGTGACGATAGTCCACTCGGACGAGTATGGAGATCCCCTCACCCGAGTGGCATGGGAAAATCCACCCTCCGAAGGAGCCAACTTACTGGAATCCGTCAGTCGATTTCAGAGTTGTCACTCGGCCGAGCATGGAATGCCCCTCGGTCGAGTGAGTAAAGCCACTCAGCCGAGTCACCTCCGAAGACAGACCCCCAAAAATCCCCGACTTACTGGAAATGTACAGGGTTTGTCACTCGGCCAAGTGACATTTGTCACTCGACCGAGTGACAAATGTCACTCGGCCGAGTGAGCCGCTCCGCCTGCTGCGTAAAGTGCGATTTCTGGGCTGCGCCGGGGCATTTCTGTCACGATTTTCTGGGCGATTTTGAGGGGTATTTAAACCCAGTTTTTGCCCTAGTTTAGGAGGACTTTTTGATACTTTTTGGCAGCCTTTTTGAGAGCTTTTTAGATCATTAGATTTAGCTTTTCTCTTAGAGATTAAAAGGTTATTTTTGTTGGATGCTATTAGATTCTCATTGGTTTGTCTCTCTTCTTATCAAAAACTCTATTTTTGTTGATAATTTGTCTATTGCAATGAATTGTGCTGATTTTGCCATTGATTTTCTCATGAATTGCATGATGATTAGTGAGTAGTTTTATCGCCTTAGGGCATAGGGATGAACTCTATGGACCCTAGTTCTAAATTGTGATGAATTGGTGAAATTCTTGCTAGAATTGATTAGGGTTAGGTTAGGATTGATTAATTACGGATAGCTAGGGATTCATATTGATTGGGATTTGCAAGAGATTGGGTCCCAATTGATATGAAGCCCTAGAAATTCGATTTAGATTTACGATTGGACTTCTCTAGAATTGGTTTGCAAGAGATTGGGCCAAAGCTAGGATTTTTAATCGTGTTTCTATACCAATATCCGTTTGCAAGAGATTGGACAGGTAGGAACTATCTCAACCTAGGTCGTAGCTCGAGTTTGCACGAGAGTGGGCTCGAGATACGGTTGAACGATGATGTCGTTCTTCACACTAGCGGCTTAGGTTAGGGTTTCCAAGAGATTGGGCCCTACCCTAGGTTCGCTATAGACTGGCAATAGCGCGAGAGCGTGAGCTTGGTTCTACATTTAGTTGCGATTAGTTCACCTAAAATTCAAGTCTAGCAATGATGTAACCTACGAATCACAACGATGAGATACGGTCCGTAGCGGTGATTCCCTATACCCAGGCGCTTTATTTTATTAATATTTTTATCAACATTCAAACGATTGTGACAATTTTACCCCAAATTATTCTCGACTATTTTGATAGCTAGGTGATTGGAAGGAGACACTATCATTGTTCATCCCTGAGTTCGATACCCGCTCGCCGCTACACCGTGAGCTTGCGGTAAGACTACGAGTCGCTTGTCCTGGGTGCGATCAAGTGGTCATGCACCAGTTGAACGTCGACCCCAATTTCAAACCGGTCAGGCAGAAGAAGCAGAACCTAGGTGGCGAAAAGAGGAGGGCTGCCTCCGAGGAGGTGGAACGCCTGCTCGACGCCGACTTCATCCGGGAAGTCTGGTACCCGAAGTGGTTGTGCAACGTCGTGATGGTGAAGAAGTCCAGTGGCAAGTGTCGAATGTTCGTAGACTTCAGCGACCTCAACAAGGCTTGCCCCAAGGATAGCTACCCACTACCCCGCATCGATCATCCCGTGGACAGCGCCTCTGGCTACGAGATGCTCAGTTTCATGGACGCATACTCAGGGTACAACCAGGTCCAGATGGACCCTCGAGACGAAGAGAAGACGTCCTTCACTACCGACCGATGGACCTTCTGTTACAAGAAGATGCCCTTCGACCTAAAGAACGCAGGGGCGACCTACCAGAGGATTGTCAACAAGGTGTTCGACTCTCAGATAGGGAGGAACCTGGAAGTCTACATGGATGACATGTTGGTCAAGTCGAGAGGTCCAACTGACCACATTGCTGACCTCAAGGAGACCTTCGAGCGGCTGCGGAAACACAACGTCAGACTCAACCTCGCAAAGTGCACGTTCGGGGTGAGATCCGAAAAGTTCTTGGGGTTCATGATCACTAATCGCGGCATCGAAGCCAACCCCGACAAGATCGAGGCTCTGGTCAATATGCGAGAACCGACGACAATCAAAGAGCTGTAGAGATTAAATGGACGCATCGCCACACTAGGGCATTTTTTTGTCCAAGTCGGCGGAGAGGTCCCTCCCCTTCTTCAAGACCCTGAGGAAAGCACTAGCCGAGCCCACCGATAAGAAGAAGACCGTTCAATAGGACAAGGACTGCATCCGAGCGTTTGCCAAACTCAAGGAGTACCTGCGCAGTCCACCGCTCCTTTCCAAACCTAGAGAGGGGGAATCGCTGAGCCTATACCTAGCTTGTACGGGGGAGGCGGTGAGCTCAATGCTGATCAGAGAAGACGACAGGGTGCAGAGGCCGGTGTACTATACCAGCTGAGTTTTGAATGATGCTGAGGGATGGTATACACCCATGGAGAAGCTCGCGTATGCCCTTGTGCTCTCGGCCTGGAGACTCTGATCTTACTTCCAAGCTCACACGATACTGGTCCTTACCGATTCCCAACTCAAGCAGAACCTCAAGAGGTTCGACCGAATGGGGAGGATGCTGAATTGGGGGTGGAGCTGAGCAAGTTCGACCTTCGATTTAAGTCGTGGATGGCCATAAAGGGGCAAGCCCTAGCGGACTTCATCGTCGAGTGCACCGTCGAAGGAGGAACCCCCCCGAAGAAGTGCCCTCGGCTGCGGTAACTCACTAACCCATATCTTTCCTTTCAACTGACATCATTCTTACCGATCGCCCAAGGGACCCAGATACATGGGTAGTCCACGTAGATGGATCAGCTACCCGGGCGGGGAATGGGGCTGGTATCGTCATCCAATCACCTGACGGGAACTTCGTCGAGTACGTGCTCCGGTTCAAGTTTCCAGCCACCACCAACGTGGCCGAGTACGAAGCCGCCATAAATGGTTTGAGGCTGGCCAGAGAACTCAGAGCAGACTCAGTGCACCTCCTCAGTGATTCAAAGCTCGTCATCCACCAGTTGCAGGGAGACTACGAGGCTCGCAAGAGGCGATGCAGCACTACCTTGCCTCAGCCAGACCGAGCTGTCCAAATTCAAGCGAGCCGAGACCTTCCACCTCCCACGGTCGGAGAATGCACGCACCGATGCCCTATCAAAACTGGCCTCCTCCTCTCCCAAGGAGTTAGGTCGCGCCATCTACGTGGAGAACCTTCAATTTCCCAGTACAGAAGAGAAGGAAGTCATGGCCATCGACGAGGAGCCATTTGGATGGATCCGATTGTTCGGTATCTATCCATGGAGAAGTTCCGTCAGACCTGGACAAGCGTCGGTCCCTGGAACAAAGGGCTCTCCGGTACATGATCTATGAAGGGGCGCTGTATAAAAGACGATGGACGAAGACAGACATCCTTCCCTACCTCAAGTGCCTCAGACCTCGGGAGGTTGACTATGTCCTCCGAGAGGTGCACGAGGGGGTCTGCGATAATCACTATGGGGGCAAGACGATCGCCCAGAAAATCTTGAGGCAAGGGTATTACTGGCCAACCTTAGTCGCGACGTAATTGAATACGTCCAAAGGTGCCAGGAATGCCAGAGGTTCGCCAAACTCGGGTCATCCCCCCTGTCGGAGCTCATTCCGATCATCAGACCAGTACCTTTCACGAAATGGAAACTCGACATCCTCGGGCCCTTCACTTCCGGGCGGGGGCAGATGAAGTACTTGATCGTGGCGGTGGACTACTTCACTAAGTGGATTGAGGCGGAACCCCTTGCCTCTATCACTTGGAAGAAGGCGAAGAGCTTCGTGTGGAACTTCATCATCTCCAGGTTTGGGATTCCCCGAGCCATCGTCACAGACAATGGGAAGCAATTTGATTCCGTGGGGTTCAAGGACTTCTGCGTGGAATGGAAGATCAAACTCATGTTCGCCTCGTTGGCACACCCTCAGACCAATAGGATGGCCGAAGCCGCCAACAAATGCATCATCGAACCCTTTCACAAGAAAGTGGCAGATGCGGAAGGGAGATGGCCAGAGGAACTCCCGGGGATACTCTGGTCATACTGGATGACCCACAAGCCGGCCACGAGCGAAACCCCTTTCATGCTCGCATATGGCACCGAGGCGGTGGTGCCTGTCGAGGTGGGCGAGGAATCTCTTTGCATAAAGCACTTTGACAAGGAGGGAACTCGGAAGGCTTGGAGCTCGGTCTAGAAATAGTGGGCGAGCGACGGGAGCAGGCCCTGGCCACCATCGTTTGGTTGAAACAGAAGGTGGATCGTTATTACAACTCCCGTGTTAGGGAAGAAGTTTCCACCAGGGGGATCTTGTCCTCAAAAAGGCGGCCTTCAACCCGGAGATTACCCGCAAAGGGAAGCTGGCAGCTAAGTGGGAGGGACCTTATAAGGTCACCGAAGTCCTCGGACCCGCAACCTATCGGCTAGCCAATTTGGAAGGGAAAGCCCTGACTCACACCTGGAACTCCGAGCACTTGCGCAAGTACTATCAGTGAGGACGGACCCTAAATTTATCTTCCCCTTATCTGAATGAATGCGTTAAGAAGCAAGGAACAAATCCTCCTAACTCTATTCACTTGATAGACCCACGCAGGATGGGGAACCCCCACTAGCTGAGTGTCTCGATGGCCGACCACAAGGCTGGGGAACAAACCCCCCGAGCATGCCGGCCACGCCACCAGTTGGTGGGTTGGGGGTAACTCCCCCAGCTAGCCAATTGGGAGGACCGATCGTAAGGCTGTGGGCAACTCCTCTAGCGGGTCGGTCCGTCGTCCAGTCATGAGACTGGGGGTAGCTCCCCCAGCAGACTAGCCGACTCAAACCGACCGTAAGGCTAGGGGCAACCCCCCCAGTGGGGCGGTCAAATAACTGACTGTAAGGCTGGGGGCAACTCCCTCAGCGGGTCGATCAAATGACTGACGTAAGGCTGGGGCAACTCCTCCAGCAGGACGGACACGAGGGCCAACCATGAGGCTGGGGGTAACTCCCCCAGCGGGCGGACTCAACGATCAGCTGTAAGACTAGGGGTCGCGCCCCAAGCTGGCTGACTGATCCCAACCGACCGTAAGTCTGGGGGCAACTCCTCCAGCATGTCAGCATATCGGTCACCCGTAAGCCTGAGGGATAGCTCACCCCAGCTGGCCGATCGACCCAAAGCCACTGTAAGGCGGGGGGAAACTCCCCCCAGCAGGCTAGCCGTCCGATCGCCTGAGGGGCCCGAGATGGGACACCTCCGCAGAGCGACCGACTCCCTCCTTTGCGGCTAAGAACGGAGCCTCGGCCACTCGAATGGCTGCAAATCCTGGAGAAGCGGCTCGGCGACAGGATCACCAAGGTGAGCAAGGAAATCTCTCCGGCCAGCCCCGCAAGAATATCCTGTCCCAGGCGGACGGAGGAAGATGAACGACCACAAACAAAAATCCGTTGCAAAAAACGGCATGTTACACAAAAGCCGAGCATGGATTTTCCAAAAACAATGAGGCTGAAGGACTAAGACTCCTCTCCCTCACCAGCATCCAGAACCTCTTTGGGAACGTCGACGGGCTGCTCGGGGTGTCCGACCCGATCTTCCACCTCGCCCTCGGAGTCTAGCTGGAGCTCCTCAAAACGGATCCCGGAGAGAGGGAATTTTCACTGGATCTCAGACTGGCAACGGGCGAATCCCTTCTCGAACACTTCGAACATCGCACCGGCCACAAAAGGCATGGCGTACTTGTCCACTGCGTCCTGGGCAATTCGCTTGGGATCCACCGCCCCCAGCTCTTGAATCCGACCCTCGAGGACGACAACCTAGCGCTGGTGCTCCGCCTGCTCCTTTTTCGGCCTCTCTGGAGCTCGTGTTGAGCTTGGCCAGAAGAACCCGTTCTCTCTCCTCCTCCGCCTCCAGGAGGCCTGTGAGCTCTGTGGCGTCGGCTACGACAACAGGATCGATATCAATACCCGCTTCGGCGGCCGCTTTGGCGGCCGTTTTGGCGGCCTCTATAAGCTCGGTAATCCGATCCTCGACATTTGCCTTCCCGACTAAGGCCATGGCCTTCTCCAGCTCCGACTTCTCCAAGGCAGCAGAGAGCTCGGTAACCTGAGTCTCTAAGGACCTAACAGGTGCCTCGGCTAATTGGCTCGCCTCTCCTTCTCCCCCCTCAGTCTCAGGTTTCCGCGCCGAGTCGGCCTTGCCCTGCGAGAGAGCCGCGAATTGATGCATTATCGAAAGTCCGGTCGAGGATAACTGCACCAAGAGGCGGAAATAAGTCGAGGACCACTACAAGGGATGGAGTGAGCGAAAGTCCTCAACTGCTGACCAGTCTGAACTATGAAGGCAGCCAGACGATCACCTTTTACCCCGTCCAGCACGGATTGGTCTGTAGGGAGGCAACTATTTTCAGCCAACCGAGCCGCCGCTCCGCAATTGGAGAAAACTGATTCCTTCAGTCCCACGGGGAAGCGAGGACGGAGTAAGCCCTTGCCTGACCGGGGAAGATCATCCTGAGCTGAGCGGAACGTGCCCAGGTACCGCTCGTAAAGCTCGGGGAGTGGCCCCTACGGGAGAGGCGAGGGCCCGGCGCAGGGCCAAAAGTCTTCCGTGGGGGAAGGCTGGGCCCGACCCTCAGGCGAAGGAACACCGACCACCGTTGCTCGGGTGCGGCCCTTTTTCTGGGTATCCTCCAACCGAGAGGGCAGAACTGGCTCCCTCGCTATCTTAGAACTGGCTCCGGAGGGCCCGACCCACTGTTTCTTCCGAACTTCTAATACATGATCCCTTCTCCATGGGTTGGGGGCTGGGACAGTGGCTGGAAGAGATGGCTGAGAAGATCATTGGGCGAACCCACCTGCACCAGAAGGCAGAAGACGGGATCAGAACCGGATAGATGGGCCTCAAGCTTCGGACTTCGACGAAACTCACCGATGGGCCACACGGTCTTCCGCAGATTAAGGTCGGAGAAGAGGACATCGATTCTCCGATCCCCGGCAGGGACTGCCAACAAGGTGTCAACTGCCTTGAGCTCGGTGTCAGTTGGACTCCCGAGCTCGAGAACCAACATGCTTGCGGCCCCCCAGCAGACCGGGAAATCCACCTCCGAAAGGAAGACGACGAAGACGAATTTTCCCTTCCAATGTTTCAAAGAACTCGGCACCCCCAGCACCAAGCTCTTCTTTGGTCGAGCACTGATGTAAAGCCAGGCCCCCGACTGGTGATGGCTCAGGTGATAGAATTGAGCAAAAAATCGGAGAGACAGCTCGACCCCCTTCAACACGCAGAGAACGACAAACCCAACAATACACCCAATGGCGTTGGGGCAGAATTGGCATAAGGCCACCCTGTAAGCTCGCAGAAGCTCGGCGATAAAGGGGTGGAGAGGGAACCAAAGCCCAAATCAAAAACTCTGCTCATACAGCCCGATTTCCCGGGGACCGGGGAAGTAGATCCGCTCGTCCACCTCAGGAGCCCGGGCAAAGCATGGGGGAAGAAGATAGCTGGTGCGCAGATCCCCAATTGAGGTAGCGCAGACAGACGACGGCCACCCCAGTACCTCGAGAGGCACCTCTGAGAGCTCTCCTCTGTGACGGCGCACCACCGTGACGGAGCCGCGAGTCAGACCTGGGTCGGTAACAGCCTCCGGTCGCCCTGAACCAGCCGTAGAAGAGGACGACATGAGACAGAACTTGGAGCAAGACCCGGTTCGACGGAGAGGGAAAGGAGGAGGAGGATGTCAATTGGAAAAGTGAAACCCTCTTCCGATGGACGACGGCCTCCTTTTATATCGTTCCCTCGAGACCTTCCCTCACGTTGCGAGACAATCGCACAGGCACACGTGTCGGCGTCCCGCGGGGCGTGACTCCTCGAATTCCACGCCTATGGGCTGAGAGAAATTCAACCGGCCTAGGCCATGGTGGCCTTCATTTAATGGCCCGGTCTCGACTGAAGCGCCTGTCAAAATCCACTAGAGTCACATCGCCCGAACCGAACCAGCTAAACCCGATCGGCACGACCGATGGGGACAATTGATACGACTATTTTAGATTGGCCCAGATACAGGCAGCCCAAGCCCACACGGAAAGAAGTGGTCTCTCCAAAAGACGCTTTCGGGCCAACCCACGCAGGCCCCCGTGGAAGCCCAGCTTTGGATCACCCACGATCAGACGCACGCCCGGTCAGCCCACGACTGAGGGAGCTAACCGCTCCCCAAAACGCTCTCCCTTAATGGCCATTGAGGGAACCCATTAATCCACCTTGATGGCGCATAAAGGCGCCTGGAGGGATGCGGATCATGGGGACGAAATAAGGGGGCACGAAGACACGTCGATCGTGGGGGAAATCCCTATATAGTGGCAGGGGCACGAACGAAGAACAGGATCGAATCCCCGACATCAGCAACGGAGGTATTCCATTAAAAGACCTTACTTTCCCCATTATCTCCCCTCCTATAGCTCAGTCTGAGGATACGTGTGCCAGCCTCTTCTCTTAAGCTGTACCGATCCCGCCGAGTATCACTCAGATCCGTTCTGACTTAGGCATCGGAGGGGACTTGGCCGAAACCAAGGTCCCCCACCCCCCCCCCCCCCCCCCCCGCCCCTCTGACGAGTTTCTTCGTCTATTCAGGGTAACGTGGACTCAATGCGTCGAGGCTACCCCTCAGCGCGGAGCTCACCGAGGCTAGGTCCGATCGTCATCTAGCCCGCTCGTCACCAGTCGGCATCGCCATCAACCGAGACCCCGGGATAATCCAGGCGCCGAGGCCACCCCTCGGCACTTGACCAACCGAGCCCGAGCGCTCACATAGGTGCCGAGGCTCCCCCTCCGCACCTCGCTGAATGAGATCAGACACTCAGCACGGAGAGCCCGCTCGTCCACGGCACATCGTGCGATCCACGCCGAGTGCACGCGCTCTTGGCGTGACCAAGGGATCCAACCGACTCCTTTGACCGCGTTGACCGTCGAGTTGCCGGTCAACGATCCAGCGGTGAGAAAACACCCGTAAACACCAGCCGCGGTCATGTAATCAGCATAGTACTCCTTGGCCACCTTTTCTTCTAATTTTCTCATCGGAAGGCTGTGAATTTTGCGATCATGTGAGTACTCCCAGCTGCGGGTACTCCAGTGAAAATTGTAGAGAGGGAGAAATCGATGGCCTTGTGCGGCCACAATCTCGCATCCACCACAAATTGCACCTCTTCTCTGGCCGTGTAGTATGGGAAACTCACACGTGTCCATCCTGGATTCACACCATGGTACCCCTGCAACAAGAACACAGAGCCCTTCACATTCTACGCATATTCGTTTAATAATGCGAGGGTTTTAATTAGATTACGATATTCACCTTCTCAACGGCAGCTTTGATGAGTTTCGATTGAGCCCAGCCGATCCCCAGCAGCACGTGGCCGTACGGCCCCGCACATGCGCAGCCTCCGCGGGCCTGGATCCCGAACAGGTCGTTCATCAGCTTAACCACGTACCGGCAGTGCAGATGCTTGCCACCTGTCCCTTCGGGTACGCGAGGAAGGAGACGATCGGCTGTCTGCCCACGCAGGTGCTGCACAGGACTCGCACGTGTGGATTGCTCGCGAGCCGCTCCGAGACGCGCCGCACCAGCCAGGCTTCCCTCTCTTGGATGAACGCGTTGCCCTCCTTGACGGAAAATGCCATCGCCGCGCGCATTTTCCGCGCTATCGCCGGCGTGCCGGCGTCTTCCCGCTCCTCTAGCACATCGCATTATGAATAGAGACATGTCATGTGAAAATGTGATCAACCAGTCAAGGACGAACATGATGATGAGGTTGACGTGACCAGGGGCGTAACGCATTTGTTTATACATATGGTTGGTCATCACGTGCTTGTAAAACTTATAGTACTGGTTCGAGACCTTGACATTTTTAAGTTCCAGGCTTTTGTCTTTTTACATATTTGACCTTGTCAATATTCTAATTGCAGTGTTACACCAATGTTCCTACAATTTAAGTTATCACTTTTCTTTTAAAACCTTTCCGATTTTTACATATTTGACCTTGTAAAATATTCTAATTGCAGTACAACATCAATGTTTCCTACAATTTGATTTCCCCTTTTCATTTTAAATAAACCTTTTGGCTTTTTACATATTTGACACTGTCAATATTCTAACTGTAGCATGACACCAAGTTTCCTACAATTTAATTTAGCCATTTTCTTTTTACACTTTTCGGCGTTTTTCATAGTTCACCATGTCAATGTTCTAATTGCAGTATGTTGATTACATGTTTACACCCTTTGGAAGATACTAATCAACAAAGTTGTGAATATAGTAAATTTACTTTGAACAATATGTGTATTAGTTGGCTATCGCACGCAAACATTCCCTTCCCTTTTTTGACGATGAGATCATTCAATTTATTTTTCATGTTCTAAAATCGCAAACTGCCAATTTAGTTTGGTTGGGCTGCGTTACTATTCAATGTAAATTCAGTATTTTATTTTTTTAGGAAGCAAAGCCGGGTTTTGCATTGAATTTGGTCATCTATGTGGGAAGGATATCTCATTGGTTAACATTTCATTTTTAGTGTGGACTCATGAGTATGCTAATTATTTCCATAGAAAAAATTTCCAAACATAAAAAATAAGTATGATTATTTTTTTGATTAGTTACATAATTACCTAAAAGCACATTCTTAGATGTGATAAACTTCTACCATTACTGAAATTGCTGGACGTGACGTCATGCTTGGTTACCTTCTTATCGTGTCCGCCAACAGAAAGGCCGGTGCCGCCGCCGCTGGTTGACGGCAGCGAGCCCTTGATTTGACATAGAGACTCGCTCATCAGAAGAATCCCGGGGCTGCCCGGCCCACCGATGAACTTGTGGGGGCTCAAGAAGACCGCGTCGTAGCCGTCCCATTGCCCCGATCTCCTATCGATCTGTGCATATGGTCCGCTAAAAAGGATAACAAAAGGTATAATTAAGGGGCAAAAACGTGAATAATTATTTCATGAATGTTACCTGCATATAAAGTCGAAGCACGCATACGCGCCATGTTGATGCAGCACGCGTGCGATGGCACGCGTGTCGGTGTGCACCCCGGAGACGTTGCTGCAGGCCGAGAAGGACCCAAGCTTGGGCCGTCCTCAGGGGCTTCAAGGACCTCGGTGAGTGCATCGACATCCAGTGGCGTACCCAGGATTATTTTTTGCACTGGGCAAAAATAAAGATGATACACAGAATAATATATAAAAATATTATTGACTTTCTACCACTAGCTTTATGTCAAATAAAGATCGTCATGTTATAATTTCAATAATGATGTAACTAATTAAAAAATAATCATACTTATTTTGGGTGCTGCTTTGGAAATTATTTTTCGAAGGAAATAACTAGCATACTCATGAGGCCAAAGTAAAAATAATAATATTAACCAATGGTAATATTAAAAAATTAAGATGTAAAAGTCAGTCCTAATAATGTTCTACTAGGATCAAAATAGAAACAAAGACATGCAATCTCTATTAAAAATCAAAGAAAAATATCAAAAAAACATTAATTCTAAATTAAAATAAATACCAAATTCAATGCAAAACACAGTCTTGCTGCTAAAAATTAAAATCCTAAATTTACACTGAATGGTTACACAACCAAACCAAAATTTTAAAGCAATTAGAGCTAAATGCGGGATCGAATAAATTAAGAAAGACAGTGCTTGAAAAATCAATGATTTAGCCAAAAAATACACCCTAAAAGTGGAAAAACACAATTCAAGTGAATCAAAATAATTATAGATTGAAGCATATGCAGTTAGGCATGGTGTCAATTGGATATAGAACTAGCAAGTGGAAACCCTAAAAATATTATCAAATTCAAAACAAATTACACTATCAAAACACATGATCAAGAACTATCGGGGACAACTTGAAAAAAAAGCATAGAAAAATTAAATGGTACGTGTATTGAGAGCAATTAGATCTGTTTGCGTAGCAACCCCCTTTGAATTTTTATGACAAAGGGCTTTAAAATGGTATATGTGCTAAGCAATTAGGATTAAATGGTAGGTGTACTAAGCAATTAGATCTGTTTGCACAGCAACTCCCTTTAAATTTTTATGAAATGGTACGCATTAGGTCTGTTTTGCATGTTGTAACGGTCAGTGTTTTCTAGGCGTATTATTTGCGTGTGTTCGTATTTTCGTCTTGACCATCCGGATGTTTTCGTGCGCGACTTCTATGCTTGTGCGTCAATGCGAGCGTGTTTCCGTTCTTCGTTTTACCAAACCATCATAAACTGACTATCCATTTTAACGAATTGCCTTAACACCAATTAATTACCCAAATTACATTGCCCTAATTAATTACACTTAATCAAGGTACTAATTAAACCTTATTAATTTCCACCGTTTAAGTGGGTGAGATCCAACACCCTTCAATTTGTTCTCCCCACAACCAGCTGTTCCCCCACCAAACTGTCTCCCACACTATTCCTTTATCTGAATCAACATCGTCAACGTCTCCTTCACCTGCAACCTTCTTCCTTCACTGCAACCCAAAAACAATCTCCCCCTGCAAACCAAAAGTCTTCTCCCCTACAGAGTTCTCCGAGCCAAAACACAAGCCTGAAACCCAACATTCAAACGAAAATCAGCCTTCCCCAAAATCAGCTTCCCAAATCATTCCCAAAAACAACATCAGAATCAAATGAACCACAAACTGAAATCTAGAGAGGAGAAATCTGAAAACCCAAATTCAGATTCTCACAAATCCATTTCAGATCCAAAAATTTGAAACCCCAAAAACAAAAATCTGAAAACAAAACCCCAAACCAAATCTTCCTCCTCTTCCCTCCACCTTCTCCACTCTTCCTCCTCCACCTCAGCCCACGCCACCGCCGGATCCCGCCTGCAACGCCGGAAGCGCGCGCCGCCGCCGGAGGACCGTCGCCTGGGAGCCGTCGCCTTGCGCCCAGCGCCGCCGCCGGCCAGGAGGCCGCGCCGCCGTCTTCCCCTCACACGCCGGCAGCTCTCCCCCCGTTGCGCGTCCGTGGGTAGCTCCTCCCCCTTTTTGTGTTTGTGTGAGCTCCCAAGGGCCATGGCTGCCTGTAAGTTAACAAATGAAAAAAAAAAGAATAGAAACGAAAAGGACAGAAGGAGAGAAATGGAGACAGAGAGACATGGAGTTTGGGGGGGTTAATGTATACAAATATGTTAATTGGGGTAAGTGACAGCATGGGTTAATAAAGGATAAAGGGCCTATTAAAAGAAAGAAGTTAATGAGAGGAAGAAAGAGTGTTAGAAATTAGTTATAATATAAAGTTAGCCTTGTTAGTGAAGCAACAGCAAAACAAATGCAATAAAGAGGTGACAGAGACTGGCATATGAATGGGAAGGGTCAGCCTTAGTAATAACTAATAAGAAAGAGAGATAGATAGTTTTTAAAATATTTGCGTAAGGGTAGGGGACAGCTTGTTTAATAAAAGGTAATATTTGATAGGGTTGTAGTAGGTAGAGTTTTTGTAACCGTACCCTTATGTTAACATGTTAAATAGTTTATCGATTAGAAGTTTAACTATTTGGTTAAGTTGTGTTTGTATAATCCAAGTCAGTTTATTAATTGTTTAATGATGTTAGGGTAATAATGTTAGTATAAATAAGGTGTATCCTGTTGGTATGGCATAATGTAAACGCCACCCTAGCCAGAGAACCCGACAAAATTAGACGAAACCAATTCGGGTGTTATTTTAATATTGCGCGTATTACGCAAAATTTCTAATTCAGTGATTTGTGTAACTAAAACAGAGAACCGGACATACCGACACGTAATACCCGTCACGACGAATCCAACGACACCAAAATCACCGAAAACAGGCAAGTATGCAATTTATAGTGAATTTGTGAATGTAAATACTCTTTTAGCTTTCTGCAGGCAAAGTTCCATAACTCAATTGTCACGTCGTATTCGTTAAATTCACATGCCCAGGATTCTGTTAAATTGTTGTAAATATTGCTCGATATTCTTGTAACCATGGAAATTATTGTGTAAGGATAAGTGGTCACATTATTAAATTCGTGCTTGTAATTCTCAAAATGACTAACAAGAGAGTGACATCGTGAAATCGTGCGCCTCGAAGGCGAAATCGTGACTTTCGTGATTGCCATGTGAGTTGACTAGGCTGGCCCGTGTTCCAGCACAAATCATGGGGTGGGGTTAGGGTTGTGCGGCCACTAGGCGTATGATGGGGTACTCTCTTCAAGGGCACCACCCGTATGCGGTGGGTTAGCGCCAAGCACGGTAAGCCCCCGTGTGAAGAACGACCCACTCATCACGTCCTACCGGCGAGAACCCTATTATAGACGTGTGACACTAACTTGAAACTTGCAAAGTGAAATTGTTACCTCAGTGAAATTTTTATCTCAGTGACATTGACATGCTTTACTTTACTTGTCAGATTGTTTAGAACTGCATGATAGGATGTATTTACTTTAAAATCAGCATGCTTAAAACTTTCATTGTTATCTCGTTTAATTTATAATTGCCTCTTAAATCCAGTATAAATTTGTATATCTTGCCTTGGGTTCTAACATCTTCTTGCAGACCCTTGCTGACATACATTCATGTTTTTGGATGTATGTCAGATCCCGAGCTTGAGTATCAGGAGGTTCCTTCCGAGACACCTGACTTGGAGAGTCAGGAGTTCGCTGTAGACGCCGAGTTTCTCCCTGCGGAGAACTAGTGGGCTATTCCATTGCTGCTTGCCGTAGTTGCTTTCTATTATTGTTGAGTGTACGTTATTATTGTTGTATTTCGGCCCAGCTGAGGCTTGTAGTTTTATTTCGTGTGCGGACGCTTATTATTTCTGGATGTGGCTTGTAATGTATGAATAATTCTGGTTGTTCTGAAAAGCGTGCGAAGGACCTGCCCTTGCGTTTTACCACAGACGCTTCATGAACCTGAGTTTCACAGCTCCGGTTCAAGCGGACCTCAGTAACGCTCTCGCTTCCGTCTTTTTGGGAAGCGGGGCGTTACAGGTTTTAGTGGTGGCCCACGCAGGTCACGACTCTTTGCATTTGCGAATTCAGAACAATGAGAATATTTTCATCGGCCAAACATCTACAAGATCACATACGCGAGATTAACTTGGGTTTTCCTATCTCAGAATGGCTGAGGGACGAAACACCCAAAATGGACCCGGAGCTGCTGGAGGCGGAAGTGACGACATCCGCCAGATGCTTGGTGTTATGAGGGAAATGCTTGAGGTTCAGCACCACTTGGTCCAGCAGGGACGTCAGGCTGCACCAGTTGCTCCACCGCCTCGCTATGAGCCTGGAGCCAAGCAGTTCAAGGAGATGCATCCGACGAGTTTCTCTGGACGAGAGGGCCCACTAGCGGCCGAGGAATGGCTTCGCAAGACTGCGGATAACTTGGGTCTTGCCCGAATCAATCCAAACGATTGGGTAGACCTCGCCAAGCAGCAGCTGACAGACAATGCACGTCATTGGTGGGATGCTGAAGAGGCTAGGCTGATCAAGCCGATTCTTTGGGCTACTTTTCGTCAGAGGTTTGACGCCCAGTACTTCCCGAAGTCTGCAAAGAGGGAGATGCAGCAGCGCTTCATCAACCTGGAGCAGGGCACCAGGACAGTCGATGAGTATGAGGCCGAATTTACCATGCTGAGTCGATTCGCCACTACACTGGTAGCAGACGAGGAGGACTGTGCACACCGCTTTCTGCAGGGCTTAGACCTGGACATACAGGAAATATTGTCCGGGCACACCTTTACTACTCATGAGCAAGTCCTAGTGGCTGTGAAGCAGCGCGAGCAGGTAGTTTATCAGAAGCGGGCACGCCAGGCGGGCAAGCGCCCGATGGAGCCACAGAGGAGTGCACCTAGGCCCGGCTTTCGTCCTGTTCAGATCACACAGTTCAAAAGGCCAGCTGCACCTGTCCCCAACCGAGCTGAGTTGGTTTGCCATTTCTGCGGCAAGCTCGGTCATGTGAAGAAAGACTGTAGGAGGATGCTGAATCAGTGTTTGGTCTGTGGATCGCCTTCTCATGCTGTAAAGGATTGTACCCGCGGTTCTCGACCCGTGCCTCCTGGAGCACCTGGACCCGCTCAGAGGACCGCACCGGCACCTGGACAGCGTGGACCACCTTTAGTTCCACAGGATCGGGCCTTTCAGCAGGCCAATCCGCTGAAGCGTCGAGCTTTCAATATGACAGCCGTTGAGGCTGAAGCTGAGGACGACGTGATTGCAGGTAACCCCTAAACTAGTCTTCCTTATTTATGCATTTGTGTTTGATTAGTTATATCCATGTTTAAAATAGTTGCATGTTACCCCTAGGTGTCATCTTAGTTTCATCTCACCCGGCCTTGACCCTGTTCGACTCTGGAGCTTCCATGTGCCTCCTATCTCGGAAGTTCGTAGTCGAACACTCGATACCCACCTATACACTTCCCAAGTGTTGGAATATTACAACTGGGAACGGTGTAGTGAAGGTTGCACTGGGATGTAGACCATGTCCGTTGGTAGTTAGTGGACACGAGTTATATGCTGACTTCATTGTCCACGACCTACCCAATTTTGATGCTATTCTCGGCATTGACTGGTTAGGAGCTTTTTATGCCACGATCGACTGTCGCCGGAAGAAAGTGGTATTCGAAATTCCTGACCACCCAGTATTCGAATTTGTTAGCGGAGGACGTTCGCTTGGACCTGTCAAGTTTCGAGCCCAGCCGTGCAGACTTACTATTGCATCCATGATAGCTGAGCCGGAGAAGCCTGCAGTAGTGAGAGATTTTGAAGACGTCTTCCCTGAAGACATTTCTGGATTGCCGCCTGACCGAGCATTGGAGTTCAGCATTGATCTTATGCCAGGAGCTCAACCAATTTCGAAGGCGCCTTACCGTATGGCTCCTGCAGAGTTGGAAGAGCTGAGGAAACAGTTGGATGAACTAATGCAGAAGGGTTTCATTCATCCCAGCGTATCTCCTTGGGGTGCACCCGTTTTACTGGTGAAGAAGAAGGATGGCTCGAGGAGGATGTGTGTGGATTATCGGGAGCTGAACAATGTCACAGTGAAGAACAAGTATCCACTGCCCCGTATTGATGATATTTTCGATCAGCTTGGTGGATCGAGAGTATTTTCAAAGTTGGACCTCCGAAGCGGATACCATCAGGTCAGAGTCAAGAAGGAAGATGTGCCCAAGACAGCTTTTCGTACTAAGTACGGGCACTACGAGTTCGTTGTCATGCCGTTTGGTGTGACCAACGCTCCTGCTGTGTTCATGAATCTCATGAACCTTATCTTTTACGACTTCCTCGACAAGTTCGTGGTGATCTTTATTGATGACATCCTGGTGTACTCGAGGAGCGAGGAGGAGCATGCAGAGCACTTGAAGATGGTATTGGAGACGCTCCGTCACCATAGACTGTATGCCAAATACAGCAAATGCGAATTCTGGCTGGACAGAGTTGCATTTCTTGGGCATGTAGTATCAGGAGCTGGTATCTCAGTAGATCCGGAGAAGGTCAGATCAGTCAGCGAATGGCCTACACCCCGATCGGCATCGGACATCAGGAGTTTTCTCGGATTGGCCGGTTACTACCGCAGATTTATCAAGGATTTCTCGAGGATAGCTGAGCTGATGACGAGATTGACAAGGAAGGATGTTAAGTTCAGTTGGTCAGACTCTTGTGAGCAAGCTCTTTCTACTTTGAGAGAGAGGCTGACATCTGCACCAGTCTTAGCTATTCTGGACAGAAGCGGAGGCTTCGAGATTTTCTGCGACGCATCAGGCAAGGGACTTGGATGCGTTTTACACCAGCACGGTCATGTAGTCGCATATGCTTCTCGACAGTTGAAGATCCACGAGAAGAATTATCCGACTCACGACTTGGAGTTAGCTGCCGTCATATTTGCTTTGAAGATTTGGAGACATTTCTTACTGAGTGAGAAAGTGAAGATTTTCACTGATCACAAAAGTTTGAAATATATATTCACTCAGAAGGAGCTGAATATGAGACAGCACAGATGGTTGGAATTGATGGCGGACTACGACATCGATCTTCAGTATCATCCAGGGAAGGTGAATGTCGTACCAGATGCTTTGAGTCGACTGCCCGAAGTGATGATTCTCACAGCTCAGTGGAGATTGCAGCAGAATCTGCGAGAGATGGATGTTGAGGTTGTCCTACCTGGAGTCACATCGTCGTTGATGAGCATGCAGGTTCAATCGACGATTGTGGATCGGATCAAGACTGCTCAAGATGGAGATGCTAAGTTGAAGAAGATCAGAGATCAGGTTGAAGCAGGACTTCGGACTGATTTTCTGATTCACGCGGATGGATCTTTGAGATATGGTAGTAGGGTCTGCGTTCCTGCAGGAGATATCAGAGAAGAATTGATGAATGAGGCTCACAGTTCGCCTTATTCTATTCATCCTGGAGGTACGAAGATGTACAAGGACCTTCGTCAGAATTTCTGGTGGCATGGGATGAAGAGAAGTGTGGCACGTAGCGTTGCCAAGTGTCTTGTGTGTCAGCAAGTGAAGGCTGAACATCATCGCACCGCTGGGCTACTACAACCTCTGCCGATTCCAGAGTGGAAGTGGCAGCACATCACGATGGACTTCGTGACTGGCTTACCTCGGAGCACCAGGCAGAATGACGCGATCTGGGTCATCGTTGATCGATTGACCAAGTCTGCGCACTTTATACCTTTCCGAGTTGGGCAATCCACGGAGATATTAGCAAGGAAGTATATGGAGGTAATGACCTAACTCATGCCTTAATAATTTCCTTCTAGTACTAGTCGTGATATGAATTATGTCGTGTAGGAGATCGTGCGCTTGCATGGAGTCCCTGTGAGCATTGTATCAGATCGTGATACGAGGTTCACGTCTCAATTCTGGAAGAGTCTGCAGACCAATCTGGGTACCAGTCTGAAATTCAGCACTGCGTATCACCCGCAGACGGATGGCCAGTCGGAGCGCACCATTCAGATATTGGAGGACATGTTGAGAGCTTGCATGTTAGATCTCAAGGGTTCGTGGGAGGATCATCTACACCTGGTGGAGTTCTCCTACAACAACAGCTATCAGGCGAGCATTGGCATGGCGCCATTTGCTGCTCTCTACGGGAGAAAATGTCGATCGCCACTGAGTTGGGATGACATCGGTGATAGAGAGCTCTTGGGGCCAGAGATGATAGTGGAAGCAGTTGATGTTGTGCGTGACATCAGGGACAAGCTTCGGATCGCTCAGGACCGTTATAAGCATTGGGCAGATGCTAAACGACGTCCTTTGGAGTTTCAGCCCGGAGATCATGTGTTTCTAAAGATCTCCCCGAATCGAGGGGTGATCCGATTTGGGAAGAGAGGCAAGCTTAGTCCGAGATTTATTGGACCTTTCGATGTGCTAGAGCGAGTTGGAGAGGTAGCATATCGCCTTAGCACTACCCACCGTCCTTGGAGGGGGTACATGACGTTTTTCATGTGTCCCAGCTGCGTCGTTATATCAGCGACCCTTCTCATGCTGTGGACTACTCTGAGATTACAGTCCAACCGGATTTGACTTATGAGCAGCAGCCTGTGCAGATCTTAGACCGACGTCAGAAGGCGCTCAGGAACAAGGTTGTCAATCTCGTGAGAGTGATGTGGCATCGTGACTCGCCAGGAGAGTCTACCTGGGAGCGAGAAGATGAGATGCGGGAGCGTTATCCTTATTTGTTCCCTACTCTTTAGCGGATAAGAATTCCGAGGGCGGAATTTTTCTTAAGGTGGGTAGAGTGTAACGGCCAGTGTTTTCTAGGCGTATTATTTGCGTGTGTTCGTATTTTCGTCTTGACCATCCGGATGTTTTCGTGCGCGACTTCTATGCTTGTGCGTCAATGCGAGCGTGTTTCCGTTCTTCGTTTTACCAAACCATCATAAACCGACTATCCATTTTAACGAATTGCCTTAACACCAATTAATTACCCAAATTACATTGCCCTAATTAATTACACTTAATCAAGGTACTAATTAAACCTTATTAATTTCCACCGTTTAAGTGGGTGAGATCCAACACCCTTCAATTTGTTCTCCCCACAACCAGCTGTTCCCCCACCAAACTGTCTCCCACACTATTCCTTTATCTGAATCAACATCGTCAACGTCTCCTTCACCTGCAACCTTCTTCCTTCACTGCAACCCAAAAACAATCTCCCCCTGCAAACCAAAAGTCTTCTCCCCTACAGAGTTCTCCGAGCCAAAACACAAGCCTGAAACCCAACATTCAAACGAAAATCAGCCTTCCCCAAAATCAGCTTCCCAAATCATTCCCAAAAACAACATCAGAATCAAATGAACCACAAACTGAAATCTAGAGAGGAGAAATCTGAAAACCCAAATTCAGATTCTCACAAATCCATTTCAGATCCAAAAATTTGAAACCCCAAAAACAAAAATCTGAAAACAAAACCCCAAACCAAATCTTCCTCCTCTTCCCTCCACCTTCTCCACTCTTCCTCCTCCACCTCAGCCCACGCCACCGCCGGATCCCGCCTGCAACGCCGGAAGCGCGCGCCGCCGCCGGAGGACCGTCGCCTGGGAGCCGTCGCCTTGCGCCCAGCGCCGCCGCCGGCCAGGAGGCCGCGCCGCCGTCTTCCCCTCACACGCCGGCAGCTCTCCCCCCGTTGCGCGTCCGTGGGTAGCTCCTCCCCCTTTTTGTGTTTGTGTGAGCTCCCAAGGGCCATGGCTGCCTGTAAGTTAATAAATGAAAAAAAAAAGAATAGAAACGAAAAGGACAGAAGGAGAGAAATGGAGACAGAGAGACATGGAGTTTGGGGGGGTTAATGTATACAAATATGTTAATTGGGGTAAGTGACAGCATGGGTTAATAAAGGATAAAGGGCCTATTAAAAGAAAGAAGTTAATGAGAGGAAGAAAGAGTGTTAGAAATTAGTTATAATATAAAGTTAGCCTTGTTAGTGAAGCAACAGCAAAACAAATGCAATAAAGAGGTGACAGAGACTGGCATATGAATGGGAAGGGTCAGCCTTAGTAATAACTAATAAGAAAGAGAGATAGATAGTTTTTAAAATATTTGCGTAAGGGTAGGGGACAGCTTGTTTAATAAAAGGTAATATTTGATAGGGTTGTAGTAGGTAGAGTTTTTGTAACCGTACCCTTATGTTAACATGTTAAATAGTTTATCGATTAGAAGTTTAACTATTTGGTTAAGTTGTGTTTGTATAATCCAAGTCAGTTTATTAATTGTTTAATGATGTTAGGGTAATAATGTTAGTATAAATAAGGTGTACCCTATTGGTATGGCATAATGTAAACGCCACCCTAGCCAGAGAACCCGACAAAATTAGACGAAACCAATTCGGGTGTTATTTTAATATTGCGCGTATTACGCAAAATTTCTAATTCAGTGATTTGTGTAACTAAAACAGAGAACCGGACATACCGACACGTAATACCCGTCACGACGAATCCAACGACACCAAAATCACCGAAAACAGGCAAGTATGCAATTTATAGTGAATTTGTGAATGTAAATACTCTTTTAGCTTTCTGCAGGCAAAGTTCCATAACTCAATTGTCACGTCGTATTCGTTAAATTCACATGCCCAGGATTCTGTTAAATTGTTGTAAATATTGCTCGATATTCTTGTAACCATGGAAATTATTGTGTAAGGATAAATGGTCACATTATTAAATTCGTGCTTGTAATTCTCAAAATGACTAACAAGAGAGTGACATCGTGAAATCGTGCGCCTCGAAGGCGAAATCGTGACTTTCGTGATTGTCATGTGAGTTGACTAGGCTGGCCCGTGTTCCAGCACAAATCATTGGGGTGGGGTTAGGGTTGTGCGGCCACTAGGCGTATGACGGGGTACTCTCTTCAAGGGCACCACCCGTATGCGGTGGGTTAGCGCCAAGCACGGTAAGCCCCCGTGTGAAGAACGACCCACTCATCACGTCCTACCGGCGAGAACCCTATTATAGATGTGTGACACTAACTTGAAACTTGCAAAGTGAAATTGTTACCTCAGTGAAATTTTTATCTCAGTGACATTGACATGCTTTACTTTACTTGTCAGATTGTTTAGAACTGCATGATAGGATGTTTTTACTTTAAAATCAGCATGCTTAAACTTTCATTGTTATCTCGTTTAATTTATAATTGCCTCTTAAATTCAGTATAAATTTGTATATCTTGCCTTGGGTTCTAACATCTTCTTGCAGACCCTTGCTGACATACATTCATGTTTTTGGATGTATGTCAGATCCCGAGCTTGAGTATCAGGAGGTTCCTTCCGAGACACCTGACTTGGAGAGTCAGGAGTTCGCTGTAGACGCCGAGTTTCTCCCTGCGGAGAACTAGTGGGCTATTCCATTGCTGCTTGCCGTAGTTGCTTTCTATTATTGTTGAGTGTACGTTATTATTGTTGTATTTCGGCCCAGCTGAGGCTTGTTGTTTTATTTCGTGTACGGACGCTTATTATTTCTGGATGTGGCTTGTAATGTATGAATAATTCTGGTTGTTCTGAAAAGCGTGCAAAGGACCTGCCCTTGCGTTTTACCACAGACGCTTCATGAACCTGAGTTTCACAGCTCCGGTTCAAGCGGACCTCAGTAACGCTCTCGCTTCCGTCTTTTTGGGAAGCGGGGCGTTACACATGTCACCTCCCTCTAGAGATTTATGACCAAATAAAAATACAATAAATTTTTTGGCACAACAGGACTCGAACACAAGATCTTGAGGTAACCAGCAACACTCTTTAACCCATGAGATATTAAGCCCTTATAATACAAACTATAACTAAGTTTTATTTGTTCTTGCCCTGGGCAGCCCAGGGCAGAACAAACGTAGTTACGCCCCTGTCGACATCAATATGCCCAAGCCCGTCGAGCCCAATTTCCACCACTTGGGCTAGGCTTTGCCGCCACGACAGCAGGTTCGAGTGATGTTCGTACGGGCCCATGAACGCGAGCCACTGGTCGGACAGTGGGAGGTGGTCGAGGACCATCGGACGGAGGGTGGATGGGACGGTGATCCCCATCACTTCTTGGAGGCGCTTGATTGCTGCGGTGGAGCCGGACCCGCAGAAGAGGAGGGCATCTCGTGGGCCGGCCCCCATGCATTTTTTGATGAACTGTGCCGACTGGCACATCATTTTGGAAGTATGTATATGAGGATATATGCTCATAAGGCGATTTATCCTAAGTGTACGTCTTGTTAATATATTATATGGTATTCATTATTCTAAGTATATATTCGAAGGAATACTATACTTAGATAATGTCCATACACTTATATAGTTAGGTCCTTACGTATCCAGATAAGATCTCGATTATGAGTAGTAAGCGACCGAGCAAAAACTTAAGTCTTAAACGGTTCGTGGTCATAGATATGTCGAGAACTGGATATCGGCACATCGGACAGACCACTGTGTCTTTGTCTTACCTTAGGGTAATGATGATCTCATAGTCATTCGACTTGGTGAAGTCGGAGACGAGACATAAATGCTCATTGGAGAATGAGTTCACTGAACGACCAAACTTAGAGTTATTATATGGTTTACTTTACCTAAACTGTCTATAATAACTCTAGGGTGATGATAGTTAAGCTGGTCCTTTTAACCTGAAGTCATGTGTACGAACTTGTGAGTGAACAGTGTTGCTTAGACCTATGATCTAGCTTTGAGGCTAAGCCTGCTGAAAGATCTTAGGTTGGGTTCCACCTGAAGCTCTCGAGGCGAGTAGATGACTAAGATGTGATTCGTCTCTTCCGTTAAAGGGGAGTTAGTGTCACAGGCTCAGTATGGTCTTTGTGTTAATCCTCGGCCGGGGTACGTTGTAAGATGTACAACGTGAATACAACAAAGACCGCCGTATACTGACCAATGTTGTCTAATGAGGTTGACAGTAAACTGTATCCTAGGCCAACAGAGACACAACCTTGACGAAGGGACTATAGCTAACGGTATTCATCACTGATGCAGCCAATGCGAATCCAACGATACTTTTGTCAATGGGTCGATCACGTTATGATGATTCTGAAACAAGGACAACAACTACTGCTCGTTGTGACCGTCGTCTAGGGGTTTCGAGCCCCAACCTGTAGTAAGGTCAGGCTGTAGGGTCTCACACCGAGTAGCATTCGTGACTTAGTAATAGGAAGATTAATAAGAGAAATTCATTCGATGAAATGGAATAGTTCATGTACACAAGCTAGTTGTGAGAATAAGTCGTAGATGCAATATAGACAATGTTGCATTTGATGCAAACAAAGATTAAACGTGTCTTAAATTAGTTACGACAATATTTGTAAGGAAAAAAGCATTGGAAAGGGTTACCTGGTTGACAGGATCGTCCCGGTCTAAACACAGGTTCAAACCGCGTCCAAATCGGAGCTCAAATGAGCCTGAAAATGCAAAAACAGTCTAAGGCATAAGTGGGTTAGACCCACTTGGGCAACCGGGTCAAACCGGAAGGAGAAGAGGGCGCCACCCGCTGTGTTCAGCAGGCGCGGCCTGCAAGAAGCAGCGGGCGTGCCCGCTGTCCAGTGGGCCGTCCGCCCATAGCCTTGGGTGGGCGCGCCTGCTAAGCCTAGCGGGCGCGCCCGCAACTTAAGTTAATATGGTTTTTTGAAACTCCTTTTGACGGCTACGAAAATTGATTTTTTGCCTATGTTTGGGCAATTGTTTGAGGGGTCAAACGAAGTCGAAATTCGTCGTCGTTCATTCCTACGTGTTCATCATTCAAAACCCTTCGAAATGATAGCTTTTTTGGTGTCTAAAGTTTAATGGATGAAGAGAATTAATTCGTTGAAGTTAGCCTTTGTGAAAGGCTTACTAACTTCAATTAGCCAAATTAATTTCTCTTCTATTTTGTTTTTGTCCCATATTGATCTCAACGAAAAGAGAGGTACCGACTCCCTATATAAATAGGGGTGCACTCTCTTTGTTGAAAAATGCACCAAGTCATCGATCGAGTAGCTCCGGATTTTTGAGCAAGCTCGATCTACAACTTAAACTATTCTTTCTCTCTTCTTCCTATTCTTCCAACTAGTCCTAGCAAGACTACGATGGAGGTTTGGATTCGGATCGAGACGTCTAAGACGCGGGTTTGCTCAAGTGAAACCTTCTACCACGTATGATTGGCTTGGAAGCGGGTGTCGGCTCGGGCGGATCGGTTCGAAGGTGCAAGGCGGCTCGGGTGGATCGAGTCAAAGCGGTTCGGCTACGAGGAGTATTACAAGCCGGTGCGGTACATCTTGCCCGCCACAGGGTTGAGATTCTGGGTATGTTCTCTAAGTAATTTTAGTATAATTTAATTTCGTCGCAGTAGGAAAGATCCCTCTTGGGGTGGTCAGATCCACCCCAAGTTGGCATAGATCGGGCTAGGTTCTAGCTCTCTCAGGGCCTCGCTAAAATGTTTAACTAGTTTTCTTATTTTTTCTGCTGCGCTTTATGCATCTGTGATCCGTCCGACTTAGGACGGGCACAGATCTGAGCTATGAGGGTCCGCCAAAACCCTACAGTGGTATCAGAGCCTCGTTATGCTTGTAGATCTTGACTTGCGACGTTTTTAAATTCATAAATTGCTTGTTTTTTAATATACGTTTTAACTTTTATGTTAAAATTGGGTTAACAATTTTTTTTGTGTTTTAAAAATTGTTTTTATAACATGAAAATGTTTTGGGGACGTTCTAATTTTATGTGATAAATTTAATAAGTCTTATATGTTTAAATGTTTTAAAATTTTTATTTTATGAGATAAAATAATTTTAGTAAACATTTAAAATTATTTTAAAGTGTATGTAACATTAAGGAAAAATTTTATTTCATGAGATGATATTGAAAATTTATTTCTTTTAGTTACATAAAAGATTGAAAGATTTTTTTTAACTTTATCTGAAAGTTTTAAAAATTGATTTCAATTATTTAAAAATGTTTTAAAATTATTTTGTAGTATATGTAACATAAAGAAAAATTTTATTTTCATGAGATTGAATTATAAATTCATTTCTTTTAGTTACATAAAGTTTTGAAAATTATTTTATAGGATAATTTAATCTTAAAAATGTTTCGTTAATTTTAAAGCTTAGGTTTGAATTTAAAATTATCTGTTAATTTTTATGAAGCCTAATTTTATGTGATAAAAGTGTTTCAAGCTTTAAAATTTTAGATCTTTAAATTTAAATGTTAAATTTTAGATGTGCAAGTTAATTATTTATGTTGTGGATAATTTTAACTTGCATGTTCTCTTAATATGTCACTTTATTGAACCTTTAATCTATGTGATTAAATTAGTTGGTTTATGTTTAATGGACATGATGAATAAATCATTCATGAACCCTTTAGGTTAGCCATTAATTGATTAAAAGTTTATAAGATAAATTTTTAATGACTAGTGACATGCTACGTTTTAAATGAACAAATACAATATCAAAACCTAATTCCCGATTAGGGTAGTCCCTTTGATTGACAATCATTATCATAAATTGTTTAAATATTGATTATCATTAAATGACTAATTTTGTAAAATGTTGTAATTGTTTTATTTAAATCCTAATTAAAATTGGGGTAGCACGATGGACAAAACGAACCTTATAGTTGATAAGGATCTAATAAAAGTCATCAAACAAATGCATAAAAGAATTTGAAGGATCCACTAGTTGATAATGATTAACTAGTATTAATTAAAAGCCATTTAGTTGATGGATGAACATAGAATTGATGAATCTCCTTCAATGGATCATGATGTCGGTCAATGTGCTTGCTAAGTTTGCTGGACCACCCTAGCTTGACTAGGGGTTAAGTGGTCCTGACTTAGTCAATTCCCTGGCCACGTCCGCTGGACCGCAAGGAGTCGAATCATGACTGTATAAGTCCATCGACTATACCTAAGTCAAATACGATAATAATCTTTTCGAGATAAATTGTAGCCCTCTTTGTTTTAGGAGTTGGCAACTGTAAGACCCGTGTTACGGTTGTTGAGCTACACTCAAGCTGTGACATGGCAATCTTATAGAAACCGATTTCTTGATAACATCTTGACTTGACCCAAACCGTCGTCTCGTGCATACACCGAGCACCGGCATAAGTCTAACCAAAGATGTAGTCTAAGACCTGACCCAAACCGACATGTCGTGCAAACACCGAGCGCCGGGGCAAGTCAGGCTAGACGCGAAAACAAGGGTCCGACTAGGCTAGCCATTTGTGATTTGGATGAGCACACTCATGATCATAAGTGACTAGGGGTAAAAATCGATAGGGATGTAGGGTTTTCTGGGACCCTTAGGGCACAAAAACTCTATGTCCGTCCTAAGTCGGACGGAACATAGACAGAAAAGCAGCGGAAAAATTATCATGTTAATCTAATTAACATTTAACCCTAAGGTCCAAGACCCTAATCCAAGATCTATGCCGACTTGGGATGGGTCTGACCATCCTAAGAAGGATCTAGCCTACAGCGATTAAATTAAACTAATGCTTAATTAAACACATACCCGGAATCTCAGCCCTGGAGCAGGCGAGATGTTCTGCACCGTCTTCCGAGCCGCTCCCCGTCCCACGCCGAGCCGCTCCTCGAACCGCTCCCTGAACCGCTCCTCGAACCGCTCCGCATCCCGAGGCGATCAATCCCGTGTCGCCGAGCCAGCCAACCGCCGAAGAAAGTTTCACGCGAGTGAAACCTCCGCCTAGATTTCGGATCTAAATCCGAACTCTTTTGCGGCTTTGCTAGAGCCCTCAGGAGCAAGGCAGAAATATTAGGGAGATAGAAGAAATATTAATTTAAGCTTAGATCCGAGCGTGCTCCAACATTTACGAGAGCCGCTCAGATCTAGAGCTTGGGACGAGTTATGAGGAAGGGGGATGGCCTCTATTTATAGAGGCGGCTGACTCTCCCCTTTTCTCCACTACCGAGGTGGGACTATTAATTTGGGATTAATTAAATCAAGTTAGTTTGCCTTTCACAAAGGGCAAACTTCTTCAAATTTTAACTCCCTCACCGTTGAGCTTCAATGTTGGTACAACCTACCAAATCGAAGAGGGTTCAACGGTGAACACGTAGGGAAAAACGGCTCGTCAATCCGAGTCCGTTTGACCCTTCAAACAATTGTCCAAAGTTAGCCAAAAGTCATGCTTCTCTTAGAAACGTAGTCGTCAAGAAAATCCCAGGTTTCAAAAAACCCTAACCAGAAAATTCGGGCTTGGTGGGCCTCCATTTTCGCTGGTTTCAGCCCAACAGTTTGGGCTGACTTGTTTTGGCTATAACTTGTGCATTTGGAATCCGTTTTTGACGCGGTTTGAACCTGCGTTTAGAGCGAGACGATCCCGTCAGCTAGGTAACCTTTTCAACGCGTTTATTTAATTAAATATAGTCTTAAACAATTTAAGACATATTTAATCTCTTTTGCATCATATGCAAAAAAGTCCCTATCTAGGCTTAAATTATCATTTGCATCAAATACAAATGATCCGAGGGCATATTCCTCTACATCTCCCACTTGCACTCAGGATCATTTATCCCGAATGCATGAGATGATTGCAAACATCTTTTGCAATATTTTATCCCTTGCATCAAATGCAAATTGTTCTCCCTAACTAATTTCTACCTATTACTAGACGAAGGTCGCACTCTGTGTGAGACCCTACAGCCTGACCCTTACAACAGGTTGGGCTCGAAGCCCTATACGGCAGTGACCACGAGCAGTGGTTGTCGTCACTGCTTCAGGAATCATCATTATGTGGTTGACTCATCGACATGAGTATTGTCGGGACCACCCTGACTGTTTCCGTGATGAATTCCGCAGTTATAGTCTCTTCGTCTTAACTATGTCGTGTAGATCAAGTCTAGAGTACGGTCAAACTGTCAACCCCAATAACTTGACTCTGGTTAGTTTCTATCGATCTTTTAGTCAAAAATGTTGGACTTCTTCCAACATACTCTGGCCAGAGTTTTTACTAAAGACCGAACTAACCCTACGACACTAACTCCCATTGACCGGGAGAGACGAATCCTCTCTTGGTCATTACTCTCCTCATACGCTTCAAGTGTCACCCAATCAAAGACCTTTCGACAGGCCTTGCCTCGAAGCTAGGTCATTTGATCTAAGTGTCACCGTTCACGCACAGGTTCGTCAAAATGACCTCAAGTCAAAAGACCAACTAGCCTATCATCACTAAGAGTTATCATTGACAGATTGGTCAATATAACCATATGATAACTCTTGTGGATCGTTCAGTGAACTCATTCTCTAATGAGCACCTGTGTCTCGTCTTCGACTTCGCCAAGTCAAGCGATCATGAGATCATCGCCACCGCTAAACGGTGAAGACTAAGACACAATGGTCTATCCGATGTTTCGATATCCTTGTTCTCGAAACATCTACGACCACGAACCCTTTTAGACTTATGCTACAGACGGTCAAACATTTCTCCATGATCGAGATACTCATCTCGATACCTGTTTGACCTTGCATAAAGTCTCAGGACTTTACCTAAGTTAATGTCTAATGTTAACTACATTATAAAATAACTTAGATAAATTATTACCAAACAGCTTACTGTTATTTCGAACAAGATGTTTGTGCTATTCACACATGGAGATAGATTGCCTCGAAGGTATCTTCTCTCAACATCTCCCACTTGCACGCAGGCCCATTTATCTCGGTATCTTATACCGTTTTTACACATAAGTTTTCCCGACTTCATGTGGTAGAGCCTTCGTGAGTGGATCTGCTAAAACCGTCTACACTATAGACTTAAGGGGTTTCTATGTTCATGTTAGACCAACCATTAGAATCTCATTCACTTGGTCTTTCGGAATCTATAATATTTTATTTCCCTGGATCTTATCCAGTTCATCGTACCTTACGATAATCATTTAAATTAGTTACTGGTCATTTCAAATGGCTCATATTTATTTCTGATAAAGTATCAAACTCTTTTGATCACTTTGTCAAAATATATGTTCCATCCCTTTGATGCCTCGCATGTAATTTATACGCTCCGACTGACCTTGAAAACTATCTGGCTAATTCATATAAGTTGGTCCGTCTAAATCATATTTAGAAAAACGAACTTATAAGTGAATGCTCCAATTTTCATGGTCAACTTAAGCGTTTTACATCGAGTTTGGTCCGAGTAGATCTGTGCACATCTGCTGGCGAGACGGTTTCAACATAATCCATTTTATAGGAATTAGGATGAAAACCGTTCTCGACCAACATGATTGCACTTCACTACTTTCTTTTCTGCACCAATCTTTCAACTTAAAGATTTACTTGCAGAAAGTAAGGAAACAGTTGGGCACGTAAACTAAATTCCAAAATTTATTTACGCAAACGGACCTATTCTGATTGCATCAAGTTATAAATCGGAGTTACTACTCCGAATTTCATCCCGGAAGTTGACTAAGTCATCATCAGTTATGATGTTTAACTCGACTCTTCGTCTCACAAAATTCGAGTAATTATACAACTTCCTAATGATTGATTTAATGAATATCTTATTGATAATGTCCTCGCAGGACATTATCAAAACCTAGGCATTACTATCAGAGACTTAACCCAGAAGGATGACTTAACTCAGAGTCACTTACAATGGATCACACCAAGTCTAACTAAGTGTGATTCATACCTTTTAACACTTAATGTGTTAACAGACTTGACCTGAGAGAAAATCACATTTTCTTTTAGTTACGCAAGATTTTATGTAGCTAAGTATTTGACCATTCGATCTAATCGAATCAGTTTAAATACTTTAGTCATTTCGTTCTTTATTTTATCAGACTTGTGTTTCATCAAGAACACGTGTCTTAATAAAATATACGAATAACTTAATTTGGTTAATCTAGACTCGGGTACATCAGTATGTACTAGACTAAGTTCGACAACTCATTCTCCCACTGTCTTACAGATGGGTTTCGGCCATCCTATCTAAGAGGATAAGACTTACAAGTATCCGCAGACTTCATATTACGAGAGGTCAGACCCCTCTTTATGTGACTTGTGAAGCTTAGTCTCTCGATACGGCCTAGTCTATTTTTCCATACAAGTTTGCTACTATCTTGTGTATTTATATATATTAACATTTAATATATAAATATTATCGTTATACATAAATTACTAACGCAAAACATTGCTTCAGAAGCGAGGTGACGACATTCGTCAAATTATGTTAGACGTCTTTTGTATAACAATAATTATAAAATCGTGACATCAAAATATGTCACATTTTCATTTCTTCCTACTTATGCCTTTACTAATGACAAATTAAACTATTAAACTCGATTGACTTTCCGGAGTGCCTTCTTCCTTTTCTAAATCACATTTAGATATTAATAGCCCAACATAAATAAATAGCTATGCAAGCATCTTATGTATCCAAACGCCTGAGAGGTGCAGTCTTGAGTGTAGCTCAAGAAGTTGCTTGTCTCAAAATCCGGTTGGGATACATAGCCTTGCACCGCTCATGCACTCGTATTCGACTCAAACAATTTGATCGAATTCTTGAACTTTGTGGATTAAAATTGTTTGTCCATACAACCTTGAGGGTAGCTCGACAAGTTGTAGGGAGAAACATACTTCGAATTTCCTATATGTTCAAGCTGCCTCATATAGAGACGAGTGACATGTAGCGTGAATTTATTTGTTGGACCCAGAACTTAATGAAATCATATTTCTTAAGTCTGTTCTTTAGAAGGTCATTTTAATGTCAACGAGAATATAGTTTTAATTCTATCAATTAGAATTTAACTTGATATTCAATTAATCAACATATTTGACCAATTAACTTATTCCATTAAAATATTATAAGTTGATTCCTTCCGTAAACATAGTCTTGCCCTAGTTTAGCATATGTTCAAAATTAAATATAGGTAGATTGGCATTCATCTATCTATATTCTCCCACTATTTTTACGATCGTTTCAAAGCTTAATAACGAACGATTTAATCGAATTAAAATATTTAAAAATTAGTGAAAGAGGGATCCAATCATCCTGAACCTCATAACCTTGAGGAGACTCAACAAGTTGATTGGTTCCATGATTGGTAGACTAACTCTTAGTCAATCACATCACATGTGACTCCCTATCGTTTTTTACCCACAGTCACATACGATCTTGAGGAGACTCAACAAATCATAATGACTGGTATAGTCAGACCCTTGATTTCGTGTCCAGATTTGACTTAGATCGATGCTCGAGGAGACCCGACGTATCGATTTGGGTCAAGTCTAGACTACATCACATGTATGTTGGAGTTTGTTCCTTAAAGATAAACATGTCATAGCTTGAGGAGACTCAACAACTATAATTGTCTTCTTTGAGTTACCAAGCTCCAAAATCAAGGAGGGATACGGATTAATCTTTAATAAGATTTATAACGCATTGACTAGATATAGTCCAGGGTGTCATACAATCATGATTCGCGACATTGCGGTCCAGCGGAACATAGCCAGGGAATTGACTAAGCCAGGATCACTGCCCCTTGGACTAGCAAGGGTTGACCCAGCAAACTTAGCCAAGCACATTGACTGGATCATGGTCCATTGAATGAAGCTTGTCATTTTTGTATGTGTGCCATAGACTAAACAGCTTTTATTAACTAATTAATCCTATCAACTAGTTGCATCCTTAAATTCAAAATTTTAGGATTTGTTTAATAACTTTTATTAAATCCTTATCAACTATAAGGTTCACGTGCTATCCTAATCGTTATTAGGATTTTTAATAAATTTTATTAACAACGCCAAAAGCGAAGTCCTTTAATGAGAATTAATTATAACAATTAGAATTAAGATTCTTTAAAAGGACTACCCTAAGCATGAATTAGGTCTTAAAGGGTTGTTAAAAGTTTTATTAAAACATATCATGTCATTAAAATTCAAGTAATAAATTTTAATCGTTTTTAATGGCTAACCTAAAGGGTTGTCTTGTGTTATCAAATAAGGGACAAGAAGAACTAGCCATTAAAATAAAGCTACACTAATTTATCGCATAAAGATAGTGCACAACTATTTAACAATTAAATAGATTAAGTTTATCGCATAAACAATTTTAGCATGCATACATAAATTTAACATTTAAATTTAAAATATGATTTTAAAATATTTTATTTTTATCTCATAAAAACTTGTTTTTAAAATCACAAATTTGCATGCTACTTTAAAAAATTTATCGCATAAAAATTTTAACCTTTAAAATCAGTTTTAAAATATCTCATAAAATTAAAACATCATTTTAAAAAACTTTCATGCTTAAAAATTTATCATATAAAATTTTAGGCACTTTAAACTTATCACATAAATTTTAAAAGATTTAAATTTAGTTTTAAAAAATTTTCACATAAATTTTAAAACGTCATTTAAACATTTCCATGTTCAAAATTTATCATATAGAATATTTGAACATCTAAAACATTTTTGAAACTTATCTCATAACTTTAAAAACATTTTAAAAAGCATTTAAAAGCATTTCATAGTTTAATAGAAATCGCAGGCTAGATCGTTACGCAGACCTACGCTCTGATACCACTGTAGGATATCACTATGATATCATTGCGACGCTGTCAAGGCCCATCATCCATGGCACCCTAGACCCGTCACAAGATACCTCAGAAACTTGTTTTACGGCATGCCTCTCGACAATGCCCAACCTATTATAAGATCCACATCTTATCGGGACTTGGTACGGTAAGAGCGATTACTTCGGGTCAGCTCATAACCCGAGAACCCATACTCAAGCTCAACAAGCTCTGATACCACTGTAGGGTTTTCTGGGACCCTTAGGGCATAAAAACTCTATGTCCGTACTAAGTCGGACGGAACATAGACAGAAAAGCAGCGGAAAAATTATCATGTTAATCTAATTAACATTTAACCCTAAGGTCCAAGACCCTAATCCAAGATCTATGCTGACTTGGGATGGGTCTGACCATCCTAAGAAGGATCTAGCCTACAGCGATTAAATTAAACTAATGCTTAATTAAACACATACCCGGAATCTCAGCCCTGGAGCAGGCGAGATGTTCCGCACCGTCTTCCGAGCCGCTCCCCGTCCCACGCCGAGCCGCTCCTCGAACCGCTCCCCGAACCACTCCTCGAACCGCTCCGCATCCCGAGGCGATCAATCCCGTGTCGCCGAGCCAACCAACCGCCGAAGAAAGTTTCACGCGAGTGAAACCTCCGCCTAGATTTTGGATCTAAATCCGAACTCTTTTGCGGCTTTGCTAGAGCCCTCAGGAGCAAGGCAGAAATATTAGGGAGATAGAAGAAATATTAATTTAAGCTTAGATCCGAGCGTGCTCCAACATTTACGAGAGCCGCTCAGATCTAGAGCTTGGGACGAGTTATGAGGAAGGGGGATGGCCTCTATTTATAGAGGCGGCTGACTCTCCCCTTTTCTCCACTACCGAGGTGGGACTATTAATTTGGGATTAATTAAATCAAGTTAGTTTGCCTTTCACAAAGGGCAAACTTCTTCGAATTTTAACTCCCTCACCGTTGAGCTTCAATGTTGGTACAACCTACCAAATCGAAGAGGGTTCAACGGTGAACACGTAGGGAAAAACAGCTCGTCAATCCGAGTCCGTTTGACCCTTCAAACAATTATCCAAAGTTAGCCAAAAGTCATGCTTCTCTTAGAAACGTAGTCGTCAAGAAAATCCCAGGTTTCAAAAAACCCTAACCAGAAAATTCGGGCTTGGTGGGCCTCCATTTTCGCTGGTTTCAGCCCAACAGTTTGGGCTGACTTGTTTTGGCTATAACTTGTGCATTTGGACTCCGTTTTTGACGCGGTTTGAACCTGCGTTTAGAGCGGGACGATCCCGTCATCTAGGTAACCTTTTCAACGCGTTTATTTAATTAAATATAGTCTTAAACAATTTAAGACACATTTAATCTCTTTTGCATCATATGCAAAAAAGTCCCTATCTAGGCTTAAATTATCATTTGCATCAAATACAAATGATCCGAGGGCATATTCCTCTACAAGGGAATCATATTTTATATGATTGACGATGAGATCGTCTACCGACTGCAGAGTCGGACAACTTGTTGAGCCACACTCAAGATTGTCAGACTCAGAGTAGTCGGATCCCTCTCCTACAAATGTTATTGTATAATAAACTGTTTATTATTATGGCTTTAATATATTTAGTGGAAAAATAAAGTTTTATTAAAAACCATTGAAACTATATAACGAACATATACTGATTAAGTATCTACTAAATTGCAGAATGGATCCAGGTCTAAAGTATATGATAGAGAAGAATGTGCTTGATGGAACAAACTATAAGGATTGGCTTATAAACATTAAGTTAGTCCTTTCTCTAGCCGGGATTGGATACGTGCTATTCGAGGACCCTCTGAAAAAGCCAGACGAAGATGCAACACCTGAGGAGAAGAAAGCCTACAAGGAGTACCAGAGGGATGCCGAGAAGGCCAGGTGCCTTACTCTGGCTTCAATGAACAACGATCTGCAACGGAAGCATGAACATATGGATGTTCAAAGCATGCTTCTGAATGCAGAGGAGTTGTATGGCAAGCGGTCTAGAGCTGCCAAGTTTGAAGCCACGAGCAACCTCTGGGGCACTAAGATGGAGACAGGGCCCATACAAGATCATGTCATTGAGATGATCGGGTACGTGGAAGACGCCGCCCAGTTGGGTTTTGTCCTGGACAATGAGATGTCCGTGGACATCATCCTTAAGTCTTTATCCCCAGCCTTCAAGCCATTCATTACTGGTTTCATTATGAACAATATTGAAACGGATCTTCCTGGTCTTCTCAACATGCTTAGGCAGTTTGAGAAAATCGAGAAGAAACCGACTGCATTGGTTGTTGGCTTTGCTTCTTCAGACCAGCCGAAAGGCAAGGGTAAGAAGAGGCAGGTCCCACAACCGGCCAAGACAAAGAAGGGAAAGAAGAAGACGAAAGGGGCCCCATCGAAATCTGAGTGTTTTCACTGCCATAAGATGGGCCATTGGAAGAGAAACTACAAGGTTTACCTTGCAGAAAAGAAGAAGGGGCATACTGATGCCTCTAACTCAGGTACAACAAATTCAATTTAATGAAGCATAATTAATTCCATAAATTCTTTATCACATAGTATGAGATACTACGACATCTGTGTAATATATACAGGTAGCTGATATGAAGCAGATGATGGAAGAAGTTCTGAGGACGGTTGGCACCTCAGCAATCGTTGTTGTTGGGGCCGTGTAAGAACTTCAAGAGATATGAAGAAGAAGGAGCTGATACTTATTTCCTTTTATGAATAAAATGTATCGTTCCTTAAGTTAAAACAACGATTGAGTGTTTAATGCTCAAAGTTTATTTTGATAAACAAATTATGATTCATTTTATAAATCCATTGCTTTAATAGATGTCTCGGGAAATGTGCTTCTTTTGAGATTGTGAATTGTTGCGAATGGCTTAAATTTCTGTGAATGTGGCTGTCTGAGAAAGTTGCATTAATTCTCGAACTGAAATGCAGAGCTTCTAAATAATTTGATTGTTTGGAGCTGACTTAATATTATAGCCAGTCGATAGTTAAATATAAGTTCCAGGAGCGTATAAATTGTGTATGATCACAATTATATGCATGTTAAGATTAATTCTTAATTAAACTACATTTAATTCTTAAAGATTTATTATTAAATATAATTAAGGAAAAAGTACTATGTAGGACGTTTGACTGAATAAGTCAAATATCAAGATTCCTTAAACAGATCTTGATATGACTCATTCGTCAAACCCAACCTGACACTGGTACGTTCCATCTAAGCACTTCTCAATTGGTTATGCTTATCATATATATTCTAAATATGATTTAAATATATTGTAGAAGTATTTAACCAGTTAATTCTTAAAGTCAGTGGGAGATAACTCATATACTTGGTTTCTCGGACAAAGTAAAAAGGTTTTCAACTTATTTGAATCATCTATATAAGACATTGAATCAAAATAGTTTTGATTTAATCAAATATATAGAGACTTAATGTGTTACTTATGTACTTGACATGTTGACACAAAATAATTGGAATGAGCTAAGACTGACTTATAGAAATGTTAGACCCTACATCAAGATTGTATGAACTAATTGTTAGCTATACGAAGAAAGGAAAATTGATCCAAATCAGTTTTCAAGGATCAACCATGTGTGATCAAGAGATGTATGAATAAAAATCCATTATAATGCTTTATAAATACTCGTTAGTAAATCCACTCTTAGGTTTGTCATATAAATGTCCAATGTGACTGATATGCTATAACTGTATGAGATACCGAGATAAATAGCCTAAGTGCAAGTGGGAGATGTAGGAGGATATATGCCCATAAGGCGATTTATCCTAAGTGTACGTCTTGTTAATATATTATATGGTATTCATTATCCTAAGTATATATTCGAATGAATAATATACTTAGATAATGTCCATACACTTAAAGTTAGGTCCTTACGTATCCAGATAAGATCTCGATTATAAGTAGTAAGCGACCGAACAGAAACTTAAGTCTTAAACGGTTCGTGGTCATAGATGTGTCAAGAACTGGATATCGACACATTGGACAGACCACTGTGTCTTTGTCTTACCTTAGGATAATGATGATATCATAGTCATTCGACTTGGTGAAGTCGAAGACGAGACACATGTGCTCATTGGAGAATGAGTTCACTGAGCGACCAAATTTAGAGTTATTATATGGTTTACTTTAACTAAACTGTCTATAATAACTCTAGGGTGATGATAGTTAAGCTAGTCCTTTTAACCTGAAGTCATGTGTATGAACCTGTGAGTGAACAGTGTCGCTTAGACCTATGATCTAGCTTCGAGGCTAGGCCTGCTGAAAGATCTTAGGTTGGGTTACACCTGAAGCTCTCGAGGCTAGTAGATGACTAAGATGGGATTCGTCTCTTTCGTCAAATGGGAGTTGGTGTCACAGGCTCAGTACGGTCTGTTGAGTATTGATTCCCCGGATTTGGTTTTGATGATGAGCAAACATAAATATCGTGTACTAACTATTTGTGAGCGCAGTTATGGAGATCGTCGCCAAAAGAATACGTTCATCTCAAGCGACGTCTCAAGACTTCTCAATACGCGTGATCGTGTGCCTGAAGCTTCGTTTAAGCTCAAGGACCTTTATTGAAGTCAAGAATGAAGATTGAAGCTTATGAAGACGGATCGTCAAGGTTCATTTATAGTCTTCTAGCTTCTTTACTTAGAATGTTAAGCCTTGAGTATGACTTACTTTATAATCTTCATTTCGCTTATGTCTTAGAGCTAGGATTATCATAGAAGCCATTAGAAACTTTCCCGAAGCCTATCGCTTCTTCCCTCGGCTTCTAGTGCATTTTAGTTGGTTCAAGTAGAGTCACCAACCGACTAGATGACGATCTAGTCGGTCGGCAACTCTTTATGAACCGACTAGATGTCCTAACTCATTTCAGCTCTGCCATGTCGATCAATTAGTCGGTCAAAGATCTCCGACCGACTAGATGACGATCTAGTCGGTTAGGAATCCTTCTCAGACCGACTAGTTGAGCTTGCCTCTGTACAGCCTGAGTTACTGTTTCGAGTTAGTCGGTCAAAGAACGTTTGTCGACCGACTAGTTGAGAAACTAGTCGGTCAGCGTTTGTTCTTAAACCGACTAAATCAACTTGAAGTCAGCCTTCTATATTTCGACTGTTAGTCGGTCAAAGATCATTAACCGACCGACTAGTTGTGAAACTAGTCGGTCGGCAAGTCTTCTTAAACCAACTAGTTGTCATCTCCTGTACTTCGACCTTTTGGCTGTTCAACCGTTAGTCGGTCTACGTTGTATCACCGACCGACTAGTTGATGAACTAGTCGGTCAGTGATCCTTCTTTGACCGACTAGTCTAGTTCAGAATAGAGCCGTTGGGATCTTTTTGAACTCGTTTTTCCTTGCCCCTATAAATAGAATCCTGATTCATTTCTTGAAGGGGTTAAGCAATATATTAGAGATATTTTCAGATCAAAAGAGAAGAGCAATCAACTCTATTTCCAAGCTCTCTCTTCTCACAAGAATCTCTCCCTCAAGTTCTTGAGCCCTAAATCCTCAAGAGAGATTCTCTCCATTGTGAGCCATTCAAGCTAGAAGCTTGATTCTAGGTCACCATCTCCACCATAGGCTTCCATTGCTGGTCATCTTTTTGAAGCTAGGGTTTGGTGCCATCTTCCTCCATCAAAATCCCCCTTGCCCTAATTTGGTAAGAATACTCAAGGCATAGGTATTTTGTTGGTAAGCATTTCATTTCATTTACATTAGTTATTTGAATTGTATACTCTCGGTTGTGAGAGTTTACGTGATCCCGGGTTGTGGGATTCACGGACATCGCTTGTAGTTAGTTTGCACTTGCGAGGTTTTCGCAAGTGGGCATATTGGAAATCTTGGGTTAGAGGTTTTCTAACTCAAGTATCCGGAGGGGATCCGGGTGGTTGGGACGTAGGATCACCGGGAACAAGTCGGGGAGACTTGGGTGGATCCGAACCCATTAAACCATGTGTTTGCGTTTGCATTTATTCTTGTTGATCGTTGTTATTTCGCATTGTTGTTTGTTAATTGCACGATAATTAGGAATAACTCTCCCTATTATTTAAAAGTACTATTCACCCCCCCTCTAGTACATGTGCAGTAGCTATACAGGGCACTACAATTGGTATCAGAGCCAAGTTCAAAGCTACACATAGCCAAAGTTGAGAGCTATGACGAACAACGACTACAACGTCTTCAATAACCGCGATGGAGCTTCTTCTGTTATGGAAGAACTATCCTCCGTCAGGCCTCCACACTTCAACGGTACCAACTACGGGTACTGGAAATGCCGGATGCAAATTTTCCTCCGGAGCGCTTCACTATGGAGAGCCACCATGACGGAGTATGTCGAGCCTTTCGAAGAAGATTTCGCGAAGTGGACTCCCGCGGAAGTCACCGCGGAAGTAGCCAATGCCAAGGCAATGAATGCCTTGAATTGTGCGTTGGAGCCCGAGGACTTCAACAAGATATGCACATGTAAGAGTGCATATCAAATATGGAACCAACTCCTCATTTTGCACGAAGGATCGAGTACGGTAAAAGACTCTAAACTCGTCGTTGCTAACAAAGAATTTGAGTTGTTTCATATGGAACAGGGTGAAACCATGAAGGAGTACTATGCTCACTTCGTGGATATATCCAACGACTTGGAAGCTCTTGGGAAAACCTACACCCAAAAGGAGAAATGCTCAAAGATTATCGACGGTCTTCCATCATGTTGGGAAAAGCGTACCTTCGCCATCGAGGAAGGTAATGACATGAATAAATATACCGTCGTACAACTAATGAGTACCTTGTTGTCTTATGAGGTACGTAAGGATAGTAAGATCCGGATGAGGGAAAAGATGAAGGCGTACTTGAAGCAAGACGAGCCAAAGAAAAAGGCGATTGCATTCAAGGCCGCTCCATCTACCGATGATGAAGAATCAGAAGACGAATTGGACATGGAATCCATTGCCCGTATGGCAAGGAAGTTTGATCGATTCTTCCCAAATGGTAAATTTTTGAGTAAATCTAAAGTTATTTCGACTAATGCATCTACTCCAGTGTGTTATAAATACAACAAGCCAGGACACATCAAACCGGATTGTCCTCTCTACAAACACAAGGAGAAGGGGAAGGCATCTAAGTACGACAAGTCGAGAAAGCACAAGAAAGGGCTTGTTGGCACATTCACCGACTCCGAAGAGGATTCCTCAAGTGGAGAGTCGGATGATGGAAGAGTGGAGAAAGCAAAAGTTTGCTTCATGGCTAATGATGAGGCAAAAGATCAAAAGTCCTCCTTCGATGAAAGCGAGGATGAAAGCGAGGATGGTAGCGAGGATGAAGGCGGAGAACCGACTATAGAAGAAATGAGGTTAGCTAACCAAGAAATTTGGTCTAAATTTACTAAACTAGTAGATATATATAATAAGACCAAAGATGAACTTGTTAGCCTCCAAACCTCTCCTAAGTCTACCATCACCAACAATGACACCATTGTTGAGACTCTCGCCAATGAGAAAGCAAGTTTGCTTACTCATAATGGCTTGTTGAAGAACCTCAAATCTCAACTTGAGCATGTTCATTTTGAGAAATCGGATGAACACAATATGGCGGATTTGACTTCTCAAAACTCAACCTTGAGTATTGAGAATAAGAATCTCAAATCTCGTGTTTATGCACTCACATCGCAAGTATCCACTTTGGATGCTTCGATGCATTCTCTCAAAGAGAAGTATGAGTGCACGTTAGGCCGTATCAATGATTTCAATAAAGGTAAGGGCCATTTGGATAATATCCTAAATGACTTACTTCTGACCAAACACCACATTGGCTTGGGGTATAAGATGGGAGACTCATCCAAATCGTCTACAACCTTTGTTAGGCCTACTTCCGACGCCTCAACGAGTGGGAGCAAACTCCCCATTGGTAGTTCTCCTACCAATAGTGCTTCCACTTCGTACACACCCCCGATTGGAAAGAAACCCACTTTGGGTGGACCTCCAAAGAGGGGTCATGCATTTTTGTACTCACATGCTATGCCACGTAGGAACACACATCCTACTCCACCGGTTCATATTAATGATGATTTTTATGCTCCGCACCCACGAGCACGTGCAAACACTCATATGAGACACCCACATGCACGTAATCATACTCATGCACATCCTAATGCTTATGTTCAAACATCTCATCCACATGTGCATGCCTACTCTCATAATCATCCTCATGCATACACACATCATCATACTATTGCTAGATCCCATGCTCCTAGGCCACATGCACCACATAGAAATCAAACTTTTGTGCATGCAACCACTAGGAAGAGGATTCCCAAAATGTACACTATTTGGGGTCCCAAGAACACTAGCGATGATGCTATGAATGTTTATGTGAAATCATATATTAATGATGTTATTTTGAATGATGATTATGTTGGGAATTCAAGTTCCTCTTGGACTTGGTTTCCGAAGGATTAGTTCCTTTAACCCTTCAATGCTTGGTACCATGAGTTTATGATCATGTTATGGGTACCAAGGCATGTATTTATAAAATTGATTTTGATTATATTAATTTATGGGTTACAATAATTTTTATTTCGTATTTCAAATTTGTTGTCTAACCCATTGGATCCAAAAGGATTTTTGGATACCAAAATGAAGTTTTCTAGGTTCAATCCGCTTTGGGATACCAACCCTACCAACTCCTCGATTTGCAAAGACTTTCATTCAAACGGAGTTGATGGTGCTTGATCGATGCACCAATGTAGGGGAGCTTAATGTTGTAAGTATGATATTACATTTGGTATCCATGTGTGACTGTATGCATGCATAGATAGAATTTTTACATTGGTATCATTTTGTTTCCACTAGTATGCTAGGATTGTGTATGCCTAGTTTTATGGTGTTTTATTTTTTTTGGCATAACATTTTTCCGTATTACTTTTGATATCAATTCGATACTTTTGGTATGGGTATTCTCATTGCATTTTGGTCTCTGATATTGACTATCGTCGCTCGACGATTATCTTGATTTTATAGCTTTAGTTGTATGAAAACATAGAATTGTTTCCCATGCACTAATATAGCTACAAATGTTGATATTGGAGAATAAATTCCTTTCATCAATGCGTGAATTTACAATTGGTATTTTGATGACTTCATTTTTTTTTCGTTTTTCGACTAAGGTCTCTTTGGCACATCTTTAATATGTTTTGGTATTTTACTTTGGTGTCATTGGACCGAGGTCGTATTCTTCGACTCCCGTGATTCATGTATTATTTGGCCATGATTTGTTATCATTGACTCCCTCCCGCACTTTTTGGATTATGCCAAAGGGGGAGAGATATAATAATGGCATGTGCTAAATGATAGTTTAGCATGAATCTAATTTGATATGTTAGATTCAGGGGAGTTAAGAAAATATAAATGTATTTCAAATTCGATAACTGGATTTGTATTTTTAATTTTCTCGCCTGATTGATGCATTTGTTTATTATTTCATATGGAACTAATGTGTCATCAATGCATCAATGCAGGGGGAGTAAGTAAATTTCATTTAGTACATTATTATTGATTATTATTTATGTTGGTTTGTCATCACCAAAAAGGGGGAGAATATTGAGTATTGATTCCCCGGATTTGGTTTTGATGATGAGCAAACATAAATATCGTGTACTAACTATTTGTGAGCGCAGTTATGGAGATCATCGCCAAAAGAATACGTTCATCTCAAGCGACGTCTCAAGACTTCTTAATACGCGTGATCGTGTGCCTGCAGCTTCGTTTAAGCTCAAGGACCTTTATTGAAGTCAAGAATGAAGATTGAAGCTTATAAAGACGGATCGTCAAGGTTCATTTATAGTCTTCTAGCTTCTTTACTTAGAATGTTAAGCCTTGAGTAGGACTTACTTTATAATCTTCATTTCGCTTATGTCTTAGAGCTAGGATTATCATAGAAGCCATTAGAAACTTTCCCGAAGTCTATCGCTTCTTCCCTCGGCTTCTAGTGCATCTTAGTTGGTTCAAGTAGAGTCACCAACCGACTAGATGACGATCTAGTCGGTCGGCAACTCTTCATGAACCGACTAGATGTCCTAACTCATTTCAGCTCTGTCATGTCGATCAATTAGTCGGTCAAAGAAGGTTCTCCGACCGACTAGATGACGATCTAGTCGGTTAGGAATCCTTCTCAGACCGACTAGTTGAGCTTGCCTCTGTACAGCCTGAGTTACTGTTTCGAGTTAGTCGGTCAAAGAACGTTTGTCGACCGACTAGTTGAGAAACTAGTCGGTCAGCGTTTGTTCTTAAACCGACTAAATCAACTTGTAGTCAGCCTTCTATATTTCGACTGTTAGTCGGTCAAAGATCATTAACCGACCGACTAGTTGTGAAACTAGTCGGTCGGCAAGTCTTCTTAGACCGACTAGTTGTCATCTCCTGTACTTCGACCTTTTGGCTGTTCAACCGTTAGTCGGTCTACGTTGTATCACCGACCGACTAGTTGATGAACTAGTCGGTCTGTGATCCTTCTTTGACCGACTAGTCTGGTTCAGAATAGAGCCGTTGGGATCTTTTTGAACTCGTTTTTCCTTGCCCCTATAAATAGAATCCTGATTCATTTCTTGAAGGGGTTAAGCAATATATTAGAGATATTTTCAGATCAAAAGAGAAGAGCAATCAACTCTATTTCCAAGCTCTCTCTTCTCACAAGAATCTCTCCCTCAAGTTCTTGAGCCCTAAATCCTCAAGAGAGATTCTCTCCATTGTGAGCCATTCAAGCTAGAAGCTTGATTCTAGGTCACCATCTCCACCCTAGGCTTCCATTGCTGGTCATCTTCTTGAAGCTAGGGTTTGGTGCCATCTTCCTCCATCAAAATCCCCCTTGCCCTAATTTGGTAAGAATACTCAAGGCATAGGTATTTTGTTGGTAAGCATTTCATTTCATTTACATTAGTTATTTGAATTGTATACTCTCGGTTGTGAGAGTTTACGTGATCCCGGGTTGTGGGATTCACGGACATCGCTTGTAGTTAGTTTGCACTTGCGAGGTTTTCGCAAGTGGGCATATTGGAAATCTTGGGTTAGAGGTTTTCTAACTCAAGTATTCGGAGGGGATCCGGGTGGTTGGGACGTAGGATCACCGGGAACAAGTCGGGGAGACTTGGGTGGATCCGAACCCATTAAACCATGTGTTTGCGTTTGCATTTGTTCTTGTTGATCGTTGTTATTCCGCATTGTTGTTTGTTAATTGCACGATAATTAGGAATAACTCTCCCTATTATTTAAAAGTACTATTCACCCCCCCTCTAGTACATGTGCAGTAGCTATACAGGGCACTACACGGTCTTTGTGTTAATCCTCGGCCGGGGTACGTTGTAAGATGTACAACGTGAATACAACAAAGACCGCCGTATACTGACCAATGTTGTCTAATGGGGTTGACAGTAAACCGTACTCTAGGCCAACAGAGACACAGTCTTGACAAAGGAACTATAGTTAACGGTATTCATCACTGTCACAGCCAATGCGAACCCAATGATACTTTTGTTAATGAGTCGATCACGTTATGATGATTCTGAAACATGGACGACAACTACTGCTCGTGGTGACCGTCGTCTAGGGGTTTCGAGCACCTACCTGTAGTAAGGTCAGGTTGTAAGGTCTCACACCGAGTAGTGTTCGTGTCTTAGTAATAGGAAGATTAATAAGAGAAATTCATTCAATGAAATAGAATAGTTAATGTTCACAAGCTAGTTGTAAGACTAAGTTGTAGATGCAATAGGGACAATGTTGCATTTGATGCAAACAAAGATTAAACGTGTCGTAAATTGGTTACGACAATATTTGTAGGAACAAAAGCATTGGAAAGATTACCTGGTTGACGGGATCGTCCCGATCTAAACACAGGTTCAAACCGCGTCCAAATAGGAGCTCAAATGGGCCCAGAAACGCAAAAACAGTCAAAGGCATAAGTGGGTTAGACCCACTTGGGCAAACGGGTCAAACCGGAAGGAGAAGAGGGCATCACCCGCTGTGCTCAGCGGGCGCAGCCCGCTGGAAACAGCGGGCGCGCACCTGTCCACCCATAGCCTTGGGCGACGCGCCCGCTAAGCCTAGAGGGCGCGCCCGCAACTTAAGTTAATAGGGGTTTTTGAAACCCCTTTTGACGGCTACGGAAATTGATTTTTTGCTCATCTTTGGGCAATTGTTTGAGGGGTCAAACAAAGTCGAAATTCATCGCCGTTCGTTCCCACGCGTTCCCCATTCGAAGCCCTTCGAAATGATAGCTTGTTTGGTGTCTAAAGTTTAATGGATGAAGAGAATTAATTCGTTGAAGTTAGCCTTTGTGAAAGGCTTACTAACTTCAATTAACCAAATTAATTTCTCTTCTATTTTGTTTTTGTCCCACATTGCTCGCAACGAAAAGAGAGGTGCCGATTCCCTATATAAATAGGGGTGCACTCTCTTTGTTGAAAAATGCACCAAGTCATCGATCGAGTAGCTCCGGATTTTTGAGCAAGCTCGATCTACGACTTAAACTATTCTTTCTCTCTTTTTCCTATTCTTCCGACTAGTCCTAGCAAGACTACGAAGGGGGGTTTGGATTCGGATCGAGACATCTAAGACGTGGATTTGCTCAAGTGAAACCTTCTACAACGTATGATTGGCTTGGAAGCGGGTGTCGGCTCGGGCGGATCGGTTCGAAGGTGCAAGGCGGCTCGGGTGGATCGAGTCAAAGCGGTTCGGCTACGAGGAGTGTTACAAGCCGGTGCGGTACATCTTGCCCGCCACAGGGTTGAGATTCAGGGTATGTTCTCTAAGTAATTTTAGTGTAATTTAATTTCGTTTAGGATAGATCCCTCTTGGGGTGGTCAGATCCACCCCAAGTTGCCATAGAGCGGGCTAGGTTCTGGCTCTCTCAGGGCCTAGTTAAAATATATAGCTAGCTTTCTTATTTTTTCCGATGCGCTTTATGCCTCTGTGATTCGTCCGACTTAGAATGGGCACAAATCTGATCTCTGAGGGTCCGCCAAAACCCTACAGTATGAAGGCCCACGTAGCTGTCTGTCGTGTGCGTGTTCCCTTAAAGCAATATAACAGACGATAATTAAGTACCATAGTAGTAGGATTTACAAATTGCAACAAGAGCATGCGAAAATTGCACATAACACAAAATTAAGTATCAAATGGCTCACCGTAAATTGGGAGGACATTTTCTTGAATAATATCCTCGACAAATCGTAGAAGCTCCCCGACGCCGTGTGATCCGGGTAGGTAATCCTCCGGCGTCCGAACGGGAAATCTAACTCCGCTTCGGCTCTTAGGATCTGCGACCTCAGCCACTCGCACTTGCTCTCGTCGTCGACATCCGCAAGCTCCTTAACAAAATATCCGAATAGATCAACCTCTGGCTTCAACCTGACCTTCTCCTTGGCCGGATCGATTGCATGCGAAATCGAAGCAGGAGACATGAGAGGAATTGTTTGGAAGTGAAATGTTTGGTGAATTAGCAAAAAATTGTTTAAAGGTTTTCAGTATTTGTAGATGCGAGAGCTCGAGATGAAGAGCCCAATGGAAGTGAATTCAAGGGGAGCGAGTTTGGCTATTTAGCCCCTGTTTTGTTAGTTAACAAAATTCAGTGAACAAAGTTAAAAGAGAACGTCCCTTTTATTTGACTTGGGGGGAAAACGCGGGAACAAAACTGTGGTCACTTAAAAGATGGGCCGGATCGAATCGTGTCGAGTCGGGTCGGGTCGGGTCGGGCCCAGCATTAAAACTTCGAAACCGTTTGGGCGGGCTGATGGTTTTGTCTTTCCTTTGGATTTTATTCCCCCCAAATTCTAGGGGTTTATGGTTTCTAATGTTCCTCTATCTTGATTCGTGAGATCTGATGGCGAATGCTAAAGAATCTGCTCCGACGCGCTCGAGGTATTCGAATCTCAGGATATCGTTTCAGCTCGGAATCCGACCTCTGTTGACTGCTATCTCTAAAGAGGTGAATCTCAAATTGTTCTCGAATTATGCTTGCGTTTTCTGTTGATTGCGTGTTATGGACTGTTGGTTCAAAAGCAGAATCTTTGGTGTTGATCATTGGATTTCTACGTACATCCGAGTTCCAATTTTTGTTATTTCAAAACGGTAATAATTCTAGTCTCCCTGTTTTTTGTTGTTGTTGAATTTTCAGGATGTGGACAAAGCATTCTCAACCTTTTCTAGTGCAGAGAGAGAAAAGCTACATCGAATGTTTAGTCAGGTAAAAATGTGATGTGTTGACATGAGTCCATGACTTTTGAGCTCGTTTCAATCCAAAATGAGCTTTTAGACTTTGGTTAGTTCAATAAATTTAATAAGCATTGGCATCTACTCTGGGCTGAACATAATCTCATAATTTTGTTTACTTTATAGATTGATGCTAACCTGCTGACTGTTTCTTTTGTACCCGTGCTGCTGTGGTTTTCAGGTCATCAAATCCTTGCACGAAAATTTAGAGGTAATGTTGTTCATTCCTTTGTCTTCTTCTTCTTCTTTGATGATTTTTAGTGAGAGATGGAAGTTCACATAATATCGTCAAAGCTCAGAATTTCTCTGAAGTATACTTTCGTTCAATTATAAGGTTGGAAATTGCTAATATCAATTGATATCAACATCAATGCTTTGTATATTATTGTTATAACATGTCCTTGGATTTGATACAATTGCTGTTAGTATCATATAATGAGCTTTTTCTATTTTTGCTGGTTATTTATACCTGGATTTCGATAGATTGCTTATGGAACTGCCGTTTAATTCATTATGATTTCATTACATCAGATGTCACCTTGCTATTAAGTAATAAGAGACTTTTTCATTTTTTTTTGTGCTTTGACATATACTGAAAAATTATGGACATTTGTAATCAATATCAATGTCATTGGCTAAAATTATTTAATAAGATTACCCCTTATGAGCATATAACGCAAAGTTGGTCGTGCTTTTTGTTACCTTGTAGGCCTTAGTACGTTTGGTCTGATGCAAGTTACTCTTCATACAAAACTCTGTTCCTAATCTGTTTTAGTTCATATGAATTAAGATTTGATCTAGCTTTTCTTTCTAGAACAATATGACATTTACTAGGACCTCAAACAGGACTCAAATGCCTCATAAATCTATGCAAATCCATCTGAAATAAATATTTAATTCACATTCAAACAATAATAGACCAAGAAGTAAACAGAAGACTCCAAATAACATGTTAAAAACTATAAATTGCTGCACTTAAGGACTCAATCTAATTTTATAATTGCTGAAATTTGAACTTTTCTGGCATCAACCGTTCGTTTCTATATTAATGGGAAAACAACTTTGTGTAATTTTGGATGCATGAATAGTCGAGGCCTTTTGACCTCTTTTTAAATATCGTTTTCATCTCTCGTTAGCAACTGTTGAGAGCGTGATCCTTGGAAAGGGGCCAAAATCCCGTGTTAAAAACCTGTTTCAGTTGAGTGGTCCTTGAAAAGGGGCTAAAATCCCATGTGAAAAAACCATTTCAGTTGAGGATTACTTAGGATAATCCTCAACTGAAAGATTGAGTCATTTATCTTTTTAAATAAGACCTCTTTTATCCCAAGCAAAAAATATGAAAAAGTCATCTTCTTCCTCCTCATCTAAAAAAGGCTCCTTCCAAATTACTTTTTCGATTTAATTTTCTAAATGAGCTGGAGAATACGGATCATGAGAGGTGTAGTTGATCCATGCAAACAACTATTCCTAAACCGAGTCTTACTTTCGAAGTCATACTTCGATACATCCTACACATGTGGGAGAATTCGGCTTTTAGGCCAAAGCACCTCGATTTCAATGCCACAAAAATTTTGATCCATATTTATTTTCTTATTTATTAAGTTCTTATTTCATCATTGTCTATTTAAGTATATCAATTTTATTTTATTCATTTATATCTGTTTTTCGTAACAGCAACAACCATGAGAAGGTTGTTCAAGAAATTTCAATCTGTCATGAGACAAATATTAATCACAAATATATTTTTAACTGGTGAGCTGGTAAGGTCGATCTATTCATCAGGATGGGCCTAACCTTCGCAAGCGATACCTTTGAAGCATTCAATTTAAGGATGCTTGGTATAGAAGATAACGCTTTTATCACTTAGCCATTTGAAATCGTTTGCATATGAGGAAAAGTGGCTTTTTAATTAGCCAGTATAAAGCACAAGATTGAGATATTTCCTGATATGTCTTAAAGAATATCACTGTTTTCTCCTCTTTGCTTGACTTTTGTTTCTCTGTCTTGTTAACTCATGCTTACTATGTCATTTATTGATTTGTTTTCACTACAATCCATTAAGCCATTCATATGTTTATGTTTTTATATGCTTGATATTGTTGATATTTTGCAGGATGAGTTTGAGTCAATATGTCAAGAAACTCAGGTGTGCTCGTAATATGTGTTTTTATATGCTTGATTTGTTTTCACTACGTTATAATAGTCATCGATTTGTTTTCCAGGCGGGTGTCGTTCTTGATACGATAGAGCAGCAGATAGAAGAGCAAAAGCTTGATGTTCTGTCTAGAGATAGGTACATATGCTTTTGTTTTTATTGTTTTGACATAAAAATTTGCTGATATGCTTTATGAATCCTTTAGTTAATAATTTTTTCTGCCTACATCCACAAATATATGAGCATAATCTTGTCTACCATTGACTTTTTGAAGTCCTGTTTCCAATTTAAAAATCGATGTAAATGTGAAGATCACTAATTTGTTATCATATAATACTTTGGGATATAATGATTTTGTCTGACTGATAACCATGTTGACTGATGGATCTATTAATTAGTGAAATTTGTGAATGTGCCATGTGAAGTCTTTATAATGTGTTGTCACTGAAAGTCAGTTTATCACTAACCTTGTTTCTTTAACCCATTAGCAAGGGCGTAACTACATTAGGGTGGCCATGGGCAGCTGCCCATGGCAAAAAAACAAAATTTTTTCCCTTATATTTAACATTTCCTAACTCCTCCAAGAAAATTAAAGAGCCCACTTCTCGCCATCAAGGTTTGAGGTATCGGCCAAAACTCCAGGGTTTCGGTTGTATCGTCCCGATATCGAAGGAGAACGATACTGGAGCTGGGTAATGTATCGGTTTCGCTCGAAACACTAGGGTTTCGACCAGTTTCGCCCAATATCGGGCGAAACTGGCTGAAACCCTAGGGTTTCGATTGGAAACTGGTAAGTTTGTAAAAAAGTAAGAAAGAGAAGAAGAAATAGACCCCTAACCCTAGCTCCTAACCCTAAACCCTAACCCAGATTCCCTACTGCCCTGTGAATGAACAATACCCATTATATTGTCTATGCATGTTCATTCACTGGGTGGTGTTAGTGTTCATTCACGGGGAAGACATTGATCATTCACGGGGATGCGAAAAAATTATAAAAGGAGGAGAGTGGAGATTCAGAAGCTTACCTAATCGAGGAGAAACCCAAATTTCATCGAGCAGAAAGCTTTATTTCATCGCCCGATTCCTTCGTTGCCTTCTAAGGGAGAAACAACTGCTGGAAATTGTCAACGAGGCCGGTGGGAGGGGGCTACATTGTCTCGTTGATGAGGCCGCAGGTGTCGTCGAACAGGCACTGCCGCTGGGAGAAGTCGCTGGGAGGAGAAGTCGAGAGCTTCTCTGGGAGGAGAAGTCGTTGCCGAGAGCTTCGCTGGGAGAAGTCGTCGCCGAGAGCTTCGCTTGGAGAAGAAGTCACCGTCGAGAGCTTCGCTGGGAGGAGAAGTTGCGTCTCGCGAGTTCGTAATTGATTTCCATCGACGAGTAGAGGTAAGTAACTTAATTTTACGCAAATTACCAAACTGTCCATGAATTTAGGCTTATTTACAAGTCCTGCATTTTAGAAAAACCTAATAAAACATGTGTAATGGTATATTTGTAAATAATTAGAAATTTAGGGGAAATGTTGACACTCATCAGTAGTGCGGTTTGGATCAATTACCAAAATACCCTTTCTGTTTGTTATAATTACAAGTTTGACATGAGTTGAAAACACAACTAACATAAAGAGTGGCATACTTGTAAATAAATGAAATTCTGAAGACTAATAATAAATCCTTAAAAATATGAGAAAATACTATAAAATACATAATAAATACGGAAAAATACGGAAAATAACTTTAAAACAGATAATAAATACGGAAAAATAATTAAAAATACATATAAATACGGAAAATACTTTAAATCACATAATAAATACAGAAAAATTACGGAAAATTACCGAAAAAAACATAATAAATATGGAAAAATACTTTAAAATACATAATAAATCCTTAAAAATACTATTTAGACTCCTGAAAAATAATATTTGGCTAACATTATCAGACGTGGTTAGATAAAAATACTTTAACATATTAAAATATAAAAATTAAAAATACAATAAACTAAAAATACAATAAACACTAAATACTAAATACTAAAAATACTAAAATTTCTAAAAAATGAGGTTAAATATTGTAAAAAAGAGGTTAGAAAAATACCGAATAAAAGTAAAAAAATACTTAAAATACTTTAAAAAGTAAAGTACTTATTATAATCCTAAAATGTTAGTTTTAGGATACACCTAGTTAATTAGGATTAATTAGGAAAAATAAACCTAAATTAAATCGATGTTACACATTTTAATAATCGGCTCTTTTAAGGCGTCCACGAACCTGTGTATAAAATTCGTTAAAAATAGTAAGAAAAAATTTCTAGTAATAAAAAATATAAATTGTAAAAATTGAGGTTAGAATTATAAAAAATACTGTCCTTTTCACTACAATTTTTTCTTTTGGCATATGTCACAATAATTAAAATGTCTCGAAGAGCTCCAAAGGAGAAGACGGTGGATATTGGGTGGTTTCATTGTAAAATGATCGAAAATAACCATATACATATAATGTGCAACTATTGCCGTAAAGAAATGCATGGAGCCATGTCTCGCCTTAAGGAACACTGGGTGGGAATTACTGGGGATGTGCAGACATGCCCTGAGGCACCGAAAAAAGTGCATATAGAGATGAAAGCACACGTATTTGAGAAGAAAGAAAGGCTACATGCCAGATTTGAGAAGAAGATGATCGAGGAGATAAGGACAGGGGTACGGAGGAAATATCAGATGACTCAAATAAGTATGAGGATGACACCGAGGAGGCGAGAGACCTTAGAAAAACTCTTAGAAGATGTAGGCAAGGACTTGCTGAAGAAGAGGTTAGACATGAGGGCATACGGATAAGAGCAGGATCGTCTGGGGCCTCTGGGTAGCCAGATCGAGTAGTCGTGCAGGTCGAATGGCCGGTATGTTCGCGTGTGGTTCTGCTCGCGATGTTGAACCAACCAGTAGACCTGTCGATGCTCTCAGACCCGATGCCGACTCTTTTTCTCTGACGAAAAAGGGTAAATCCCAATTAATTATAAAGAATATCTTCATGAAGAATGCCGAGTCCTATGTCGGTCAAGCTATGGCCAAATTTTTTTACTTCAACCACATCCCATATAATGTGACCAATAGCCCATATTACAAGCCCATGGTGGATGTTGCGGTATCAGGTCATGGCGTTGCTCCACCCACTGCTTGAAAGCTGTCACACACATATTTGGACATGGAGTATGAAGAGACCAAAAAGTATGTAGAAACTTTTTGTGTTCAGTGGGATGAGTACGGTTGTAGACTGATGTGCGATGGCTCGAAAACACAAAATAGAAGGAAAATTATTAATTTCCTTGTGTATTTGACCAACGGGACGGTGTTACTGGACTCTGTGGATGCAACCGACCAATTTCAGAACAGTCCATACATATTTGATCTTATGGACAAATATATAGAAGTAATTAGAGAGCATAGAGTAGTCCAAGTAGTTATCGACAACGTGACAAAGTACAAGTTAGCTGGGCAGTTGCTGATGCAAAAGAGACAACATCTGTATTGGACCTCGTGTGCGGCACATTGTATTGACTTGATATTTTCTGACATGACAAAGAAGTAGTAGTCAAAAATATCGTCGCACAAAGTCAGACGGTAACATGATTCATATACAACAAAGGATGTGTGCTCAGCTTGATGAGAAGAGAGACGGGTGGAAAAGAGTTGATCAGGCCCCGATCACAAGATTTGCGATCCACTTTATTGCTTTGGACTCTCTGTAGGCGCATTGAGCTGACCTATGGAGAATGATCACCTTAAAGGAATGGACCGAGAACTTTTCTAGGCTCAAACCAAAAGATAGGACCGTTGGAAACAACGTGTACGATCTGATTCACGGCGATGATTTTTGGCAAGATATCTCTAATGTTATCGCCGTAATTAGCCGTCGATGAAGGTTCTCCGACTGATCGACTGCGATGATAAGGCCGAGATGTGTATCTCTACGAGGCCATGGACCGTGTAAAAGAGCAAATTCAAAAGAATGTTGGTAGAGGATACAGAAAATGATGGGACATGATCGACAAAAGATGGGATAAGCAGCTATATCAAGATATTCATGCTGCAGGCTATTTTCTGAATCCTCGTTTCTAGTACTCCTTCAATGCAACAAACGACAACGAGGTGCTGGTTAAACTGAGACGCGTAATCGAGAGGCTGGAACCAGACATCTCGAAGCAAATTAACATAAACAAAGAGGTAAATGGAATTCAGATATTTCTATTTTGATATATGATTTGATATAGTAGTTCTCATTCTAAAATTATGATTGATAATTGTAGCTGGAGGCTTCTAAGATGAGAGTTGGTTTTTTCAGCTTTAATAAGGCAGAAATAACGATAACAAGGGTCACTCCAAGTATATATAAGGATCTTAGATTTCTATATGTTCCCCATAAAACGATCCATATTTTCTGACCAATGGAAGTTTTTGCAGCACAATGATGGTTATGCATTGGGATAGAACAAGCTCCAACTCTTACACGCTTAGCTGTGCATGTTTTGAGCTAAACTGTCTCTTCTTCCAACAATGAACGAAACTGGACCACCTTCTCACTCATTCACACTAAGAACAGGAACATGCTAACAATTAAACACCTTAAAAAGCTGGTCTATGTGCAATATAATATGAGATTGAGACAGAGACATGCGAGAAGGAGCGAGAAGGATGATCACCAACTGATCGATTTGGATCAGATTTTCCATGACGACGATCCATTGCAGGAATGGACCAGGGAGATAGAAGACATGGTGCTCGATGACCGAGAAAATCCTTGGTTGGACGAGGCGCTTGCGGTAGCAGAACGTACAAGAAGCAACCAGCCGCGACCAGTCACACCCCAACAAATATCATGTACAAGCGAAATAAGGTACCCCCTCAGGCTCGACACGATAACGATGATGATTCGTCCCCCGATGACCAAGGTCTTACAGACGGAGGTTGTGGTATGTCGGCATCTGTTCGTCCTATTGAGAGACGTGGAACCATGCTTGTGTACAACACATTTGCATGGGTATAGAGATCATGATAGCTAGCACCAAAGTGAGAACGAAGGGACGATGCATACGGTAGACAATCTGAATATCAAGGGTATCAACGTTCTTCTGATTATTATGGATGTTATGATATTCCTGCCATTCATGAATCGTATTCCTGTGGATACTCAGGCAGTCATGTCGGTTATTTCGCACTGTACAGACACTCTGATGTCTATGCAGATTATGGTAGTTAATATATATACGGTCCGAACGTGACTGAGGAGTCTAGCAGTCAAGGCAGTCATGACACGTCTTTCATTGAGTCGAGCCGGTCCTCATCATATGATAACATGATGATATCATTTTAAGGGCCGGAATAGATGCAGTATTTGTATTCACCATACTACTATGCACCACAGCCGGATGATGATAACTTCAAATGAGTTTTTTGTATCATTTTATTTATTTTCTTCATTTTTGTATATTTTGATGTATTTTATTCAGTTTTGTATTATTAAGTCATAAATATGACTCATCAACTTTTATTGTTGTTCTTTTATATCTATTAATTAGTTAATTGTTGTTACAAATGAGTAATGTGAACATGAAAATACATGAAAATGCAGAAAAATACCAGAAAATACAGAAAAATTACAGTAAAATACATGCAGATCTTTAAAGGTATTTCATAAACTTTAGCTGTATTTCATACTTATTAGCTATATTTTATAACTACTAAATACCGGAAAATACCGAAACATACCGAAAAATCCTAAAAATTGAGAAACATAAATGCAGATCTTCAGAGGTATTTCATAAATTTTAGCTGTATTTCATACTTGTAGCTATATTTCATAATTGTTTACAACTTTTTACATGTTAACTCGTTGCAGGATTACAAGTTTACAAGTTAACCATCGATGTAATGACATGTTCCGACGCACCAAAAGATGGACGTGCAGAGATTTTTCAAAGTGAATGTGTCTTCATGTTCCCTTTTCAAGTCGAGGCCATGCCCGGTGAGAAGATGACACATTTAAATGCCGAGTCTTGGAATATTTCTTCTATGTGATTATCTCGCCTCCCTTCACTTCAAAAGAAGAATTTCAATGGTAAGTCGCCAGAATACCTCAGTAATACCGTAAAATGGCCATTATGATGTGTATAAACAATAGAATTATGTAAGCGAGCGATCTGTAGTTTGAATAAGGCGTACACATGGACATATGTAATGCTTATGATACTGGCCTTTAATTAATGAATAAATGAACAGTGCATATGTCCATGTGCATGTCTTATTCAAATTACAGATTGCACGCTTACATAATTTTATTGTCTATACGAATCTTTTTATTGTATTATTGGTATTCTGGAGGCTTATCGTTGAAATTTTCGCTTTTGAATTGAATGGATGTGAGATTATCACATATAAGAATTATTTCAAGACTCGACATTGACATGAGCCAATTTTTATTAGATTCGGTCACACTTTAACTTAGCATAGTTTTATTTGTATTGATCTTTTTATTCATTTTTTGTAATATAAGGTCATATTTATGCCACGGATTTTGTATTGATTTTTTATATTAATAAAATAATGAAGCACTGGCTGGATTACTATATTAGTTATAGCTAAAAAAAATTGTATGCATTTTTATGTATAAATTAGAATGTAACTATATGAAATACGTCACTAAGTGTATATAGTATATACATATTTAAAGTATTTTCGAAACCGAAACCGATACTCAAAACGAAACTACCGATACAGACGAAACCGAAACTTGTTTCCGAAACGCGTGATACCGAAACCGAAATTTTTGGGAGAGCGATACCGAAACCGAAACCGAGACATCAAACCTTGGTTTTAACACATGTGGGTAAAATGAATAAATCATGTCCACTTTGTAAAACGTCAATCTTTTTTGTCGGTTGATGCACTTATACACGCATCAATATGAACATACTAGCTATCAGCACGCCTCAAAAGTGGTATCGCTTGAAGTTAATTATGTCAACTCCAACCATCCCATTTGTTTTTTCTTGGAATTCTCATTAAATCGATTCAAATTTGATGAGTTTATTCGATTCTATTTTGGCTATTTTGTTGGGCCTCTAGTTTGTGTATTTATCAAAGTTACTTTGTTTTATTTAAATTATTTATATAGATCAATTTGTAGTTATCTTGCATGTGGTCTGATCCAAATTAATTCCAAACGATTGTTTGTGCTTCATCTTTTTTTTAATGTTTATGTTTTTTTTTTTTTTGGGGGGGGGGGGGGGTGCTAGTGAAGAGATAAATGGCTATTTAGAACAGTTAGTGCTGGTTATGACTGATTTAAATTGGTTTTTATGGTTTGAAGAGAAATGAATTGAGATATATTTCAATATGGTAAGATTAGATACGGTTTGTTAGGAATTCTAAATATATCAAAAAGTAAAGAATTGCTTAAGACCTAATTTTTCCGTTATATGAAGGGAGAATTGCACACACATTTGAATTAAACTTTGGAAACTTGAAGCACGTGAGAATCTGTGATGATTGTTTGCTTTCGTTAATAACCTGTGAGCAGGACAAACATAGAAGATGTTAGACAGAAGATATTAAAAGCAAAGCAGGATGAAGTCAAGTATTTGACGGAGCTATTAATGAAGGTATGTGTTGAAGCCTTGCTTCCTTCTCCTATCAGATAGATGCTATTCTTGCGAACAGATTTTATTTGATTTTTAATTTCATTTTTTCTGCAGAAAGATAAAACTAAGAGGGATAAGTTACTGTTAATGAAGTATAATATCCTCGATAGTCATGAAGATGGAAATCTAGGCCGATCATTATACACAGACTTAAAAATCCTGGTGTAAAAAGGGAGTCACCTTGTTGCTAGATTGCTGGGTATGCTTAGTAGAAAAGGTTGTGATAAATAATAATACAGGTTATCGATATCCAATTAAGCTTTAATTATCTGTGCTACCTGTTTATACACTGTTATGGTACTAGCAACATATTTTACCATAATGCTTTTAAATATTTACTAGATCAATATATCTACTTGTTCAATTTATGAATTTATGATATGAATGTGTTTTTTAATACCAGGACTATCTGTGGGAATAAACTGGCACGACTAACAATGGAGATGTCGAAACAAAGAAAAAGATAATGCATGTTATTTAATCTATGATGAATGCCCTCTTAGATGACTGCTAAGAAGCATAATTATAATGCTTGCAGAAGTTACTATGTTTCAATAAATGCTTGTCCTAAACCTTGATTCACAATGTCTGGTTAGTTCTAGGACAGTTTAGAAGTAGAAGGGAAACTAATAGCAATACGTCTAACTGGGTATCAATACAAATATTAGATTGATGTCAATACCAAAAGTTTATAATATTAATATATGTTGTGCTCTTACAATACAAGCTATTATATAACGAATCAAATCAGATGGTTTATTTCTCAATCTTTTTGACTTGCTCCTACAGAACCAAGGTCGAAAGATTGAGAAAGTCGGTCGCTTCTGGTTCCCATCTTTATTCAAGCCTAAATCTAAGTTCATCCCAGCACCGCCAATTAAGATCCTAATTTCTTGCTGCCATTGTATTTGGCCCTTTTGTTTTGTACATGTTCAACTGGTTTTAATTGAACTATTCTCACTTATTGTAGAGTTGTGTTATCTCAGATTTCTCACAAATGCATTTGTTTCTATAGTGCATGTTCTTTCCCTTGATGACAATAAAATCATATTGTTTGCTTTTCTGCACGCTTCTCATTTGTGCCCCATTATGTCTTTTTTTTATTTTTTGTTTTTTTTGTTTTTTGTGCATGCGTGCGGGTGTGTGCGTGCGGGTGTGCGTGTTTTTGTTTTGTTTTTGTTTTTTTGTTTTTTTTTGTTTTTTTTTTTTTTTGGGGGGGGGGGGGGGGGGGGGGGGGGGGGGCATCTTAAAACTGGCACCAAAGATTACTTTTGTCGTAGACGACAGGGGAAAAACTTCTACTCTTTAGAATGATAAAGGCATCGCGAGGAAGGTAGAATGGAGAATAATGTATTTATATGGCAGCATAATGTCAAAGATAAATTATTAAAATCAAAGACATACCAGGGTGAGCTCACCATCTTGTTGTTCTACACAAGGGAGAGAAGGATGCTATATATGCTTCTCCAATAAAATCTGAGGCATTTGATATCTTACCGCTTTGCATTTCTTGCGTTCTAATTTCAAGTTCAGGCTGAAGAACAGAACAAGATCCTCAGCGCCCACGTCAAGTCCTTGATGGAAAGACAGCCGGACCCAACTGTTACTGCTGATGCCGTCGAGAAGGTAGAAAATCTCTTCCTCTCCCCTCTGTTTTGTTGCAAATTAAAAGTATTAAAATCATACTTATGGGGGGGTTTTGCTTACGGGTTTAAACATACAGCTTAGAAGTGTAATATCCAACTGCGAAAGATACTGTAGCAGATGAACAATCGGTTATGCGCGCTTTCTGGATGCTGGGATCCTTGGGGAAAGGATGATTTCAACGCATAGTTGGTGCAGATAGATAAGACTATGTTGCACAACAATCAGCTTGTTCTGTGTTGTAATCTTCAAAATGTATGTTGGCTTGTTCTTGATATTAATGTCAACACAACGTCTATACCCTGGCTTGTGCGAAGCAGACGAACAGAAGATGAGCATGCAAATTCTTTATGCAGATATTCTGTTTGTGTTGTCTTGTTGTCCAAAGAAAATAACTTCACGTGGCTAATCACCCAAAAAGCAGAGATCTTTTTGATCCTCAGTTGTGTCCCAAATGATTTGAAATTTGAAATCTGAGACATTTTTCTATGGTAAAAACTGTTTACTAAGCTTGGTGTGCCGAGCCTTTTCTATTCTCTCTGCAACCTGTCAGAAGATCTGCAGGCTTGTTCGGTTTTTTAAAAAATTATTGCCTGAGCTACTGTAACTCCGTGGGCCACTGATGACTCTTTTTACTATCAATGCGTGATCAATTGCTGCAGAGATTGGTTTTCCATCCTTGAATTCAAATCGAAAAGACAATTGTTTCTAGGAGATGCACATTGAAGTTTCCACCCAATGCAGCTGATCGTTTGCCATCATTTTTACACCTCAAAATATGGCATTAGAAAAGCTTGTAGATCTTGGCCCGTGCGACTTCCGCTTTGCAAACATCACACAATAAAGCTTACGTGCCTAAGCGCATGATTCCATCTGGTCAAGGATACATCCAACTCTTTCATCAATTTATGGTTGCATCACCAGAATGTGATACTTAATTTTCATAATAACCTCGAATAGAAATCTAATTTGAGCATTTGAATGCGTTCAGTTCGAGAGCCATCCTAACATCCCCTCCCGAGACATGTTGTTATTCTGTGCAAGCGGCTTGCAGATTATCCATATCCTCTTTCATCCACCAAGTCCAGAAAATGGATCGAGCAAAGATCCCCCCAAAACAAATATTGTGTGATGCATTATTCGAAACATGTGGCAACAATTGACGTCGTCTGTGGGAAAATTAAAAGATACGATTAGAGACTCTACTTGACAGACCTTTTCGGAATTCCTGAAATGTTCAGAGCTGTCATGAGAGTTGGGTTGCCTCACAACCATGTCAACACCAAAACAACGTGTAGAGAGGTTGATGACATTCATCTTCACATCAAAACTCATGCCAGAAATCATGACACCATGCTAAAAGCATGCATGCATGGAGCAAGCCGTCGCTTGTCATGGGTGGAAGGTCGGTGGAAGGTCAAAGCAAGCGATAGCCATCTCATGATTGCCAACACTGCCTTTACCAGGGAAACCAGATATGCATCGCAATCGCCACCATAGCCCTCGTTTTGGTGTGTGTGTGTTGTGGTGGTGGTGGTGGTGGTTTGGGGGGGGGGGGGGGGGGGGGAATGTGATTATTATGTGATTATTTCCCAGTCCTTGACGGAATGAGACTAAGTAGTCCCATCATCATTAGGGGTGGCAAAACGGACATGAGGGTACTTGTATGCACTACCCATATCCGTACCCACACAATTGACACATATCTGTACCCGCTCATTTTACACATACCTGTACATGTACGCATGCCCGTCGATGGGCAAATTTTTGTACCCATGTCCATACACGTCGGGTGTACGGATACCCATGGATACCAGTGTACCCAACGTGCAGGTGTATGGATATCCATACATTTGATGGGTACAGAGAAAACAGAAGAATCGTCTAATCGAGAAAGGGGACATGGGAAGGTCGAATAGACTCAAATCGAATGAAAACCCTAAAATCCTAAATTCCTAATACGAAATCAAATCAACCGGTAGTGTTTTAATTTTGTTTTATTTAATTTTATATCTTTAGTTATTGTAATTACAAATATAGGTTTATGTATTATTTTTATAAAATGTGTAATCGGGTTTATAGGGATGATATCAGTGGGCATTCATACCCGTTGGTAGAATTGTTATCCTTAATAACCATTGTATATGTGCCCATCAAATTATGAAAGATATATCCCGTATAAAGAAACATGCGTCTCCAATTATCACTTGTGAACTCCGTATGAATCACATTGTTCTACTAGGTGATAACCTAAGAAATGGTAAGATGATTCATCTCGACAAGAACATCATATAATATACTCCCCATGTTGTCAAAGACATGCCTATGGAAACATATGTTTCCTCGAACTTCTATGGTAACCACTCCCCTTAATATTTACAATACATGCATCTGTCAGCTAGAAGAGGGTGTGATATTCTTGATCCTGATGTCCCTTATCTGGGTTCAATTGGAGCACTTCTTTATTTAGCTAACTACACACGTCCCAATACAGCATTTGTAGTAAAATTACTAGCCAGATACAGTGATGTGCCTACAAAGCACCACCGGACCAGAGTTAAGCATCTTCTGTGCCACCTCTAAAGGTCAACAAATTTGGGTTATATTATAATAAAGAATCAAACTCCACATTTGTTGGCTAATGCAGATGCAAGCGACAGGTCTGACCCCATAATGAAAAGTCACAAACTGAGTACATGTATACCTACGGTGGGACGACCATCTCCTGGAGAGCTGTAAAGAAAAATATGAAGGCAACATCACCATATCATTCCGAGATCCTCGCCATTCCTCAAGAAAGCCAAAAGTGTGTATGGTTGCGCCCAGTGGTACATCACATCCTAATGACAACTGGGTGAAAGACTAATGATTTGGAGCTAACCACATAGTTTGAAGTGTTAGATTTTCTATCATGCATAAAAAAATTTATAAGCAAGGAAAAATAGAAACATACCAAAAATCCATGCATTTCAATTAATTTGATCGTGATTACTAACCTTTGTTCATTGTTTGAAGACTCGGACTATAGGTGCTGCTCGATGAATAACCACCCTCTACCAGTATCCATACATGAACATCACGATCAGAAATTGCAAGGGTGCTAGCTCCTTATCCGCAACTTGGCTTTTATCTCGCTCTTTATTTTCTCAAAAAACGGTAGAGATCACATCACCTTCTGAAAAACCTCTCTATATCATATATATAGTCCCACGTTATAACACTTTAATGCGTCTTAGTTACACAGAGATATCTTAAAGATAGTATCTTAACAAGATATAATATTTGACAGATAAGATGTATTGCCTCATTTCGAATTTCAAATCAGATTTTAAATTCGAAATCTCATTTAAAACCCAATCACATCCATTACGTTCTTTATGTTCGATCCAATATGCTCATATCAAATTGGTAGTGGGCATAATCCCATTATAAGCTTACACGTCATAAGTGGTCTCTAGCAAGACCACATTACAAGTCCATAAGCCATAAGTGGTGTCTAGCAAGACATTATGACTACCTAATTAATATGAATATCGTTAGTCTGATATTAACCTAACCAATAGAACATGTCATAATCCATTTGTCACACGATATCTAATTTGAACATAAATCTTGAACCGTGTCATACATATATTGTTCAAACATTTAAGTTCACGATTACTAATTAGACTGATTAAATCAAATGACGTTGATCATGTATCAATTCATCTGAGCACGTCCATGCATTTCTCAGTCCTACTTATCTAGTGGTCTATTAGATATCTTTCTCATAAGAGAGGGACAAATTCCACTTGTTCATTCACTTTCCTCTGCATAATTCACATCAAGATCAGTCATACCCTTTTTGATTATCTGATTAAAGATAACATTTGGTTATATTAAAACATGATGTTCCTCATGTAGGAAACATTGATGATCCCAGGTCTAAGGATTCTATTACATAACTATTATAAGATCATTTATGACACTGATCCATGTAATGATTTCATAGCAAGGATATCCAGTACCTTCTTCTCCAACAAGTACCTACAAGTTTGATTTGCATTACCATACATATAATTATCTCATAATTATCAACCAAACTCATACTAGTCTTAATTCATCATTATACCTTTAGTGATGAATGACTAAAAATAATTAGAATAACATAAAACATCTATTCAAACATTATTGTAATGAAACATGCAAGTAATATAATAATAACATTAAGAGAACCATTGTATATAAATGAAAAATGACATAACATATAGGTCCAAATATTTGGCCTTGGGATTATCCACTAACATGAAAACCATGCCGCACGCTGACCCTAACATTGAGAAGACCACATCGGAGGCGACAAGACAAAGCACACCTCTCCAGAGCTCTTTTGGATTTAGCAACTGCAAAGAATGATGATATCTGTTATTTGTATATAATTTTTCAGAATGTTGTAAATATGATTGATGAAAAATGCATAAGAGATTTGTAAGCCTAAGAGTTTGCATAGATCAAAGAGAGTTAAAGAAGAATTGTACTCTTTTTTCTTTGCTATGGTTTTTTTCCACAATGTTTTCCATAGCCAAAGGTTTTAACGAGGCACATCCCATTAACTCTAGATCACGAAGTATCCACCACTTGTGATACTCACATAATACTCAAAATCCCGAAGCATTCATGAGTATGAGTTCATACTTATGGCGGGATAAGGGTGAGTGTTATGAATATGTTATGTAGGTCCAATTATAGGCCTATGTATGGCATATCCTATCCGGTAGAAGATTAGGAGTTTGTATCCAATATAAACACTGTATCCTACCATTGTATGTACTTCTCATATTCCCATACAAATAAAGGCCTGAGGACTCCCCCAGAAAGCACTTCATAACATCAATATCAAATTTTGCCTAAAATTAAATTGCGAGTCCCAATTTCACTTTTTAAATAGCCCAAAATTTAACAAAAATAAACTAATCATACAACTTAGAATAGAAAACTTAAAGTTAGAAGAAGAAACCCAAAAATTAAAAAAATATATAAAGTTGATAAGTACGAATAATGAATTAAAAGATGAAAACAAGTCACTTAAAATTGAATGTAAATCTCTAAGTATTAGGCTAAATTAATGAACTAGAAAAGAACGTATCCACTAGTAAAACTAAATATGATGATTTATATAAAAATGTGGATAAATTTAATAAAGCTAAAGAAAGCTTAAATAACTCATTAAATTAAAAAAAACCAACAAACATTAAAATTTGGACTTGGATATAATAGGAAAAATCAAAATAATAATATTAATAAGACAAAACAAAATCATGCGATGTATACCAATTTTGCTAAAGAAACTAAAAGCAAAACCCCAAACATCCAAAATATGAACTATACTAATAAAAAAATATGTTAAAATTTGGATACCTAAAAGAGGATCAATCAAAATGAAAAACAACTATGTTAACAACTTTATGAAAAATATTCATTGCTCTAATAAGTATAACTATATCTATGATGGGAAATCAATACCCAAATGAGTTTGGTTTCTGGTTGAATGCCAAATCTTATGAAACCAAAAATAAGATACCACAATTCTAAATGATTAATTTAAATGGTATCTTATATAAAGATAAACAAATTATAAAACATGTAATAAGTTAAAATGTTTATCATATAATTGTTTTTTTGTTATGAATGGGCACTAAAGACCCTTGGTATCCACCATCATTGTGGAGAACCTTGGTATTCATCCCTTAGTAATGGCTAATTCTAATATATATATGACCTATGGTTTCACCATAGTGATTTATTAAATTAATAAGACCTCCGGGTCTCTTGAGAGTACTTGAGGGATTAAAGTGGACTTATCCACTCCATACATAGGGCTGATGATGTGCCTTAGTGTATTCATCCATATTTCCTCTAAAAATGGTTATAATCAAACCTATTATCCAACCACAGTCCAGATCTTTTCAAAGCATATATGACACATTACTTAATGGCAGAAACATTGGATAATACTGGGAAATCAACCATAATTTGCAACTGGAATAAAGTTGAACACACTGGAGTTTGTGTTCACACCCAAAAATAGGTTTATGAATAAATCATTAAAATGATTTAAACGGATTACTCATCCGTTACAAATCCAGCTGTTGGTGACTGCATGGGAACATGCTATTATAATGCAAACCATCAAAATGCCTATTTATAACCTATTTATATGAGCCTGATCACCTCATATAAATAGTTTTCGAGAACCCCTAACGTGGAAGCGTTTAGAGCACATCTTATAGGTTGTGCCATGATGAGTATACATCCACATATCACCACTATAAACCATCAAAATGCACTCTAAACATGGAAAGCATTTAAAATCACTTCTCCTAAGATGTGCATTGATGGGCCATCCTTTAGAGATTCGATGAGATCCTGAAGATCATTCACATCTTTAATTCCCCAATATTAGGTTTAACAGAAGTATTATAATCATCCATGAGCCTGAAGCTCAATTGACCATTTCAAAACATTAATACATATGATCAGATTATTATGAATTGTGATGAGATCTCGAAGATCCATACTTATGAAACTGTTAAACAGTTATCAGACATAGTTACTGACAATATAAATATTGTCAAATTCACACATCTCTACTACTAAAAATCCAGCTAGTATTGACATACCAAATATAATGGATGCAATCCACCAGTAGTAGAAGTGGATGTCCTCAATGGATGAGAGGACATACCACGAGGCTCCAAAGCGAGAAATAACTCTTGGAGACCCTTAAGCAATACCACCACAGGAAAGTGAGCTCATCTCCATATCCTCTCCCTTTCTAGAACCTCTAGAAGAGATGAATCTAGAATAAATTGAATAATGTACGTACATGGGGATGTGTTTGGATAAAAAACACAATTGTCGACAATTACTCACTTTTCATTTTGCCATTTAAATGATAAATATCGTTCCACACTCCGTTTCCTGAAGCAAACGTAGAGATTGGCCAATAATGTGGAACGAGGCAATAATAAGTTGAGTTGGACTCACTTATGAAATGTGAAGTGTTTGGACTTGATGTCCTGATATCAGAAAGATATCAATCCTGTGGGGTAACCGATTATTGTATAAACATAAATATAAATAAATAAAATCGTATGCTATAAACGATGCGCTATAGCTTAGAGGTTTATTTCGCTAAAACCAGGAAGTAATCAAGTAAGATGAGCTTGACTCACTTACAAAATTTTATAAACTGATGCATCAGGCTCCCTGGTCATAGTTGCAAAAACCATGCGACTGGCAAAAGAAATTTGGGCTATGTTGCAATGGATGATGTAACAATATACCCTTACAGATTTCCTTTATTGCCTGGATAGATTTTTGGGACATATATCCTATGAAATTATCATCCTGAAGATGAAACCATCATCCAGAAGATGAAAACATCATCCGGAAGATGAATTATCATCCTGAAGATGAAATAATCATCCTGAAGATGAAACCATCATCCATAAGATGAGTGGTCATCCAAAAGATGAATAATCATCCAGAAGATGAAAACATCATCCAGAAGATGAATTATCATCCTAAAGTTGAAATAAGCATCCAAAAGATGAAACCATCATCCATAAGATGAATGGTCATACAGAAGATGAATAATCATCCAGAAGATGAAAACATCATCCAGAAGATGAAATTATCATCCAGAAGATGAAAACCATTTGACATTAAACTTCATACACCCAAAGTTGATGAAGAAATATGGACAATTGCAATCCAATAAATACACCTACTGGTTGTATGGATGCACGTTAAGACCCCTTCCGTTCGCTGGAAGAGGGGAAGGATAGCCTAGGTCTTGAAGTGCCTTACTTGAGTGCTTTTGGTACACTCCTTTATCTGGCCAACTGCACTCATCTCTATAGAGCATTGTCAGTAAATCTGTTAGCCAAATACAGTACCGCGCCTGCAGCACATCACTGGACCGAAGATATGTAGCTTCTGTGCTACCTCTAAGGGTCAAGGATTATCATCTATATTAAATATATTTGCAGATACAGGTTACAGATCATCGCGATGACTACAACAAAGGAACGACCAACTCTTGGAGACCAGCAAAGCATGCTTCCAAGGGAACATCAATCCTACCATCTTGAGAGGATCATCATCTGAGAAGCAAATCATGAGTATGCACAGCCAGGTGCTGCAGTACCTCGCAGACACAGTGACGATTGGGTCAGAGACAGGGAGATATCTACCGAGTCTGCAGACTACTCCTCTTCAGAAGAGCTCCCTCAGATTTAGTAGCTGCCATATATGAATGATACTTGTATAGATGAGCGATGTCTTGTATTTTGTACTTATTCTCAGAATATTGTAAGAGATTGATGTATAGTTGCCTAGGAGATCTGCAAGCCTGCAGCTTGTACAGATCATGGGGAGTCAAATGTAGTGTTGTACTCTTTTTCCTTGGATATTGGTTTTTCCCACTGGGTATTCCATAGCTAAAGGTTTTAACGAGGCAACCTCATTGACTCTGGATCCACAAGTATCCACCCCAAAATACTTCCACTAATCAGGGGAAGTTATGGAGAACTGTACTCTTTTTCCTTGATTATTGGTTTTTTCCACTAGGTTTTCTATAGCTAAAGGTTTTAACGAGGCATGTATCCCTAACTCAGGATCCAGAAGTATCCATCCCTTGTGATACTCATAAGCACTATGAATCCTGGAGTATTCATATAACGAGTTTACAAAGATGGATGTATAAGGGGAAGTGTTATGAATGGGCACTAAAGACCCTTGGTATCCACCATCATTGTGGAGACCATTGGTATTCATCCCTTAGTAACGGCTAATTCTAATATATATATGACCTATGGTTTCACCATAGTGATTCGATTCTCAACACTTTTATTGTTTTATTTAGATATCTCCCAACTCAATAGTCTTGAGTTTGGGACTTCTAAGACTAATTCCATAGACCCAAAATAAAAATGGTATCATTTTATTTGAATAATTCAGTTATTCCTACATATTGGAAATTGATGCTACCCTCCAAATTTCACTTCAAGAGTATGCATAATTTTAGGAAGATCATAGTTTAAAGTCTGTAAGTTTAGATAAATTTGTTTTCAACACGTGGTGTCATATATAAATTCTTGCACTTTGACACACATCTTGATAATGCACAATTAAAATTATAGCATTTGGTATCATCTTTTGTATGCAACACTTGGTATCACATTAGGTATCATGCACAATCATGACATTTTAGTCCACAATTGGTATCGATGTACATACATATAAATATTGATAGAATTGGTTGATTAAATAGTGAGAACTAGGATAACATGATATTTTTCGGAATATTAAGTCACTCTAGCATGATTGTTAGACTCATACTTTTTTGGATTTATTGATCCACACCCTTTTTGATAATGCCAAAGTGGGAAGAAATGGAATGATATAAAATATGTCATATGGGGAATATAGATGGTATAAATAAGGAGGGTAATAATTGATACATATGCACACATTCATATTGCTGGTTATGCATTGATTTTCATATTTTATATGTCATATTTTATATGTCATATTTTGTCATCATCAAAAAAGTAGAGAATGTTGAATATTGAGTCACCCCGTTATATTTTGATGATAAACAAACATATTGAGTACAAATGATATTTGAGTATAGGTATAAAGTATAATGAAAATCAAAGCTAAGTGAAGTCAACAAAGGCATATTGAGTTTAAAGGAATCAAGACAAGGACAATTAAAGTCAAGACTACATCAAAGGACTTCATTGCAATATGTAAAGTTGATGTATTTTTTATTTTCTCTTGATTAGATTGTTAAAGCCTTTCTCGAGGCTCACACACACTTAGGATATATTAGAAATTACCTTGAAAATGTTTTAAAATGTCTTTGAAAAAAACCATGATTTATAGGCTGACTAGTTGATTAGAACAGACCCCTAGTTAATTGACAAACCTAAAAATAAAGGCATGTTAGAATGCCAGTATTAGTCGACTAGAGTACTAGGATTATCGACTATCAATCGACTAGTCGACTAATCCAGCATCTTCTTGACACCACTAGTACTAGTCGATTAGCTGATGCCTAGTCGACTAGAAGATGTACTATAATCGACTAGAAACTAGCCGTTGGCCGATAACAGGAATTTTCAACTTGTCGTTTTGACCATTTGTGCGTATTTTGGTAAACTGTTTTCACTTGAATCTCACCTTATATAGATGGTAGGTTAGAATTTATTTCAATGGATTAAGATAAAAATTCTCAAGTGAAAAATTATTTTTGTGCTCAAATTCTTTTAAAACAAAAACCATCTTCTTGGCCATGTTCTCAAGAGTATTCAATAATCTTTCTTAGCAACTATTGATTATTGGTTCTTGGGTTCAAGACCAATGTTTTTTTGATGATGATCAACATTATGTTGTGTGCTAATCATCTTATATATTTTAGTCTCACATTTACTAATGATTATCTTGATGAGGGGACAAAGCATATAGGTGATGGGGATGATGGATTCAAGGCTGGGTGACAAGCATTACATGAAGATTGAAATATTCAAGTATAAATTTTATATTTTCTTAATGTATATGTGTAGCATTGAATAGATGCACACACACTCACATTTGCATCATTTTCCATCATTGTGTATCTTAAAAAGAATCTATAACCCATCCCATTTGGCCATATACTCAAAACACTCATGATAGTGCTTTTTGGAGCAGGACAAACGTCGACCCATTTCCCGGGCCCGTTACTTTTTGATATTTGCGCAGGTTCTGCAGTTAACCATTGAAAACAAAATAGCCACGATGCAAAGATGTACAAAAATACCCAAATAGTACCCAATTATTACAATCCATATTGTATAAAATGTTCCAACAAATTAAACGTACATGAAGGAAAGAAATACAACTAAAAATGACTCTGAAAGCTGCGATCTCAGGGTTGAACCCTGGTGATATTAACTCAAGAGCATCTGCCTCCATATATGCGTTGTCTGCGGTGCCACGGAGATGGAACCGCAGGTAAGTCACAACAATTCTAGCAATAGAAAGAAAGCAGTGCAAAAGTATTGAACAGACTATAGTAAACAAAAGATGGTCATGTAGGTACAAAAAATAGAGTATGAGCTGACAGGTATGTAAGAGTGATAAGTAAAGTATTGGTAACTGCTCAGGTGTGGTAAGTGGTGCATGTAATGCATAAAGTAAAGGTGACTGTAAGAGAGCAATAACTGTGGCATGGCATATGGTAGCAACAATATTTCAACCAACAGATAATGTGATGACGATAGTAAGACATCCAGGTAGATGTAGCAACACTTAAAAAGAAGATGAGCGTCACTTGACTATCTAATAGTGTAGGCAGGCCTAATAATAAGAAGTCTAGTTTAACTCCCAAATCAGCCAGGCAGTCACGGCTTGAAGGCACAGGTCACTTCTAAGACCGTATGACAAGTCCTTTGGTTGACCAACCCACTTTCCATTCCTTTCTAGACACTGATTCAGTAGTAATTTAAGACCGCTTATTATTATACCGCTCTACCACGTTCGAGTAGTCTCGACTTAGTCAGTAGAATAGTCGCAACAGAACAATGATGTCGGGTCAATAGTCGTGACAAAACAATGGTATCAATCAATTAGTGCAACATCAATCAAACTAGTGCATCAGCCATAGCTCGAGTGTATGATATGCAACCAGAAGTGCACCCATCCTACGGAGCAACTCGTGGAATATCTACCTACCATCCCCTTCAGGGTAATGGTACAAATAAGGGTGGACCCGGTCACTCCCGCACACTTCGTAGCTCAAGGCTACCTTGTATCCTGTGTATTATCATAGTCCAATGTTCGTACTAGTGTTCGTATCAATATGGCCTCATGGGCCCTGGTATCAATCAAGCTAGTGCAACAGTATTAGCTCGAGTGCACGATATGCAACCAGAAGTGCACTCATCCCACAGAGCAACTCGTGGAATGTCTACCTACCATTCCCTGCAGGGTGATGGTACAACTTACCAAATAAGGGTGGACCCGGTCACTCCCGCATACTTCGTAGCTCAAGACTACCCCATAACCCGTGTGGTATCACATTACACATCTGTATCCGTATCCGTAACCATATCCGTATCTATATCCATATGGCCTTATAGGCCCATCACATCATCAACAGATAAGCATTCAATTTCAATAAGGCGTTCAACAATATACCATTCAATCATTACTCTTCAATACGGTACGTCAATCCGTTGTTTCAAAGGCAAGGACACTAATGATGGTTGTGATAGACCGACTTACATACCAACAAAGTTATGCACAATAGTCTCATTCCAAAGATGTTCAAAGGCATTAACAACACTCCAAAGAGTTTTGCTTGTTGAAAAGTCAAGGTAGAAGCCTCAACAGAGAATGTCAGTCTTGAGCAATGCTTTGAAGTCCAACAACTATAATATCGATCCATGCTTTGAGCATGCGGTTTTCAATTAGTACATAGTTTACCCAAGTAGATGGTCGTGTATTACAACCATCTAAGTTGAAAGTTAGCGATGTCGTACATTCAAGTCATAATTGCTCTGCAGTTGATTCATTTCCTATTTAGTTAGGTCTCTAGTCATCTGTTCATATCAATAACTGTTCTAAGACTAGATGTCATGTCCTAAGTTTATACGAGTACACTGGCTAAATTTCTAAAGTTAGAATTAAAGTGACTTACACTATTTGAGATCGTCGTGATAAGATGAGGTTGGAGCTAGAGCTTATAAAGATGCTGGTGCACGAGAATTGGTACCTGCAAACACAAGAAACAATCGGTTAAAGCACACACTATTGTCTATTTATTAAACTTGGTCGTTTTGATTTTTAAACTGATTGAAACGGTGCTGAAAAACATTCCAAATTTTTATATAGGATAGATATGATGAATATAATTTTATCGTAGGAGGAAATAATTTTTTGAAGCTTATAGTAATTTTTATAATTTTTAAAAGCTCAAAAATAATTTAAAAACTAATTTTTAATTAGGTAACATAATTATTCAATAATTTCTCCCGGATGCAATTTGCATCAAAAAGTTACGAGTGAGTTGTCAAAATGACCGTCTCGAAGAGTACTATAATATATATTTTTATCACGTATCAGTGTACGTGGAAATAACAAGTTACAGATTTTTGAATGAAAATAACATACTTAACTTTTAGGCTTAAAAATTAATTCTGGAAAAACTAAGCGTCTGATTGCGATGAAACTAGTGCCATTGGGTCCAGAATGTCATTTCTGATTTTCTGAAGCTGGTCTTGTAATTTTTTGATCTCTATATTATTTATTATTAATTTAAAACCATTAAACCCATTTTATAAATATAAATCCGAGTATATATGGGTTTATACGGATACGTATATCGAAAAAATACTTTTTCAAAAACGTATTAAATCTCACCTTCTCTCTCTCTCTCTTTCTTGTACATGCACGCAGCGAAGGAAGCGAGGGTCTTCGGACGTCGGGGCTTGGGGCGGCGTCGGGCTGTGGCGGTGCGGGGCGGTGGCCGGCGACGCGGGGGCGGCGACGTCGAGGGTGCTGTGCGTAGGTGATGGGGTGCTCGAGCGGACTTCGGGGTATGGCGGATGGTGGTGGGGAGCAGCTGGGGGAGGTGAACACGCTGTGGGGCATTGTCGATGTCGTTTGCCACCATGCAGATGAAGAGGGGGCGGGCGGCGACGTTGTGAGGTGGAGGAGCGTGAGCTGGGGTCATCGAAGCTCACAGCGAGCTTGGGAGGGTTATCGAGGAGCTACAAGGTCGTGGCGTTTGCATGAGGCGGGGCGAGCGTGGGTGATGGCAGCAGCGACGACACCGCAGAGAACATCGGCCAGCGACTCTCAGTGGTGAGCGGGAGAGGCTAGGGGGGCTTCGGGGCGGACCTCACAGGAAGGGAAGTGGGTAGGTGGCAGCGGACTGCCGTCGTGCATGGGTTCGGGCAGTTCGGGCTTTTGAATGGAAAGAGAGGGAGGGAGAACGAGAGAGTTAGAGAGAGGAGCTGTGTGTTTGGGTGGAGGGGGTTGAGTAGCGGGTAATGGGTTGGGTTGCGTGAATTGCCTTGAGGGTTTGTTCAGAGAAGATGAATCTGGGTTGTAGATGGGTTAGCCAGGTTTCGACGTGAATGGCTGAGGGAGAGAGAGATTAGTGCGGGTTTAAATAGGTAATTAGGATTAACACATTCAATACTTAGTCAATAAAAATTAAATAGGTTAGGTTTGTGTTTAATGCAATTAGGTGGAGGGTTTGACTAATGGATTAGGGGAAGATAAACGTGTATCCATGTTTAGGTCTAGGGTTAAAGTTAATTAACTTAGGTTAAAACTAAAAAGTAATTAGTGTAATGCCCTACAAGCTACTACACAAGTACTAGAGGGGGGGGGGGGTGAATAGTACTTTAAAATAACAAGGAGTATAATTCCAAATTATAGTGCAAACAACTACCAAAACAATTTGCGGAAGCTTAAATTGAATGACAACAACAAAATTAACAAAGCAAACAAATGATGTTAATGGGTTCGGATCCACCCAAGTCTCCCCGACTTGTTCCCGGTGATCCTACGTCCCAACCACCCGGATCCCCTCCGGATACTTAGGTTAGAAACCCTAACCCAAGATTTCCACTATGAATATCTTGTGAAAAACCTTCACAAGATCAAATCATACAACAATGGCAATAGTGAATCCCACAACCCGGGATCACAACCTTCTCTCACAACCGAGAGAATCAACAAGCAATATAAATGAGTTTATATTGAAATAAGCAAACTTACCACAAAATCCTATACCTTGAGTTTTTCTTACCAAATAGGTGAAAGGAAGGATTTGAGGAAGATGAAGTCACCAAGACCTAGCACCAAGGAAATGACCAGCAATAGGTTCCTAGGAGAGATTTGGAGACTTGATTCAAGCTAGAGCTTGAAGGGCTCACCAAGAACAAACTTCTCTCAAGATGGATTCTAGATCTAGAATGTGAGAGAATGGGTTTCTTGTGAGGAAGAGAGCTTTAGAAATGAGTGAGAATGGCTATCTCTTTCTATCTCAATGAATCTCTTAATGACAGCTCTAACCTAGAGAGAAATGACCTAGGTTCGTATTTATAGGGTCCCATAAAAACAAATTAGGTTAAATCCCAACGGATAGAAATCTGAGAAAACTAGTCGGTCAAAGAACAACCACTGACCGACTAGTTCATCAACTAGTCGGTCAGTCAAACAGCATGGACCGACTAAGTGAGGAACTGAGAAGAAAAAGAAATTCAGACCTAGAAATCTAGTCTGTCCAAGAAGACTTTCTGACCGACTAGTTTCACAACTAGTCGGTCAGTCAGTGAACGTAGACCGACTAAGAGGCATAATGAAATAGTCTGAATACAAATTGACTTAGTCGGTCCAAGAACAAAAGTTGACCGACTAGATTGTCAACTAGTCGGTCACCAAACGTTCTTAGACCGAATAACGATAAACAGTAGCTTAGGAGAAATTTAGTATGAACAGTAAGTCATAATTAGTCGGTCAAAGAAGCATCACTGACCGACTAGTTCACAAACTAGTCGGTCGGTGAGTCAACGTAGACCGACTAACTGTAAACAGTAAAGTCCAAGAAATTAAGGAATCAAACTAGTCGGTCCAAGAAGAGTTGCTGACCGACTAGATCACCATCTAGTCGGTCAGTACTTCTTCTTGTACCAACTAACATGCACAAACAAGTCCGAATCGAAGCACGACGCTTCGAGAAAGTTAGAATGAACTTGTACTAAGATCCTAGAGCTACGATATGAGCGTTATGGAGTTAGAATCGTAAGATATACTCAAGGCTTAACATTCTATAGATCGAAGCTAAAAGACTATAAATAAAACCTTAAAGAACGGTCTTCGAGAGCTTCGATTAATTCTTCATGACTTCCAAAACGGCGCAAGAGCTTCAACGAAGCTTTAGGCATGAATACGTGCTTTGAGAAGTCTTGAGATGTCGCTTTGAATGTTCTCGTGATTTTTGCGACGATCTCCAATACTGCGCTCACAAATTGTTAGTTCATGAATTATTTATGTTTGCTCATCATCCAAAACCAAATCCGGGGAGTCCAATATTCAACATTCTCCCCCTTTTTGGTGATGACAAACCAACATAAATAATAATAAAAAATAATGATTCAAATGAAAAATACTTACTCCCACTGCATTGATGACACGTTAATTCCAAAATGAATATATATGAATTGCATCAATCAGACGAGTAAGATAAATAAAGAGAATCGATTTTTGAAATATCGGATTTTGAAAATTCTTATATATATCTTAACTCCCCCTGAATCTAACATATCAAACTAGATTCTTGGAAATTGAGTTAAATTTTCATTTGCGCTATTTATTATCATTATCTCTCCCCCTTTGGCATTATCCCAAAAATGGGGGGCATACAACGACAACAAGTAGGAAATGGAAAATCCAACATCGGGAGTCGTAGACAATGACGATGGAACTAATTGACACCAAGGGAAAAGTAATGAAATCAAATCAAGGTGTGCCAAATTGTCCATTATCAAAAAGCGATAATTAAAATCATCAAAAATACCAAATTATTATTCATTTCTTGAATAAAGAAACATACTCTTCAATATTCAATATTCTTGGTTAAATTTGTGCATGGAAAACAATTCTATACAATTATATAATTTCAATCTATTTAACCAAGTTTTTCAATCGTCGAGCGACGATTTTACATAGCATGGACATTGAATGAGAATTAATGTTCACGACGAAGTAAATATCACAACATGAACATCGATGTATATATAGATAGAAACATCATGAGTACATCCAAAAAGATATCGATACATCAAATGCAACATACCCATCAAAAAGAAATACATCATACATCATTGATACAACGTCATCATGAGAACACCATCATCAACGTCCAACAACAAAAAAAATACAACAAATACTCCGACATCCAACATATCAAAATACAACAAATCAACACCCAAACTCCATCCCATCCTAACCCAAAAACACTCTCAAGAAGGTAAATCATCCAATGAGCAGTGGAGAGTCCTCGGAACAGATGATCACGAGGAAGTGGCTGGATCTGTAGTCTCCGTGGGTCCAGTCGACGGAGTGGACTCAGGCTCTGTAGGGAGGAGAGGCGTGTCAACAGACGGGATCGTCGGGGCAGGTGTGGAAACGACGGGCTCAACAACTGGGGTCTCAACAGGAGTAACAGCAGGGGTCTCAACAGCAGGGGTCTCAACAGCAGCAGGTGAGATATGAGCAGGCTCGTCAACAGGGACAGCAGCAGCCTCAGAAGTCTGAACTACTGAAGCAGAAGGCTCTGGAGTACCGGAAGTGGTGCCAACTCCAGGAGCAGAAGTGGTAGCAGCAGCAGCAGCAGTTGTGGCCTCATCGCCACGAGCCAAGGAAGTGACAAGATCGTCAATATCCTCATCGTCCATCTCCTCGGCCTCAGAAACGGAAGGAGGAAGATCAATGCCCATCATCTGAGCCATACGGCAGACGACCTCCTCGGTACGAGCCAAACGCGACTCGTGCCGACGAAGAAGGCGTACGACATCATCTAATGTGGCAGAAGGAGTGGGGGCAGCAGCAGCTGAGGGAGTGGCCTGAGAAGCAGATGCGGTCGACCTCTGCACGTGACGAAGCGCCGCTAGAGATTTCTTAACGGCCGTTGCGTTCAGAGGGGGACCCAAGGGACGCTCATCGTCAGGAGGGAGAGGGACTCGGAAATGACGGAAAACCAGGGTCAACAGACACGGATAAGGGATATGCGCAAATTTATTGGTCTTGCGAATACACTCGAAAGAGTCCATCTTATCGAGTATAACGCGAGCCCAATTAATCTCGCAACCCAAGAAAAGAGCGTAAATCAGCTTCAAAAATGGCTGGGAAGGAAGAGACGATGAGCCGTACTTGGGAAGCAAGCACGACTTCAGAATGAGATTTAGTACCCAGGCATTTGGCTTGAACGACTTCGAAGGAACTCCAATAAAGGCAGGAGGGATCACATGGAAGATATCAGAAAGAACGGACTGATCCAAGGAGGCGATATCATCGACGGAAATGTCAGAAGGAAGGAGACCAGACGACGAACAGCCAAGTATCTCCCCCAAGATTTCTGCCGTGAGAACTATAGGAGTTCCCAAGACAGTAGTCTCGATGGAGTGACTCGCATCGTACTGGCCTCGGACACGATTGGCATAGAACAATTTTACCAGGCGAGGATATGGTTTAGGGTTGGCCTTAAGATCGTAGCGTAGGTAGTCAAGGAGCCCACTATAGGAGAGGAGGTCAGCTAAGCCAATGAAATCTGAAAACTGAACATAGTGCTCCAATAGCATCGGGTAGTGTTCAATACGGTTGTAGGCCGCGAGACACATAGGGTCGTCACGACACAACGATATGTCAACACCACCCGCTGGCATTGGGCCCTTTCCCTTAGGCTGGCGAGTCCTAGGACGAAGTGGAGGAGTAGGTTCCCTATGGCCAGACTCATCCTCAGGGATAAACTCAGTATCGGAATCAGGAGGAGTAGAGGGAGAGTGGAGTATGGGCTTTTTAGACTTAGATTTTCGGGGTTTGACCGTCGCCGTCCTCTACTTCTTCAGAGGAGGCGAAGACGGAGAAGCTTGGATAGATTTAGCACGACGCTTGGGCTTAGAAGGCTCTACAGTCACTGGGGAAGCCCCAGATGAAGTGATAGGGATCCTAGTCTTTGCCATGATCGTGGCACGACGAGTACAGGCAAACGAAGCTACACAAACCCTAGAGCTGAAAAATCAGAGTGATCAAACCCTAGAAACACAATCAACAAGCCCTAAAAGAGTAAAACCGAAACCCTAGAACACCTAGATGAGAAATCGGCCAAGATCGAACCCTAGAATAGGAAAACGACCAAGGAGGAGGAGGGAGATACCTAGGGGAGCGATCGGTGGCGGCGGATGGACGGAAAGATGGCCGGAATCGATGGGAGAGACGTCGGAAGTCGAAGGGGCTCGAGGGGGGTTTTGTGTTTTTGCGGGCTGGAGAAGAAAACACACCGACTAAAATGAAGATTAGTCGGATAAAAGTTGAGTTAAGTCGGTCTGGAAGCAAAAAGACACGTTTGCCCTAACCCACTTAGTCGGTCACAGTTCAAGCACTGACCGACTAGATCACGATCTAGTCGGTCGGTCAATGAGCTTGAACCGACTAAGTCGAAACAGAGGCAAACAGGAAATTTTTAGGGCTAGAGTTAGTCGGTCGCAGTATATTCACTGACCGACTAGTTTTCAATCTAGTCGGTCGGTAAGTGTACTGTGACCGACTAAAGAAAGAAAATGATAAGAGTTAGATAAAAGCTTGATCTAGTCGGTCTGAGTTCACTAGCTGACCGACTAGATGAGCATCTAGTCGGTTGACTAATGAACTGAAACCGACTAGAAGAGTCCAAAAATTGATAATTGATTTCTCTTCACAAACCACTTGGATGAAACATCATAACACTCTCATTAGTCATCTAAATTACCCCATAAAACGTCGAAATCTTAAATACGACATTCAAAGTAGAATTCGAGCAAAAATTCAAACATATCACATAAAATTCCCAAAAATTCAATAAAGCTAGCATGAACGAAATATCGCGAAATCGAATAGCATGCAAGACAATTGAATGAAACATGAACCCTATATCTCGGATTCACCCATAATCCCCAATTCTCGACGCAACCGCACAAAGGAGTCCTCCTTTAGGGGTTTCGTGAAAATATCGGCGATTTGCTTTTGGGTTTCAACGTACACTAAAATGATGTCCTTTTTAGCAACATGATCATCTAAAAAGTGGTGTCGGACATCTATGTGTTTTGATCGGGAATGGTGCACCGGATTCTTTGAAAAACAGATAGCACTTTGGTTATCCACCATGATAGGGCTAGTATCACAGTGAATACCAAAATCCTTCAAAGTGTGTCTCATCCAAAGAACCTGGGCACAAGCGGCACCGACGGCAATATATTCCGCCTCGGTGGTTGAAAGTGATACGGAATTTTGCTTCTTGGAAAACCAAGAGACAAGAGAATTTCCTAGAAAATGGCAAGTGCCACTAGTACTTTTCCTGTCGAATTTGCATCCCGCATAATCGGCATCACTGTATGAGACTAACTCATACGTGCTAGATTTTGGATAAAGTAATCCAAAATCAAGTGTATAACTTAGATAACGGAAAATACGTTTTACCGCTACTAAGTGAGACTCCTTAGGTTGAGACTGATAACGAGCACATATGCATACGACAAACATAATATTGGGCCTACTTGCGGTAAGATAAAGTAAACTACCTATCATACCTCGATATAGACGAATGTCTACATCCTTACCGCCCGTATCCTTGTCAAGATGCGTAGTCGTGCTCATTGGAGTCTTTTTCCCGGAAGCACTTTCCATTCCAAATCGCTTAAGCAACTCCACCGTATACTTCGTTTGGTGGATGAAGATTGCATCGTTCAATTGGCGAATTTGGAGACCTAAGAAATATTTGAGTTCGCCCATGTGGCTCATCTCAAATTGTTCCTTCATAACATTAGAAAACTCTTCGCAAAGAGTGAAGTTAGTAGCACCGAAAATGATATCATCAACATAAATTTGAACTAATAAAATATCATTATTTGCATGCTTAACAAAAAGTGTAGAATCGGCTTCGCCCATTTTAAAATTCAAATCCAAAAGAAAATTCTTTCGGCGATCATACCAAGCTCGAGGAGCTTGTCTCAAACCATAAAGAGCTTTCTTTAGTTTAAAAACATGATTTGGAAATTTTTCATTTATGAAGCCTGGAGGTTGAGAAACGTAAACTTTCTCAACAACATCTCCGTTTAAAAATGCACTTTTAACATCCATTTGAAATAACTTAAAATTTTTATGGCATGCATAAGACAATAAAAGTCTAATTGATTCTAATCTAGCTACCGGAGCGAAGGATTCTTCGAAATCGATACCTTCCTCTTGGCGATAGCCTTGAGCAACTAACCGAGCTTTGTTCCGGATGACGACTTGGTTTTCGTCGGTTTTGTTCTTGAAGATCCACTTTGTCCCTATGACGGTGTGGTTCTTCGATGGCAAAGGAACAAGCTCCCATACCTCATTCCTCTCGAATTGAATGAGTTACTCCTCCATGGCAAGGATCCAAGCACTATCTTCGCAAGCTTCAACTATATTCTTTGGCTCTATTGATGAGGCAAAGGCACAATTGGCGAAGTGGTGGACTTGAGATCTCGTCTTGACATTATCATGAATATTGCCAATGACTTGCTCATGGGGATGGTCGCGAACGGTATGAAGCCGCTTGGGAATACCTTGATCACTAGGCACATTCTCAACAACTTCATTAGTCGGGTTAGTCTCAATAGGATCAATTGAATCAATAGTCTTAGAATTTTCAAACGAATCACATAAAACATCCATAGAATCATTATCATTTGAAATTCTAGAATTAGTAAAATTCTCATTAAAAGAGACATGAAGTGATTCCTCGATCGTAGAGGATCTTTTGTTGTATATCCGGTAGGCTTTACTACGTGAGGAATACCCAACAAATATCCCCTCATCCGATCTCGGATCAAACTTGTCCAAATTATCATATGTGTTTTTAATAAAACATTTTGCGCCGAAAACACGAAAATGTTTAACTTGAGGCAATCTACCAAACAACAATTCATAGCAAGTTTGTTTGGTGCCGGGCCTCAAAAGTATTCTATTAAACACATAACAAGCGGTGTGTACCGCTTCCGCCCAAAATTGATAACCAAGTTGACTATCTTCGAGCATAGTGCGAGCACACTCCACAAGCGTTCTATTCTTCCTCTCAACAACACCATTTTGAGGAGGTGCGCGAGGGAAAGAAAACGTGTGAGTAATTCCAAGATCATCACAAAAATTTGAGAAAGACTCATTCTCAAATTCACCCCATGATCACTACGAATAGTGACAATGGTGGTTCCGATGAGATTTTGTACTTTCTTCACAAATATTGTGAAGTTTTCAAAAGCTTCATTTTTATTACATAAGAAAAATACCCATGTAAACCTTGAATAATCATCAACGATGACTAGTCCATATCTTGCATTTCCTAAGGAAGCAACTCTAGTTGGCCCAAATAAATCTAGATGTAATAGCTCTAGTGGCCGTTTCGTAGAAATGCTTTTCTTAGGTTTAAATGAAGATTTAGGAAGCTTGCCACGTTGACAAGAATCACAAAAACTTTTCTTTTCAAAAACGAGCTTCGGAAAACCTTTAATGGAATTTAATTTCGAAAGCTTATAAAGTGTTCCAAAGTTCACATGTCCAAAGCGTCGATGCCATAAGTGTTGTTCACTTGTGTTAGCAACGAGACATTGTTCATATGACTTAGGAAGATCCAAAATATAAATATCTTTATGGCGTGTGCCGGAAAATAATAATTTATTATTATCATTTGAAATATGACACAATCCTTTCGCAAAGCTAACTTTGTAACCTTTGTCACAAAGTTGGCTTATTGAAATAAGATTATGATTTAAACCATCAACTAGATAAACATCACTAATTAAGGGTTTAGACGGGTTACCCACTTTACCAACACCGACGATGGTTCCGCTCTCATTGCCTCCAAATACGACGCGGTTTCCATTTGCAATGGGAACTATTCCGGAGAGCAATTGAGCGTCACCCGTCATGTGTTTTGAACACCCGCTATCGAGTATCCAATTTCCTTTGGAGCTAAATTTAAATTTGTTGCTCCTCTTCTTTTTCTTTTCCTTGAGTACCTAAAGATAGAAACTTTCATATCATGGTACCCAAGGTCATTGGGTCCTCAAAGGTTTGACCTTTGGAAGCCAAGTCCAATTGGACTTAGACTTCCCCACATAATTTCTACTACGCACAACATCCGAAAAATAAGCATTCATATATACTTGTTTTTCTTCCATGCTTGTGTCCTTTGGGCTCCAAATAGTGAAAATTTTGGGAGCCATCATCCTATTGGGTGCATGCATGCGTTGTTGGTTTCTACGTGATGCATGTCGTGGACAGGCATAAGGAACATGATGGAATGGTGCACGACGAGAATTATTCATATGATGAGGTGGGTAAACATATGCATGTGTGGGAACACGTGCGTGAGGGTGTCTCACATGGTGTGCACGTGCCCGTGAACGTGTAGCATAGAAATCATCATATGTGTGAGACGGTGGAGTAGGACGTGTGTTCCTACGTGGCATGGTATTGGTGTACATATAAGCATGCCTCTTCTTTGGAGGTCCACCCAAAGTGGGTTTCTTTCCAAAAGAGGGTGTGGACGAGGTGGAAGCACCATTGGTAGATAAACTACCAATAGAGTGTTTGCTACCACTCGTAGAGTCACCGGAAGTTGGCCTAACAAAGGTAGTGGCCGCTTTGGATGGACATCCCATCGTATACCCCAAACCAATGTGGTGATTGGCCGGAAGTAAGTCACTTAGGATTTTATCCAAATGGTCCTTACCCTTATTGAATTTATTAATTCGGCCTAATGTGTTCTTATATTTCTCTTTGAGAGAACACATAGAAGTATCCAAGTTGGATACTTGCGATGTGAGCACATAAACACGAGATTTGAGATTCTCGTTCTCAATACTCAAAGTCGAGTTTTGAGAAGTTAAATCCGCTATCCTATGTTCTTCCGGATCATCAATGCTAACATGTTCAAGTTTAGATTTGAGATTAACAATCTCATTTCTTAACTCTTCAACAACGGTGTCGTTGTTGGTGATGATAGTCTTAGGCGAGGTTTGAATGCTAGCTAGGTCATCTTTTACTTTAGTATATCTATTTACTAATTTAGTGTATTTAGACCATAAATGAGAGTTAGCATCCCTAAGATCATCCATAGTTACCTCATCGCCTTCGTCGTCGCTATCATCGGAGGAGGAAGATCCTTGATCATGCTCCTCTCTTGCCATGAAGCACATGTGCGCTTGCTCCACTTTCTCATCGTCCGACTCTCCGCTTGAGGAATCCTCGGAGTCGGTGAATGTTGCTCCGACAAGTCCCTTTTTGTACCCCTTTTTGTACTTCTTCGACTTTTCGAACTTCGGCGCCTTCCACTTCTCCTTTTGCTTGTTTTGAGGACAATCCGCTTTGATGTGTCCTGGCTTATTGCATTTAAAGCACAAAGGTGGAGAGGCGTTAGTAGAAGTAAATTTAGATTTTTGTTTGAAGTTACCCTTTCGGAAGAAGCGATTGAACTTCTTTGCCATGAGTGCAATGGATTCCATGTCCATTTCTTCTTCCGAGTCCTCATCATCGTTAGAGGTGGATGAAGCCGCCTTGAATGCAATTGCCTTTTTCTTAGGCACGTCTTGGTTCAAATAGGACTTCATCTTTTCTTGTAACTTCACCTTGCTATATTTGCGTACCTCGTATGACATCAAAGTACCCATCAATTGAACTACGGTATATTTATTCATGTCATTACCTTCCTCGATGGCGAAGGTATGTTTCTCCCAAGAAGAAGGAAGTCCTTCGATAAGCTTTGAGCACTTCTCCTTTTGAGTGTAGGACTTGCTGAGGGCCTCTAACTCGTTTATTATGTCAACGAAGCGAGCGTAATATTCCTTCATCTTCTCGCCCTGTTGCATATGAAACATTTCGTAATATTTGTTTACGGCTACGAGTTTAGAGTCTCTTACCCTACTCGTCCCTTCATGAAGAATGAGGATGGAGTTCCAAATTTGATATGCACTCTTACATGTGCATATCTTATTGAATTCCTCGGGCTCCAATGCGCACTGCAAGGCGTTCATTGCCTTGGCATTGCTTACCTCCGCGGCGATCTCCGCGGTAGTCCATTTCTCAAAGTCTTCTTCCTCGGGCTCGATGTATTCCTTTATTGTGGTTCTCCATAGAGACGCACTCCGGAGGAAGGTTTCCATCCGGAATTTCCAGTACCCGTAGTTGGTACCGTTGAAGAATGGAGGCCTCGTAGAGGAATGTCCTTCCATCACCGAAGATGCTCCTTCTCGGTTCCTGAAGGTGTCATAGTTGGAAGGTGGACGCACGGTCTTGTTGTCGTTGGCAGACATAGCTAAGTATCTGGCTCTGATACCAAATGTAATGCCCTACAAGATACTGCACAAGTACTAGAGGGGGGGGGGGGGTGAATAGTACTTTAAAATAACAAGGAGTATAATTCCAAATTATAGTGCAAACAACTACCAAAACAATTTGCGAAAGCTTAAATTGAATGACAACAACAAAATTAACAAAGCAAACAAATGATGTTAATGTGTTCGGATCCACCCAAGTCTCCCCGACTTGTTCCCGGTGATTCTACGTCCCAACCACCCGGATCCCCTCCGGATACTTAGGTTAGAAACCCTAACCCAAGATTTCCACTATGAATATCTTGTGAAAAACCTTCACAAGATCAAATCATACAACAATGGCAATAGTGAATCCCACAACATGGGATCACAACCTTCTCTCACAATCGAGAGAATCAACAAGCAATATAAATGAGTTTATATTGAAATAAGCAAACTTACCACAAAATCCTATACCTTGAGTTTTTCTTACCAAATAGGTGAAAGGAAGGATTTGAGGAAGATGAAGTCACCAAGACCTAGCACCAATGAAATGACCAGCAATAGGTGCTTAGGAGAGATTTGGAGACTTGATTCAAGCTAGAGCTTGAAGGGCTCACCAAGAACAAATTTCTCTCAAGATGGATTCTAGATCTAGAATGTGAGAGAATGGGTTTCTTGTGAGGAAGAGAGCTTTAGAAATGAGTGAGAATGGCTATCTCTTTCTATCTCAATGAATCTCTTAATGGCATCTCTAACCTAGAGAGAAATGACCTAGGTTCGTATTTATAGGGTCCCATAAAAACAAATTAGGTTAAATCCCAACGGATAGAAATCTGAGAAAACTAGTCGGTCAAAGAACAACCACTGACCGACTAGTTCATCAACTAGTCGGTCAGTCAAACAGCATGGACCGACTAAGTGAGGAACTGAGAAGAAAAAGAAATTCAGACCTAGAAATCTAGTCGGTCCAAGAAGACTTTCTGACCGACTAGTTTCACAACTAGTCGGTCAGTCAGTGAACGTAGACCGACTAAGAGGCATAATGAAATAGTCTGAATACAAATTGACTTAGTCGGTCCAAGAACAAAAGTTGACCGACTAGATTGTCAACTAGTCGGTCACCAAACGTTCTTAGACCGACTAACGATAAACAGTAGCTTAGGAGAAATTTAGTATGAACAGTAAGTCACAATTAGTCGGTCAAAGAAGCATCACTGACCGACTAGTTCACAAACTAGTCGGTCGGTGAGTCAACGTAGACCGACTAATTGTAAACAGTAAAGTCCAAGAAATTAAGGAATCAAACTAGTCGGTCCAAGAAGAGTTGCTGACCGACTAGATCACCATCTAGTCGGTCAGTACTTCTTCTTGTACCAACTAACATGCACAAACAAGTCCGAATCGAAGCGCGACGCTTCGAGGAAGTTAGAATGAACTTGTACTAAGATCCTAGAGCTACGATATGAGCGTTATGGAGTTAGAATCGTAAGATATATTCAAGGCTTAACATTCTATAGATCGAAGCTAAAAGACTATAAATAAAACCTTAAAGAACGGTCTTCGAGAGCTTCAATTAATTCTTCATGACTTCCAAAACGGCGCAAGAGCTTCAACAAAGCTTTAGGCATGAATACGTGCTTTGAGAAGTCTTGAGATGTCGCTTTGAATGTTCTCGTGATTTTTGCGACGATCTCCAATACTGCGCTCACAAATTGTTAGTTCATGAATTATTTATGTTTGCTCATCATCCAAAACCAAATCCGGGGAGTCCAATATTCAACAATTAGTAGACTTAAGTTGTAAAATTAAATACATGAAATTACGATTTTTGCCCCTACTTGTAAACGTGTCCGAAAAATTACGAAAACATACCCACGTGATAGTATTGTCGCGAGGATCGCGAATACGAGATCCATTTCAGGGTTTGAGCTATGGGGTTATGAGTTTTAGGCCAAAATGTTTAGGAAGCGGGTTTGCGAGTTCTCTATTGATTTGAGTTCAGAAAATTACGAATTTAATGTGGAGAGCCTTAAATGATCATAGAATGTTACTGTAAAATTTGAAATCGTTTTGATGATGTTTGTATAGAAAATAAATTCATTAAGCCAAAACATTAGTAATTGAAAATGAATTTTTATCAGATTATTTAGAGGTATTTGATGGAACCCGATCTTACTAAAATACTTCATAACTAGTCTGATACTTCAAAATATTTTTATAAGAAAATTTTGAAATCATAAAACTCCTGGCGAACCATTATAAAATAGTTTTAAAAAAATTCGAAAATATGTAAATAGTTGTGTTGATGAAAACATGCCGTTACATACTATCCTCCTTAAAAAAATTCCGTCCTCGGAATTTAAAAGATCTTTTGGAAACAAATAATTGATGTTATGAAGAAGCTCAAGCAAATAAATGATAGAGGAGATAGTAATCTAGTAAGTTAGGTTGTAAATAACATGAATATAATGTGATATCATATCATCAAGAAAACAAGAGATGTTTTATATAAAACATACCATAGCTTCTATGGCTAGTCTCAAGTCAAAACAGGCTCAGATAGAAGAAAACGACGAGTTTAAGAAAGATGAGGAAATAGCGGCATCAGCTTACACGTCTCGGTTTGGTTTGTCGCAAATTCTCTAGCACCATCCTCCAATACTCATGGACGTCCTTCGATTCGCTTCCGTTGTCGAATTCGAACTTCTGGTGATAGAACATTCGAACGCTACCCTCCTTAAAATAGACATAGCTAGAGTATGTGTGAGCAAACACAACTATAAATACTCCAAGACTAAGAAGGACAATCGAGTGGTCATCATTAACTGAAGGGTGATGAAGAAGAAGTGGGTAGATAGTTCAACCTATGAAAAGTAATTCTAACTGCTAGCAAAGAAGGTTACTAGGGAAGGTATATCCAAAGAATGGAACACGAATCTGTAGGCAAGGGTTAAGAGTTCAAGGAAGATAAAGAAGATGATGAGAATCAAGGAAGACCTAATGGAGATGGTAATAAGGACGCTTCACCTGTATATCCAATACAGGTGAACACTCGAGACATCCCGTACTCGAGGTTAATTGAGTATTTTATACTGTACACCCTGATCTTGCTATATTGTTCACGAGGTAGTTAGCGCAGACCTGCGTGGGCCACCAAAACTGTAACGACCCATTTTCCGGGCCCGTTACTTTTTGCTATTTGCGCAGGTCCTGCAGTTAAACAGTGAAAACAAAATAGACACGATGCAGAGATGTACAAAAATACCCAAATAGTGCCCAATTATTACAATCCATATTGTACAAAATGTTCCAACAAACGTACATGAAGAAAAGAAATACAACTGAAAATGACTCTGAAAGCTGCGGTCTCAGGGTCGAACCCTGGTGCTATTAACTCAAGAGCATCTGCCTCCATATATGCGTTGTCTGTGGTACCACGGAGATGGAACCGTAGGTAAGTCACAACAATTCTAGCAATAGAAAGAAAGCAGTGCAAAAGTATTGAACAGACTATAGTAAACAAAAGATGGTCATGTAGGTACAAAAAGTAGAGTATGAGCTGACAGGTATGTAAGCGTGATAAGTAAAGTACTGGTAATTGCTTAAGTGTGGTAAGTGGTGCATGTAATGCATAAGTAAAGGTGACTGTAAGAGAGCAATAACTGTGGCATGGCATATGGTAGCAACAATATTTCAATCAACAGACAATGTGATGACAATAGTAAGACATCCAGGTATATGTAGCAACACTTAAAAAAGAAGATGAATGTCGCTTGACTATCTAATAGTGTAGGCATGCCTAATAATAAGAAGTCTAGTTTAACTCCCAAATCAGCCAGGCAGTCAGGGCTTGAAGGCACATGTCACTTCTAAGACCGCAGGACAAGTCCTTTGGTTGACCAACCCACTTCCTATTCCTTTCTAGACACTGACTCAGTAGTATTTTAAGACCGCTTATTATTATACCGCTCTACCACGTTTAAGTAGTCTCGATTTAGTCAGTAGAATAGTCGCAACAGAACAATGATGTCGGGTCAGTAGTCGTGACAAAACAATGGTATCAATCAATTAGTGCAACATCAATCAAACTAGTGCATCAGCCATAGTTCGAGTGTACTATATGCAACCAGAAGTGCACCCATCCCACGGAGCACCTCGTGGAATATCTACCTACCATACCCTGCAGGGTGATAGTACAGCTTACCAAATAAGGGTGGACCCGGTCACTCCCGTACACTTCGTAGCTCAAGAATACCCAGTATCCCGTGTATTATCATAGTCCAATGTTCATACTAGTGTTCGTATCAATATGGCCTCATGGACCCTGGTATCAATCAAGCTAGTGCAACAGTCTTAGCTCGAGTGCACGATATGCAACCAGAAGTGCACCCATCCCACAGAGCAACTCATGTAATATCTACCTATCGTCCCCCTGCAGGGTGATGGTACAGCTTACCAAATAAGGGTGGACCCGGTCACTCCTGCACACTTCATAGCTCAAGACTACCCCATAACCCGTGTGGTATCACATTACACATCTGTATCTGTATCCGTATCCATATCCGTATCCATATCCATATCCATATGGCCTTATAGGCCCATCACATCATCAACAGATAAGTATTAAATTTCAATAGGACGTTCCACAATATACCATTCAATCATTACTCTTCAATGCAGTACGTCAATCTGTTGTTCCAAAGGCAAGGACACTAATGATGGTTGTGATAGACCGACTTACATACCAACAAAGTTATGCACAATAGTCTCATTCCAAAGATATTTAAAGGCATTAACAACACTCCAAAGAGTTTTTCTTGGTGAAAAGTCAAGGCAGAAGCCTCAACAGAGAATGTCAGTCTTGAGCAATGCTTTGAAGTCCAACAACTATAATACCGATCCCTGCTTCGAGCATGCGGTTTTCAATTAGTACACAGTTTACCCAAGTAGATGGTCGTGTACTACAACCATCTAAGTTGAAAGTTAGCGATGTCGTACGTTCAAGTCATAGTTGCTCTGCAGTTGATTCGTTTCCTATTTAGTTAGGTCTATAATCATCTGTTCATATCAATAACTGTTCTGAGACTAGATGTCATGTCCTAAGTTCATACGAGTATACTGGCTAAATTTCTAAAGTTAGAATTAAAGTGACTTACACTATTTGAGATCGTCGTGATAAGACGAGGTTGGAGCTAGAGCTTCTAAAGATGCTGGTGCACGAGAATTGGTACCTGTAAACACAAGAAACAATCAGTTAAAGCACATACTATTTTCTATTTATTAAACTTGGTCGTTTTGATTTTTAAACTGATTGAAACGGTGCTGAAAAACGTTCCAAATGTTTATATAGGCTAGATATGATGAAAATAATTTTATTATAGGAGGAAATAATTTTCTAAAGCTTATAGTAATTATATAATTTTTAAAATCTTAAAAATAATTTACAAAACTAATTTTTATTTAGGTAACGTAATTATTCAATAATTTCTCTCGGATGCAATTTGCATCGAAAAGTTACGAGTGAGTTGTCAAAATGACCATCTCGAAGAGTACTATAATATATATTTTTATCACGTATCAGTGTACGTGGAAATAACAAGTTACTAATTTTTGAATGAAAATAACATACTTAACTTTTAGGCTTAAAAATTAATTCTGGAAAAACTAAGCGTCTGATTGCGATGAAACTAGTGCCATTGGGTCCAGAATGTCATTTTTGATTTTCTGAAGCTGGTCTTGTAATTTTTTGATCTCTATATTATTTATTATTAATTTAAAACCATTAAACCCATTTTATAAATATAAATCCGAGTATATATGGGTTTATACGGATACGTATATCGAAAAAAATACGTTTTTCAAAAACGTATTAAATCTCTCCCCTCTCTGTCTCTTGTATATGCACGCAGCGGAGGAAGCGAGGGTCTTCAGGCGTCGGGCTTGGGGCGGCGTCGGGCTGTGGTGGTGCGGGGCGGTGGCCGGTGACGTGAGGGCGGCGACGTCGAGGGTGCTGTGTACGGGTGATGGGGGTGCTCGAGCGGATGTCAGGGGTACGGAGGACAACGGTGGAGAGCAGTTGGGGGAGGCGAACATGACGTGAGGCGCTGTCGGTGTCGTTTGCCACCATGCGGATGAAGAGGGGGTGGTCGGTGACGTCGTGAGGCGAATGAGTGTGAGCTGGGGTCGCCAGAGCTCGCAGCGAGCTTGGGAGGGTTGTCGAGGAGCGACAAGGTCATGGCATTTGCACGAGGCGGGGCGAGCGTGGGTGATGGCAGCGGCGACGACACCGCAGAGAACAGCGGCATGCTGCTCTCGGCGGCGAGCGGGAGATGCTAGGGGGGCTTCGGGATGGAGCTCACTGGAAGGGCAGTGGGTGGCGACGGACTGCCGTCGTGCATGGGTTCGGGCAGTTCGGGCTTTCGAACGGAGAGAGATGGAGGGAGAACGAGAGAGTTAGAGAGAGGAGCTGTGTGTATGGGTGGAGGGAGTTGAGTAGCGGGTGATGGGTTGGGTTGCGTGAATTGCCTTGAGGGTCTGTTCGGAGAAGATGAATCTGGGTTGTAGATGGGTTAGCTAGATTTCGACGTGAATGGCTGAGGGAGAGAGAGATTAGTGCGGGTTTAAATAGGTAATTAGGATTAACATTCAATACTTAGTCAATAAAAATTAAATAGGTTAGGTTTGTGTTTAATGCAATTAGGTGGAGGGTTTGACTAATGGGTTAGGGGAAGATAAACGTGTATCCACGTTTAGGTCTAGGGTTAAAGTTAATTAACTTAGACTAAAACTAAAAGGTAATTAGTAGACTTAAGTTGTAAAATTAAATACATGAAATTACGATTTTTGCCCCTACTTGTAAACGTGTCCGAAAAATTACGAAAACATACCCACGTGATCGTATCGTCGCGAGGATTACGAATACGAGATCCATTTCAGGGGTTGAGCTATGTGGATACGAGTTTTAGGCCAAAACGTTTAGGAAACAGGTTTGCGGGGTTTCTATTGATTTGACTTCAGAAAATTACGAATTTAATGTAGAGAGCCCTAAATGATCATAGAATGTTACTGTAAAAGTTTGAAATCGTTTTGATGATATTTGTATAGAAAATAAATTCATTAAGCCAAAACAGTAGTAATTGAAAATGAATTTTTATCAGATTATTTAGAGGTATTTGATGGAACCCGATCTTACTAAAATACTTCATAACTAGTCTGATACTTCAAAATATTTTTATAAGAAATTTTTGAAATCATAAAACTCCCGACGAACCAATATAAAATATTTTTTTTAAAAAAATTTAAAAATATGTAAATAGTTTTTTTTTGAAAAGTAAGCGTGTATGTATAGATCTGAACAAGGGCTACATCAAGGCGGCGCCAACAAGAAGTCAAGGCGATGGAGAGGCTGGGAAGCAGTCAGTCACCCCGCACACAATTAACCAGGCGAGAGCCAAGAAACTATAAAAAAAGGGAGGAAACATATGTTGGGGGGCACACAAAAAGGCGGCCTACAAGATACCCAACGCTCAAAAAGGGAAGTATCCACAGGGTCTAAATCATCCGGGATGCAACTAACAAGGGCGTCCGAGATGTCCAACGAGATCCGTGCCAGAAGGGCGGTCGCAAGGGACCTGAGAGCTCTGAAGATGCGGCAGTTCCGCTCCCTCCAAATGTTCCAAACCGTCGCAGAGAAGACCATCAAGGAAAGCCTACCCTGGGAGTGGTCTTCCCCTGGCTCTAAACCACCGATTCAACGTGTGAGCTTCAACAGTGATGGACTTGGAGTCAGGAGGAAGGCCAAGTCGAAGCCTGCACTCTGCCCAGACATAAGCACTATACTCACAGCGGAAGAAGATGTGGCGAGCCGACTCGGGGAAGAGACCGCAGAGTGCACAAGCAGACTGTTGCCGAATGCCACGCCTGGCCAGCTGCTGGGTGGTGGGCAGGCGGTTAGAGAGGGCACGCAGGAGAGTGAGGGAGAATTTGGGCGTGTGCCCAGGAAACCAGACCACAGGGGCAAGTCTGTCAGGAGGGGAGGAGTGACGAGTAGAGGACCAAGCGGAGCGGAGAGAGCACCCCTGTCTTTGGACCACACCCAGGCGTTGGGACCATCCGACACGGAACCAGAAGCCAACAAGGGAGCAAGATAAGCAATCTCAGAAGGAAGGGACCAAGCAACACCATCCCAGAAGTCAGCAACCCGACGGTATCTGAGAGGGAGGGGATGGGAATGAAGGTCCGCCAAAGGGCCACAAGGTAGCCACGGATCATACCGAAACGAAGTGGAGCGACCATCACTAATCACCCGGCGGTAGAAAGTAGATGCCAAGTCTCGGCACCGAAGCATATGTTTCCAGGTACCTGAGTCCAAAGCCGAAGGACACACTGGAAGAGAGGGGTGCTCTTCAGGTAAGCACAGCGCATGTAAGAGGCACAGGGAGAGGGAGAGTGAAGCAGCCTCCAGATGAGCTTAGCCCCCACGGCAACGCCCACCTCGTGGAGGCTACGGAGACCGATACCTCCTTCTGACCGCGGGAGGTACATGTCATCCCACCTCCAAAGGTGGAGCTTCGACCCCCAGATGAAGTCACGACACAGACGGTCAATCCCGTAGAGGACAGAAACAAGGATGCGGTAGGACTGCAGCCAATAGGAAATAAACCCATGAATAACCGTGCGTACCAGCTCAATGTGACCTGCGTACAAGAGCCTAGAGAACCAGCAGAGATCTTGGCCCTGCACTTATCAACGAGCCCCGAGAATAGCCTAGCAGCAGGATAAGTCACAGAAAGGGGAAGCCCTAAGTATTTGACAGGAGGAACCTCAAGGGGAATGCCGAGAAGGAGGGACATGTGACTACCAATGATGCACCCCTTACTAAGTAACAACTTGCTCTTACCCTTATTCACCTCGAGGCCCGACATGAGATAGAAAGATGCCAGGAGCTGGCCAAGGCCCACAAAGGAGGACTCGTCTGCCTTACAAAAGACAAGCATGTCGTCAGCAAAGAGAAGATGAGAGGGGATCCCATGCACCCCTCTCTTAGGAGGGCGGATAACACCAGAAGAAGTAGCATCGTCCATCAAGACAGTGAAGGCCTCCATAACAATCACAAAGAGGAAGGGGGACATGGGATCACCCTGCCGGATCCATCTATTGCTCCCAAAGAAACCAGCAGGTGAGCCGTTGACGAGCACCGAAAAAGAGGGGGAGTCCATGCAAACCTTGACCCAATGGATGAACGTGGGAGGGAAGCCAAGGCACCCCATGAAGTAGCAAAGAAACCCACGATTAACACTATTAAAAGCCTTGCGCAGATCCAGCTGGATACATGCCCTAGCTCCCAGAGAAGCAGAGTAGTCCCTAATAAGCTCATGTGCAAGAAGAGAGGAATCAGAGATCAGGCGCCCCTTGATGAAAGCCGACTGGTTCCAAGAAATGAGTCCTGGGATCACCGCCGCCATCCTCCTACTAAGGACCTTAGAGATGATCTTATAGATAACATTGCAGCAAGAAATGGGCCGATAGTCCCCCAGAGAGGACGTCGAGGGGACCTTAGGGATCAGAGTGACGAAAGTATGGATGATCTGCTTCAGAATACAACCAGACGAAAAGAAGGAGAGCACCGCCAAGAGAACATCCTTACTAACAATCCCCCACATCTCCAGGAAGAAGAGGGGAGGGAAACCTTCAGGACAGGGGGATTTATCTTTGTCCATGGAGAAAATAGCCTCCTTAATTTCCAGATCACCAACGGGCCCCCAAGCCAATCATAAGCGCCCGGGATATAATGTGCTTGGGGATAATCTCGGGGAAGACGGAGGGATACGAGTCCTAATGGAAGAGAGAGGTGAAGAACTCAACCGTATCAGCATGGAGAGAGTCAAGCTTGGCCACAGGGTCCCCCCCAGGCCCAATCGGGTGCAAAAGACTGTTAATAGCAGCATGGTCCTTGGCCGCAGTATAGAAGAATCTGGTGTTCCTGTCCCCCTGGGAAAGCCAAGACTGTCGGCTCTTCTGTCTAGCCTGGCTCTCCTCGCATGCCAAACTAGAAGCAAGGAGGTGTCTGAGAGAGCGCTCCTGACGCAAGAGATCCGGGCAAGAGTGGAAACCAATGTCCTCATGAATAGCAGCAATGTCTCTCCTGATGGTGTCAGAAGGGCGGTAGGGCCTACGGGCGACATGCCAGTCCCGGATGGCCGCCTTAAGGGCCTTGAGTTTGGAGATGAGCCTGAGCATAGGGGATCCAGAGTAATGTCCTCTCCAAACAGATAGTAGAAGGGCGTAGAATCCTGGCACCTGGAAGTAGTGACCAAAGAATCTAAAGGGCTTGGGGCCCGAGTTGGGATGAGGGATTACCTGAATAAGAAGAGGGGAGTGGTCGCTAGTTGTGTTGATGAAAATAGGCCGTTACAGGTATAGACTCACCAGACATATGGCATATCTGATTTCATTCCTTCAGATATATCCATGTGTCAGCCGTCTGAAGTTCAAAGACCAGGTGTCTGTACAATGTCTCAGACGTCTGTGCAATGAACTCTAGTCGACTTAACAGTGGGTGCTTATTTTCCAGATCTCTCTGTTTTTTCTTGCGCATAATTGTCAACCTTCAGTAGAAGATTTGCCAGACAACTAAACAGTTGATCAGCCATCTGACAAGTGTTCTCCAGATGACTAGCTGTCTTGTGTTGGATTTTTGCAATGTGTTTCAGTCTTCTAATCTCTGCCAGTTTTTTTGTGATTAGAATTTCTTTTCATTTCTAGCTCATTAGATTTCATTCTTCACTAGCTTTCCAACACATCTTGAATCCCCTCAATCGGAGTCCAATTGTGTCTGTATGACTGTTTTGGTGATCTAGTGTTTATCTGGGTAGAGTCTGTCAGACGATTATAATGATGGACCAGACTTCTAACCCTTGTACATCAGACATTTTATAGGTCTTCAGCAGACATCTGGTCATCTCCCAAAACTAGCAGTTGGGTTCTTTTTGCTTGCCGTTTGTCTTTTTGTGGGCTATTTTGAGGGGCTATTTAAGTTAGTTTGAGAATGAGTTTTTGGCATCTCTCTACGCATATAGAAATAATTTTAGAGAGCTAAAATCTTGAGGATAAAGCTCATCATCTTCACTCTCTCTTCTCCTTCACTTATTGCATTGTCTAGTGGTTAAACCACATCATAAGGAGAAGCTCTCAAGTGCATAAAGTTCATCATCATAAGCACTTGGTTTCCACTTTTCCATGTCTTCATCTTCACATAGGTAATATCCATTCAAGGCATAGGTAAGTGTGTAATTGGTTTTGCATTTCATTGTAATATTGCTCCCGGGTGTGCTCTTGGAAAAGAGTGCAGTCCTTGGTATAGTACGTGTTGGTATCCTGGTAGGGATTTTGTTTTTGTGCTCATGTAGTGGGAGAATTGTCAACCAAGCACCAAGTTGTGGTGCTGGTTGTTTGTGTATGTGAAGGGTGTTAGTGGAATCCACGAAATGCAATTGCAACGTGGGACATGAGTAGGATCACCTTGGAATAGGGTTCCGAACTAGGATACGTCTAGTGTGTTTTCGATTTGTTTTGACATATTTCTATTTGTTGTTATTGTTGAGCTATTCGATTTCATTTCCATTGCGTTGTGCGTTTAATTTTAGTAACTTTTAATTCCGCACTTTTGCTTGCCATTACACTATATATCCCCCTTAGCCACAGGTCCCAACATTTGATCTCAAAGAGCTTTGATTTGAAACATCATTTAGAGATCAACTCACTATAGCCTACAACACAAGCTTCAACTTGGTTATAGGTAAAAGTGTACTCAAAAGAATTGTAAGTATCTCTCACTTGTATGTGAGGTGTTTTATCTAAAGAGGAGATATGTTGTTTCTCGAGCTTATTCGAGGTGTTTTCTCCTATCACCGAGGTGTGGTGTAGAGGAGATGCTGTAAGTTTTCTTCCAGTTAGAAAGTGTTAGTTGATAAGCTCAGGTGAGGTTTGTGTACTGGATTAGGACAAGGATGTCCAACCCAGGATAATTCTATTGTGTTTGTGATTGTCTCTTTCTCTTTGTTCTTTGTTTATATACTTGCAAATATCTTAGCTTCAAAAAATCTTGCTACTATCTTTTGTAAGTTGTTACGACCTTAAGGCCGGCCCATGAAATTGAGGCCCGTATGCACTAGGGGCCCAAGCGAACACCTCACCGACCCCTCGGAAGGGGCACTAGCCTGAGCGAAAGATCGCCTCCATCCAGAGAAGCTCGCCTCTCCCCACCACTAGCTCGCCTCCAAGGTCAACCAGAGAAGCTCACCCATCCGACCGTCAAGCTCGCCTACCCTCCAACAAGAAGCACCGTCTGGAGGAGCCGAGCTTAGTCGCCAAGCTTGGCTCGTCGCCGAAGGCGGCTAGGTGAAATATCTCTGACAGGGTGACATGGGCTCACTTCTCCTCCGTTAATGCTAGAGGTTAAGGGCGAGAACTGATGACCGCTCCTCACGTCTTATTAATGTACCTGACACTGTCTGACACCATTAATGTGGAAAATAAGCCTGGCACTGCTCACCAACCTATCGCTTCACCACTCGAGTGCCAGCTGGGTTGATTCGACAACTAACATGATGGCGAGCAACCGCCTCTCAGCCCTATAAATACACCCTCATGCCTCCATAGAAGGGGTTGGTCAGTTAAAACCTCTAACTTATTCTCATATTAAAGGTAGGATATCTTTCATATATCTGTGCCTTCCTCATAATCTTGCCACGCTTCACTGATCTGTCTTAAGATCGCCAAGCATGTTCGACGCCTTTATTTCACGTCACTTGCTAACTTAAGCATCAGAGAGGCTACGGGCTGACAGCCAACCCCGCCTTTCTGACGAATTGCTATTCTCACAGGAAGCTCGCCTCAGCTACCATGAGACGGTGACATTCGGCGACCTCCAGGCGACCTTGAACCCTTCACCTTCGAAGCGAGTTCTGAGCCGAGCAAACCTCACCGTTAGCCAAAAACTTGTAATCATTGTACCCGTGGTTCCTAGTAACAAATAAATCTCATTGTTGGTGGATCTGACCCCTAACAATTGGCACTGTCTGTGGGAACAAGGGTTACACCCATGTCAAGCTCCATACGTCCTCACCGCAATTCTCGCCACGGCAAGTCACTTGACATCACACCCCCTCTGCCTCTGAGGAGGCTGGGTCGACTTGAGATCATCATCAAAGGCACTCTGAGGCTATCCTTGGCCGAATAGCCCCGTTCTCCCTGAAGGACTCCCTCAATGAATCAACCCCCTGAGGGGTCGGCCGTGGCCATTCAGGAGGCGACCCTTGGCATCTATAAGAGCTTTCAGAGCTTTACCAACATGATGGAGGAATGGACCATCGCCAGGCAGGCGAGATCACCTCGGGCAGAAGGACCTTACGAGCTCTGTAATATGAGGAGAGACCTCCTCCCCCAATTTGATGAGCAAGCAGTAGCACAACAGAGACGGTTCAAAGAAGCGGAGGTAGCCTCTCTGCAAAGGGAGATCGATAGGGAGGAGGAGGCCGCTCATCAGAGGCGACTGGGGGAGGAAGCGTCCATTCGACGTCTTCGCCTCCTCGATGCTGAAAGGGAGAGGCTTCAAGAGGGGAGCCAAGGAGTCCCTCTGGCGTCGGCTTCGATGGTGTGGAGGAACGCCATGGTGGACCATCATGTGGAAAGCTATCGTCACAGGAGATCGCCTAGCCCGAGGCAAGGAGGGTATGAATTTCGTAGCAAAAGCCCCACCGACAAGATCACCGCTCTCCTAGGCATGGAGATGGGCGAAGACGGAGCCACGACCGCAGTCCTACCCCTCGTGAGAGTGGGAGGAACGCCTCTAAGCATTGAGGTGGCTCATCTGGCGGTTCTAACCTGCGGCGGGAGCATCGAAGAGACAAGAACATTCCTCGAAGGTTGCGAATGCCTCCCCCTGTCCCGAAGAAGCCAATCCACTGACCCAAAGGATGATCTCAACCCCGGTACCCCATAGGTTCAAGCTACCTCAGATTGAACTGTATAACGGTTCGGACAATCCCCTGGATCTTGTGCAGCTATATCGGGGAATTATGGAGATCCATGGTGCAGTTAACGCCCTCCTTTGCTGAGCTTTCTGGACGACCTTGCAAAAGGCGTCAGTGGAGTGGTACAACGGCTTGTCCAATGGCTCCGTTGATTCGCTTGGTGACCTCTCACGGAAGTTTTGCCACCAATTCCTGACGAGGCAGAGAAAGAAGAAAGCGTCGGACTATCTGTTCGTGGTGATCCAGAAGGAGGGGGAGACCATCCACAACTTCTGGAGCGCTTTAACGAAGAGCGACTCAGTGTGACGAGCTGCAGAGACGAGCTCCTTATGTTGGCCTTCAAGAAGGGACTGACGAACAGACATCTTCACAAGTCGTTGCTCGAGATCCGCCCACTGATCTCCCCGCCCTCTTCGCTCGGGCAGAGAAGTTCATGTTGAGCAAGGAGGGCCTGGGGACGGTGAAGAAGGCCCCACCCGTCGTTGCTCTCCATGTTGAAGTAAGGCCCAGTGAGCGGTCGAGGCGGATGAATGCCCCCAAGGGCACGACCAGGACAGCAACAGGGGGCGTGACCAAGATCGCCTCCGAGGGCGTGACCAGGGGGGTCCCCGAGCGTAAGATCGCCCCGGACCTCTAAGGGGGTTCTTTGCACCGAGAAACCTCGCTCCGAGAGGCGGGCTAGAAAGAGCGCAAGAGGTGGTACTGATCGCATCCGGATAAACACCCAAAAAATGACTTGTAGTCTTACCACAAGCGCACGGTGTAGTGGCGAGCAGGTATCGAACGCAGGGAGGACAAATGATAGTATCTCACTTTGATTACCTAGCTATCAGAGAATAAGAATAGTTTTGATGTAATAGTCACAATCGTTCAAATAGCAAGAAATATCAATATAATAAAGGCGTCTAGGGATGGGAAATCTCCACTACGGACCGTCTCTCATCCATGTGAATCATAAATTTCATTGTTTCTAGGCTTGAATATAAGTGAACTAGTCGTAACTTAATGTAGAACCAAGCTCACGCTCTCGTGCTATTACCGGTCTATAGCAACCCTAGAATAGAGCCCACTCTCGTGCAAACCCTACCCTAAGCCGCTAGCGTGAAGATCGACATCATCATCCAATCGCATCTCGAGCCCACTCTCGTGCAAACTCGAGCTACGATCCAGGTTATGATAGTTCTTATTCGTCCAATCTCTTGCAAACGAATATTAGTATAGATTTATAATTAAAAATCCTAGCTTTGGTCCAATCTCTTGCAAACCAAATCTAGAGAAATTCAATTATCAATCTAAATCGAATATCTAGACCTTCCGATCAATTGGGATCCAATCTCTTGCAAATCCCAAATGATATGAATTCCTATCTACTCGTAATAAATCGATCACAACCTAACCAATATCAATTCTAGCAACAAATCTATAAATTCATCACAATTCAAAGATCGGGTCCATAGGGTTCATCCCCATGCCCTAGAACGACGGAACTACTCACTAATCATCATGAAAATCTTAGAAATAATAGATGGAATCATAGCACAATTCATTGCAAATAAGAAACAATTCATTAAAATGAGTTTTTTAACAAGAAAGAACAAACCAACGACGTTGCCAATGATCTACAGCTGAGATTTCTCCAAAGAATAGCCGTCAAAAACCTAATAGAAGTCTCTAAAAATAATTCAAGTCTCTCCTAAAACTAGGATAAAAACTAGGCTTAAATACAAGCCAAAATCGTCCAAAAAATCGTGACAAAACTGCCCCTGCGTAGCCCAGAATTCGCATTCCTAGCAGCAGTCGGAGAGGGTCACTCGGTCGAGTGACCCTTGTCACTCGCCCGAGTGACAAACTCTGTAAAATAACAGTAACTTTGGGGTTTTCAGGGGTCTGTCTCTCGGGTGACTCGGCTGAGTAGTCTTCTTCGTTCAGCCGAGTGAGCAATCATGCTCGGCCGAGCGAGCTTTCTCAGATTTTCCAGTAACTTGGGCTCTTCTCTATCTGAATTCTCTGTACCACTCAGGCGAGTGAGATTTATTACTCGGTCGAGTAGACTTCCTTACTGATTTGGGATATAAATTGCATATTTTACCCCCTAACTATCCCGCTTTTGTGCTAAAGATTAGGCTTAATTGTGCTCTTTTTGGGTATATTTTCACTTTATGTCATTTTCGGGGCTTATTCTCATTCTTGGCACAAAATACAGTTTTTATCGTCTTTATTAGCTTCCTACTATTTTTCATATGCTCCTGCTATTATTGTGATCATATCGCTATTTTTTGGGAATTATTTGAGCATTAGAATATTTTATATAGATTATTGGAAGTCAATATTGTGTTTATTATAGCCATTATATTTATTTTGTCATTATATGAACTAATTTTTGCTTCTCCTATTTTTCAGATACTCCTGGGAGTCTTGGGGATTTTCCAGAATTTTCTGGGATTTTTCTGGGATTTTTAGGTATTTTTCGGGGATTTTTGGAGCAAAGAATGGGTTTCTGGAATTTTTAAAAGAAAATAAAATTAAAAAAAATAGAAAATCAGGCCTTTGGGCCGGCCCGCTGGCCGGCCCAATCCCGCGGCTCGCTCTTCGGAGCGGGCTTCTGCTGTTAAAGATTTAAAAAAAAATCAAAAAAACGCGCGCGCAGCGGCTGAAGCCCCCCACTTCTCTTTGCGGACCGCCCATTTGGGCGCGGGTCGGGTGCAAAAACCCGACCCGCAAGCCCAGTTTGGGGCTATATGCGGCATGGGGTGCGATTTTTATTGGGGGAGTTCGATTTTTGATGCTGTTTTGCGGCCGTGAGCTGCTGTGGAGTTTTTTTTAGGGTTTTGAAGCTTTGGAGGGGGGAGGCCAAGGAGATGATGTGGAAGCTTGATGGAGGGGCAAATTGATAGAGGAAAGCTCATTTGGGGAGATCTTGGGTGACATTTTTCCTCTTCCCTTTTGTAATTTTGCATCTCTCTTTTGTATTGAATTTGGGGATAGTTGTGAATGAAAATTCAATCTCTTGTTTAGTATGATTAGTGTAAATTTGCTTGAGTTGTGATTCATTGGGTTGGTTGTTAATTCTTGCCCTAATTTCCATCTTGTCCAATTTTGAATGCTAATGTTGGATGTTTCATTTGAGTTAATTTGATTGGTTAAGACCCGAGAGGGCACAATTTGAGAAAATATCATGCTCTTAATTTGATTAGTGCTTCGATTATTCGTCCATCCCTATTGCAAATTGTCGTGTTATTGAAAGCTAAACTTTTTGATTGAGCTTCCTTAGCCGGATGACCGATTGAGTTATAGGGGGATAATTTGAGCTTAATTAACGCCAATCTTAATGAACTCACAACTCATGCTCCTCGCCTAGCTATCCTACACTCCTACCTTGGTTCTCTAACCCTACCCATTTAGATTAGGATTGTTTTAGTTTCATCACGATTTCACACACAATCATCCACCGTTAAGTAGTTGAATCACGTTTTATTTTTCGTTATTGATCAAACTTGTGAACGTAGAACGAATTGTCCCTGTGATCCGACCCGGTACTCACCGGTTATTTATAAATATATTGCATTGACACTCCTACGCTTGGGAGTGGAAGGCATGCCCCGTGCGCGTCCTTCCGAGTTAACCAATTGCCAGTAACTTGGGTTCTTCTCTGTCTGAATTCTCTGTACCACTCAGTCGAGTGAGATTTATTACTCGGTCGAGTAGACTTCCTTACTCGGCCGAGGAAACGTGGAAAATCTTCAGTTCGTATCCTTTTCACTCGGGCGAGTCTGAACCTTTACTTGGTCGAATGAGCAGTCTTGCTCGGACAAGTGATGTGCTCTTGAGCTCCTTTCTTCTCCTTTTCGCCTCATCGTCGCTCCTATCAATTTCCTTCCTCTTCCGCTCATCATCTATCGCTGATAAGTCCTCAAATAAGCCGTGGGTGACACTCCGAAGTGCATGAAAATCCTCTGATCTCATTTTCGCTCCAAATCGCTCCATATTTCCTGAAATACGACAAAAACAAGAAATAGTGAAAAGCATCGCAATATCATTGAATAATCGTGAAAAACGCAATTTGGGCGATCAAAATGTCATGAAAATATGCAGAAAAAAGGTGTAAAATATGGAGTGATCAAAATCCCCCAAGATTACCTCTTACTCGTCCTCGAGGAAGAAAAGTACAAGGTGAACCCGATGGATAAAAATAAGGAAAAGGAAAAAAGAAATAAAAAACAAAGAGGGAGGCACTAGATCACTTTCTCTGGATGTGGATTTGCTTACTCAAATAGCACACGACGAATATAAAACACATGCCAAAGATTTTTATCTCGATATCATAATATAAGGATGCATTCATAATAGAAACCTGAGAATAGTAAAACAATATGAAATATGGAATCATTCTAGAATTAACATCGTCTGAAGCATCTAAAGAGGTATACATAATCATTGACCACACATTTTTCAATTGAATGCTTTCTATTTGGAGTATAAGAGATATCACACAATATGAAGCAATACGAATAGAAAGGAGTGGTTTTCATGAAATGCATGCTAAGTTTCAATTCCTGGATTTCATAAAACTTTTAGTAATCTCACAGAGTATAGAAAATTACCTAGATTAGGTTGTTATGCACAGTTAAGTAGTCACTCTCTCACACATCATTGGATCCTCTCTATAGGATCCCATCATGCGATGATAGAGGATCAGAAGAGAGGAGACTTACGTTAGCGTACGCTTCGCTATAATCTCTGAACTTCGCCCTTGGATTCGCCACAACGGTTGGTACTTTGTCACAGAGGATCAAAGCAGCATTTCACCGTCTAAATCTCTATTAGGAAGAAGAACTTAATGGAAGGGAGAAGAGGAAAGAAGGTTGCCTTATGCAAACTTATGGCATGAAGGATTAGCCTTAAAAGCCATACCCTTGGGTCCTATTTATAGGCCTTGGGGGTAGTTATTGTAGGAAATAACTACATATATGCTTATTAGCTTATATTAGTACCATTGCTTATCCTCTTCCTTATGCACTTATCAAGTGCCTTTATGCACTTATAAAGTGACTTTTTTCACTTATCGAGTGGTCCTTTTCACACATGAAAAGGTTTCCTTCGCACATGCTTTCATGTACGTGACATCCGAGGTCCATAGACCCTCATACATCCCCTCATGGGTGTATACATGTCGTCCATATCCAACATCTCCCACTCACACTTGAGGGGATTGTAAGGAAACATCTTTTCCTTTAGTTCTTCTATTTATCATACTGATAAATAGACCGTGTGACCGTCATGCGTATAGAGTCCGCTGTTGTGCACTTGTTAGAGATACACACTACTCCTTGGGGTGCAAAGTTGAGTAGATCAACGCATGTTTTACCCTAGATTATTTCTTCACGTTTCTTATACTTTATATTCAACAATTGAATCCCATCTGGATTACAATTGGCTGGTCAGCTTTGAATCTCTAAAGTCCAAATGTGAATATGAAATTAATCTTCCTCTTCTTGAGATCCTTTCGATCTTGACTTGACTCGCTTTTCTAACATGCCCCGCCGGACCAAATTGACCATGGTCCATAAGCAACATGCTAAGATAGCGATCACCTAGTCAAACCTAAAGGAACCAATTAGAGTCCATAAGGGTAAGAAGTTAAGACCCATGTGGTCTTTGGGTCTCACATAATAGTAAACACAATTACTATTCTAACCCAATGGTCAAATGCATACGTAGTATGAATACGTATTACAACATCACTCCTTTCCCAGGGAGCGTATGTCTTAATGATGTTGTAAGGATGATGATCAGACACCATAATGTCTGACTTTGAGTCCCTTTTATTACTCATTAATTTCCTGGACCCACATCCCGCATAAGACAGATAAGATTTCAAAAATCCTCTTAGATCTTTTGTAAGCATCCATATGATGCAGATCTTTCATACGACCATTTTTGTTTAAGTCATGACTCTAAATCATCCGTCTGATGATTTTGACTTTAAACAGGTCTCATCTTTATCTTATCCGTCTGATAGAATAAAGGCGGTTGCTCATGTGAGAGAGCCAACCTCAATCTGTCCGACATACTAGAAAATATAGCTGAGATTAAAAGAAATGTACACAAACATTTTCAAGAAACTCATATGCAATGTTGAAAAAGAACTTATTCTTTTATTAAATTTGATCTTTTGTAGACATGGGAATGTACATAGATACAACTCAGCTCTTACGCAATCCTTGAGATGATAAGTGTTTGTAAAACACATCTCTGGGGATCGCCTTCGTAAGCGGATCCGCTATCATCTCATGCGTAGATATGTACCTAATGTCTACCTTCTTAGTCTTATCATAGTCTTTTGCAAATTTGTAGCGGATATCAATGTGTTTGGTCTTACAATGGAATTTTGGATCTTTGACATAGGAGATAGATGCTTGACTGTCACTGTATATTGGTACAGCACCTGAGTCACTTGCATCAATTAGTCTGTATAAGAATTTCCTAAGCCAAACAGCTTCTTGGACCGCCATGCTAAATGCTACAAACTCGGCTTCCATAGTTGAAAGTGCGATGCAGGATTGCTTCTTGCTACTCCAGGATATTGCACCAGATCCGAGTAGAAAAACATGTCCTGAGGTCGATCGTCACTCATCGAGATCACCCGCACAATCAGCATCAGTGTAGCCTTCGAGCCTCAAGGCATCTTCTTGATAGCATAAAGCATAGTCCGCAGTCCCTTTAAGATACAACATTATCCTCTTAACCGCTTTCTAGTGTACTTGCCCTGGATTGGATTGGTAACGACTTACCATTCCAACGGCAAAACAGATGTCCGGTCTTGTACACATCATAGCGTACATAAGACTACCAACTGCACTGGAATATGGAACTTTTTCCATAATTTCCTTTTCTTTTTGGTTCTTTGGACACATTTTCAGACATAAATTATCGCATTTGCTTATAGGAGTATCAATGGACTTACAGTCCTGCATATTAAAACGTTCTAGAACTTTCTTTATATAAGTCTCTTGTGAAAGAGAAAGAAGTTTCTTCGAACGATTCCTTGAAATCTTAACTCCAAGGATATATGCGGCTTCTCCCATGTCTTTCATCTCAAATACTGATGAAAGCCAAGCCTTGATATCCATCACAAAGCCCTTGTCATTTCCGGCTATTAAAATGTCATCTACATATAGAGACATAATAACATACTTGCTTTTGATCCTCTTGATATATACACAGTTATCTTCATCAAGCATGGTAAAACCATTTGATAAGACAACTTCTTGAAATCGTATATACCATTGCCTCGAGGATTGTTTAAGACCATATATGTACTTACGAATTTTACAAACCTTATGTTCGTTTCCTTCTTTTACAAACCCTGTTGGTTATTCCATATAGATCTCCTCGTCCAATTCTCCATTGAGAAAGGCAGTCTTTACATCCATTTGATGTAATTCGAGGTCTAAGCAAGCTACCAAAGCCAGAATCAAGCGAATCGAGGTAAAACGAACAACAGGTGAGAAGGTCTCTTCGTAGTCTATCCCTTCCTGTTGCGTAAAACCTTTCGCGACAAGGCGAGCTTTATATCTGTCTATAGAATCATCAACCTTATGCTTGATCTTAAGAACCCATTTGTTCCCAATAGCTCTACGTCCTCTGGGTAAGTCAACCAAGTCCTAGACTTGGTTAATTTTCATGGATTCTAATTCCTCCTTCATCGTTTCCATCCATTTGTCTTTTGCAGGGCATGATACGGCCTATTTGAAAGTAGCAGGCTCGTCATCATCTTGTAGTAAAGTCATAAAGGTTTGTGGGAATTCATCCTCAAATCTTAGAGGAGTTAACCTTGTACGACTACTACGTCGCATTTGAGATTCTTCAAGTCCTTGTTGACTCGAAGTTGAATCAATTCTAATATTACTCCCACTTGGAATGTGATTAGAATTGCTCCCACTTGGATCATTATTCCTATATGGAATAGGATTCGCATCATTCGTATCATCCATTGGTGAAGGTTGAAACGTATTTTCGTCTTCACCAAGAATTCTCCCACTCGAATGAGGTAATCCTTCTTGATCATAAATCTCAAATAGAGATAAGTCCTGACTTATCTCGCCCTGTCTTGGAAACTCATTTTTCAAGAAAGTAACATCCCTCGACTCAAATTCAATCAGTCCTCCATTGTCTTCCTGACCAATGAAAACATAACCTTTGGAGTTTTCTGCGTATCGTATAAAGATACATTTCTTCCCCCCTTGGCCCAAGTTTGCCATACTTATGGGAGGAAATATGTGCATAGGATGCACACCCCCCAAGGTTTTAAATCCTTAAGTCAGGAGACCTTTGGTTCCACAACTCATAAGGAGTGGAGCTAACTGATTTCGAGGGTACGCGGTTCAAGATGAAAGCAGCCGTCAATAATGCATCACCCCAAAAGGTGATTGGCAAGTTAGCTTGCGCCATCATTGAACGGACCATTTCCATTAAAGTCCTATTCCTCCTTTATGCAACACCATTTTGTTGCGGAGTATAAGGCATAGTTATTTGATGAACTATGCCCTTTTCATCTCAAAGTTCCTTAAACCTTGCTGATTGATATTCACCGCCTCTATCGGTTCGCAAGACCTTAATCTTGCGATCTAATTGATTTTCCACTAAACTGATATAGTTTTTAAAGCATGTTAATGCTTCACTTCTGTGGGATATCAAATAGATATGTCCGAATCGGGTGAAGTCATCAATAAAAGTGATGAAGTAGGACTTTCCGCGTCTTGTCTTGACATTCATCGGACCACATATGTCCGAATGGATGAGCTGTAATGGAACCTTGGCCCTTGTGCCGGTTCCAAATGGCTTGCGACAAGATTTCCCTACAAGGCAATGTTTGCAAGTCGACATTTCGACCTTTGAAACATTGGATAGAAGGCCATGTTTGGCAAGTCTATCCATACGTGTTGGTCCAATGTGACCAAGCCTTGCGTGCCAACAAATTACATCTGATTCATAAATCGAAGAATTTGTTTCAAGGAAATTTTCATTAAAATTTGAGGAATCGTACATCGTATTCAATACAATGAATCCTTTAAAAACTTAGCCAGAACCAATTACAGAATTATTACAAGACAAATCCACATTACAATTATGAAAGAACTAACTATAACCAAGACCCATTAAGACGACCACAGATATTATATTCCTTCGAATATCTGGAGCGAAGAGAACATCATGTAGTAAGATAATGCGGCCGTTGTCCAAGACGAGCTTGCACGTCCCAACGCCTTTCACTTCAACACATGTGTTGTTTCCTACATATATCCACTTCGTTCCTTGGGGTATCCGGTGATACTCCACGAAGGACCGTCTGTCCCTTGCTATATGGTCGGTGGCACCTGAATCAATTATCCAAAAAGGATTAGATTCTACAAGAAATATTGAACTAGAAACACATATGTAACTAGTATTATTACAAGTTACCTTGTCACCTCCATCCGTACATGAACGGGCAAAGTGACCTAACTTGTTGCACTTGAAGCACTTGATCCTCTTCAAGTCTTTCTTCTTGTGCCATTTCTTGTTCCCACCCTTCTGTTTGGGTTTCTTGGTAGACACTGGTTGCTTTTTATACTCATGAGCAAACTTCGAGTGATGTTTACGTTTCTTCCCCCCCGTGTGAGGAACTAGCAACCATGTGCACTTCTGCACTTGGCTTGGCGGTCGCAAGCCGCTCTTCCTCTAACTCGAGGTGCTTAGAAACATCGTTGAAGTTCTTGATGCTCTCATTATGAGTGAGATGCATCTTCATGTTGTCCCATTTGATTGGTAGGGAACATATGACCGCTTGGATTTGTTGCTCATCAGTAATCATATGACCTGCATCCTTTAACTTTGAAATAAGATTCGCCATGTGTCGCAGATGCATTCCCATGGAATGATCTGGACGTTTTTTGTATGAATCAAATTTTATAGTTAAAGAGCAAAGTTTGGTCACTGAGGTGCCACCAAAATTCTCCTCTAGCTTGGACCATATGTCCATAGCTAGGTCATATTCTCGGAAGATTCGCATTATGTCGTCTGCCATACTTAACAGCAACGTAATGCGAGCAATTTTGTTCTTCCGAGACCAAGCATCGAAAGCTTCCTTGTCTCTTCTGTGTTGGGCCGTAGTGCCTAACTCAGGTTCAATCATTATGTTCTTCAGAGTTTCGAGTACGTCTTGCTCCTCTAGAACATATTATATCTTCATGGACCATAGTTTGTAATTATCGCCGTTGAGTTTTTCACCGTTGTTCAACTCAGCGACGATGTTCTTAGTAGCAGAAGACATTTTAGTTTTCAAATGCTGCAAAAGACATAAAAACAAATTCGATCAAAAACATTGCATAAAATTTTACATTTGATAAGTTACTTTCGAAAAATATTGAAGATGTTGCTCTAGAATCGGAAAGGTCATTACGATGCCAATCACCATCTAGAACAACTTTCAATATTTCCCCATCACTTATCAAACAATAGTACTCTTATAGTACTTACAGCGGAAAAGCGTTTTTGAAAAATACGTATTTTGAAAACGTATTTTGCAAACGTATTTTGTAGCAGGAGGTAGTGGCCTGCCCCGGCCGTTGCCGGGTCGAGTCGTGGCCGTGCCAAGGCCGGATTCTCCCTCCAGGGGGTTTTGCCGCATGCAACTACCGCCGGTCCCGTAGGGGCCGGCCATGCAGGACCCCCCCTCGAGGCCGGGCTGGCCTCCTCGGCCTGGCCCTGGTTTCGGCCAGGGCTCCCTTGGCCCTGGCCTCGGCCAGGGCCGGCCTCTGGCCTGGCCCTGGCTGAGGCCAGGGCTCCCTTGGCCATGGCCAAGGACAGGGCCGGCCTGGCCAGGACCTGGCCTCTGCCAGGGCCGGCCAGGGCCTCTGCCCTGGTCGAGGCCCTGGCCGGCCGGCCGGCCTCCTTGGAGTCCGGCCGGGCCGACCGGCCGGCCTTGGAGTCCGGCCGCACACCCTCCCCTATGGGGGTGGGCTTGGTTGTTATTGGCCGAAGCCAACCCCTTCCCCAATGGGGAGGGGGGTGCATCATGCACCAAAGAGATATGTGTTCATCTTCTCCGATGAGAAGTTTTGAAACCACCGTCTTCTTTGATGAGACACCCGTTCATCGAGAAAGTGGTTATGCTTCAATGGCCATGTGCAAAAAAAAAATAACACACCTTCAAGACCGCAAACTTCACGCTCTATATGAAGAGAGTTCACATTCCCTATTGAATGGAGACTCAGCATCCATGAGGAGTGCAAGTTTGGCGAGATGAACGGTCATTTCTTCCCGTAACGGAGAGTTCCTGCCATATCCTTAATGACAAAAGACCCTAACGTGAAAAGAACAACTTTTGTGTTCTCTCCGTCACGATGCGCTCCTACCATATCCATAATGGAAGGAAACTCATTCGTGAAAGAGACAACGCGTCATTCATCGGTTAGACCGGAGCGAACCCGTGTGGCTTTGATACCAATGTAGGATCCCATCATGCGATGATAGAGGATCAGAAGAGAGGAGACTTACGTTAGCATACGCTTCGCTATAATCTCTGAACTTCGCCCTTGGATTCGCCACAACGGTCGGTACTTTGTCACAGAGGATCAAAGCAGCATTTCACCGTCTAAATCTCTATTAGGAAGAAGAACTTAATGGAAGGGAGAAGAGGAAAGAAGGTTGCCTTATGCAAACTTATGGCATGAAGGATTAGCCTTAAAAGCCATACCCTTGTGTCCTATTTATAGGCCTTGGGGGTAGTTATTGTAGGAAATAACTACATATATGCTTATTAGCTTATATTAGTACCATTGCTTATCCTCTTCCTTATGCACTTATCAAGTGCCTTTATGCACTTATAAAGTGACTTTTTCCACTTATCGAGTGGTCCTTTTCACACATGAAAAGGTTCCCTTCGCACATGCTTTCATGTACGCGACATCCGAGGTCCATAGACCCTCATACATCCCCTCATGGGTGTATACATGTCGTCCATATCCAACACTCTCCTCCAAGCTTATCTATAAGCTTGGTGGCATCAAATCTAGCAATAAGAACATTCCCCATTTTTGAAGCTCCAAGAAATAAAAATAAAAAATAAAAGAGGGAAGAAAGAGAGAAAGGATATGAAGTGGGATCATGTATAAACTTCTTTTCTCTTTTCGTTTCTCTTTTTTTCCTTTTTTTCTCTGTTTTGTTTTTCATATATACAACTGTGATCCCAAATCAAAAGATAGAAATATATACATGTATTTTTTTCTTTTTGATTTTAGGGGGTTGGAGCATGGATTTTTTGTAGCGGGAGAAAATGCCAATATAAGAATCGCCAAAGGGAGATTCACCAATGATTTTACGTATGGAAATCATGCTCAAGATATGTGGAGAAAGAAATATATGTAACACTCGGTTCACTCTACAGAATGTGCACGACAACTTTCAGCAGAGTAATGCAATCTACTCAGTTTAATCTCAGAAAGTCAACTAATCCAGTTATATCAACCTAGCATACATTCAATCAACCTGAAAGTGAAGCGTACAATTTTCATGCAATAAGAAGTGATATAAGACAAGAAAGTAGTACTCCAGATATAAGCAATCAATGCGTGAAGCTTGGTGTGTTTTCTACGAAGAGTATACAGTAAAAATCATCAGACTCAGCTAATAAAAGAATTTCATCCATATTCATATAACAAAAGACGGGTTACTATCTCGAATGCATAGCAAGACAAAGCGTACGATATCTGAAATAAAAACTATGGCATGACAAGATAATATGCATATAGAGATAAGCTAATACCACGTCATCATCATCACAGAAAATTCATCTCTAGCAAAAAGGATAAAAGAAATAAGGATAAAGAAAATAAAAACTACTGTACAATGCAGCACACTCAAAGAAATAAGAAAACGTGATGCATGAATTTTTTTTGAAAAAGTGGGTGAAAATAAGTGTAAAAACAAAGAAAGATGGGAAAATGGAAACAAAAGGCGACAAAAATGAAAATTGCGTGAGAACTCACTCCCCTAAGCTAAAGTGCACAGTGTCCTCAATGTGCAAAGTGTGGCACATTGAGAGACAAAATATGGGTGGAGTGGGTGAGGATGTATGCATGATGAAAATAAAAATAAAATTATATAGGTATGCAAATGATGCATGCAGAGATCAAAATAGTACCATGCAAGTGTCCCCAAAAATACTCCCTCTCTCCCAAAAAGGATATAGACAGATATGAACAAAAAGTGATCAAAACGTGTGTGGAGGAGGGGGTGCAAAATCAGCAGGCAGAAAATATCCTGAATAATAGCAGAAAAAATATGGAAGGCATCCATTGTGTGCCTAAGGGTGTGGGGGTGCACCAATACCGTCCTGTGGCGGAGGTGGTGGTCGTGTAGGCTGCTTGGTGGGGGTAGGTGGCGGGTGCTGTGGCTGAGGCAGACGCTCAAGAATCTGGTTCAGACAAGCCTGAATACCAGGAAGTAAGGCGACGTGGGTCTGGACAGCACTAACAGTAGCGGCGAGAGCCCAAAAATCTGCTCTAAGTCCACTCACCATCCCCTCGAGAGCAGAGAGGTGCTGAACTAGGGTGTCGGGGGGAGGTGGAGCAGAGGGTCGAACAGGTCAAACAGGTGAAGAGCAGGGCTGTCTCGCACGGCTACCGTAAAGGATAGGTGCAACAGTGGGGTGGTGCGGTGGTGCTCTGCTTGCGAAGTGACGCTCAGATTCTGTGGGAGGCCGAGACGCAGGCAAGGTCGAAGAGGATGGAGCAACAGCAGAAGCTGAAGTGGTGGCAGACGATGAGGCGGGCAGAGAGGTCAGTGACACAGACGTGGGGATAGACGTCATAACACTCTCAGAGAATACATCGGCTGTGGAGACGAAAGAGTCGACGGCTGGGGGGGTCGTGGAGTGCGAAGGAAATGACTCCCCAGGGGTCGAGAACAAGAATGAGGAAAGGGTCTCCACCGCGGAGGCAAAAGAAGGCTCGCCACACTCAACTATGGTGGGGGGACGCTCGGGGCTCGTTACAGAAATGGGATCTATGGACATGGGCACAGTGGTGGTAGTGGTGGTGGTGGACGCAGCTGACCGGTGCCTCGCTTGCGTCACGGCGGCGCGGTGTCGTTTACCGCAAGTTTCACGGTTAGTGTAGGGTACGGGAATATCGAACTCAGGGAGGCGAGGTTGTGCTTGGGTCAGGTAGGACCTAAATCACCCCGAGGGGCGAGCTAGCCCGAATCGGTGGTTGGTTGTCACGAAAGGAAATGAAAGCGTATGAACAAAAAGAAACTAAACCCGGGACTTTGGTTTCCGACCCGACGAGAGACTCTCGCCGCTACGGCCTACGGGTATGGATAGCGATCGGGATTAGGGTCTAATGGTGAGACGTTGCCTCTGAAAGTGGTACCGGCGTCCCATGGGCCCGATATTCCGGTCGGTGCCCAGGATGATACACCGGACTTCCCGGATTCGATCAGTGGGCACTCCCGTGTCCATAAACACTGATCGATCCCGGGAGCACTAAGTCCGCAACGATATCTCCCGACGTCTCATCCTGCCGCTCCCGCGTGCTAGGATTCGGCGTCTACGCTAAAGGCGTGAGCTTTGGCTAGGGAGTCAACCGCCAAGTTTATTCCCCCTTGGCCCGACGGTCAAAGGCGGTCTTTTTCCCGCCGATGACAATGAAACGCCCCGCGTAACCGTTAGATTCCTACTCCCTATCGATTTCCTAACCCTATGGACGCATCGGGAAGAGCCCCCGAAGGGGCTTCCACCAAAATCCCAGATTTGGGAACTACTCACAAAAATTCATGAAAAAGCAATCTAAATGAAATTTAACCGTTAGAATCATAATCAGACAATTGCAATGCGGAAGTAAAGGAGTAGTAAAGACAATACTAAAAAATTAGAAAGATCTGAAAACTTACTTAAGAGTAACAATTACAGCCGTCACAAGGAAATAAAACAGTAAAAAAATACAACTCCCCCGTTTCTGGAACCCTAGGGGTCCTATATATAGATTTTCGGATCAACCGATCGGGTGACAAGTCAACCGATCGGTTGATCCGTTACAGATAAATTACAGAAAACGGCGAGTTTTCACCCGATCTCACGAACCGATCAGGTGAGTTCTTGAGCGACCGGTTGGATCTTGGAGCAGTCGGGTGAACCGGTCGGTTCGACGCCCGTGTCTTCAGCTCTTTTTCTCAGCTACAGATGAACCGATCAGGTGAGAGTCACCCGATCGGTTGGAATTCTGCTCGAAAAGACAGAGAACAGCCGCCCGCAGAACCGGTCTGTGAACCGGTCGGGTGACTTCTTCGTGAGCTGCGGTAGCGACCGGTTGGTGCACGCGTGCATCACCTGATCGGTTGGAGATGACCAACCGACCGGGTGAGGGGCAGAAAGATGAATACTTCGCCGTTTGACCCCCTGGATCACGCGTGACTTCTCCCGTTGCTCCGGGGACTTGGGATATCATCGTAAAAGGTCCCCTACGTGGTCGAACTCCTGCAATCATGGACAAACAAAGAAAAGTGAAAGAAAACGGGAAAACATACGAAAACGAATAAGAGACGGCAGAAAACACGGAGAAACACAAAAGAAAACGTGCGTGAATATATGAAATATAGACGCACGTCAAAATCCCCCAAGCTGAACTCTTCCTCGTCCTCGAGGAAGACGAGTGAGAGTAGGAGCTCGGAAGGGAAAAATAGAGAGGAAGAAAGAAAAAGAAAACTCTAAGCCCTAGATCGTCCATCAGAGCCATCAAAATCAAAAACGACACACCCAGCAAGCAAACGCCAAATCACACCACTAAACCTAGGAAAGCGAGTCCAAATAAGTGTCGTGGGTCCACGCAGTGAAGCGCGAGTGAGCGTGGCCGTGTGCTAGCAAATGGTGAAGCTTTCTACGATGTGCAATGAGGCTCGATATACACAAATCCAAGAAATGACCCAAAATATCGATCCGAATTGAATTGAGCGGCGAATATAAGTTCAATCATGCATGAGAAGAGTGGGAAAAGAAGCGTATCATGCATCGGGGACTCCACAACTAGGGTCTAGGAAATCACACCACTATAGCCAAGATACAAGCTAAATAGCTCCTAAGCCAAGCGCTTTCGATAACGACGGGGGTTGAGATGATGTGGAGAAGAACACTCGGTGCAAATTCTCGCCTTCCCTTTATTCTTGGCAAGTATGAAAATATTCACACGGGAATTTTTTTGGGTTTTGGGTATTTGCATATTTTTTTTGGCTTTTTGGCTATACGATCTTTTTCTTTTCTTTCCTTTTTGGGTTTTTTTTTTGAATTTTTGGGATATTGGCTATACACATGTGTACTCTCCCAAGTGGGAGAACGTTACACGACGAGGGGATTTGCACCAAGTAAAACAAAAAAGAAGTCGAAATCTAAACACTCGGGCAAAGGAGACTATTGTTGCTAAATAGAGCTTAGGCTAAATGGGGTATCCTAGTCCTTAGTTGTGGAATCCCAACGCATGCGAATTGAAGTATACGATATAAATAGCATGCATATAGAAGCAGACATTAGAAGCAAATACCGCGTATTCAATATCGAAGCATGATAATCTAGGGGTCATTCCTGGACATGTATATAAAGTAAAATCACAAAGCAGAAGCACACCAAATGCTAGTCACGACACACGACTCACAAAAAGCTAAGTGGACCCACGATGCGTGAAATGCAAGAGGACTCGAAATCCTAGGGTTAGTGAGTGTGATTATCGATGCAATGCTAGGTGTGTGTGACTTTGTGGCGATTCATCATAGGATTCATTTCTAGGAGAAAGAGCTAAAGAAAGAAGGAAAAAGAAAAAAGAAAAACACGATGGAAAATGACTCAAATAACGTAGAAAAACAACACAAATGACGCACGAAGTGCGACTCCCCCAAGCTGAAACTTGCATTGCCCTCAATGCAATAAGAGTGAGTACGGGAGGGCAATGAAAATGGGGGGGGGGGGGGAATACGCACAGACACGGAAAGAAATGAAAACGAGGAAAACACATAGATAAAACTGAAAAAGAAATAAAAAAACAAGATCAAAATCAAACAATACGAAAATAAAAATAAAATAAAATCACACGACACGACACTCAAAAAGTGAAAAACAAACACACACACAAAAATGAGAAAAACAAACAAAACACGACAGCACACCGAAATAGACTTCCCCCAAGCTAGACCAGAAAGTGCTAGCGAAATGATATGATCAATGAAATCTAGATATATGCAAGGGGTAATCAGAAACAAAAGAGGGGAAATCAGAAAGCAGCAGAAGGTGAGTCCTCGTCATCCTCGGAAGAGGGCGTGGATGGGTGGTCGGGGGAGGCAGGGGGTGTGCGGAGAAGTGGGGAATGAGGTGAGGGTATAGGGGCAGTGGTGGTGTGAACTATGGGAGGAGTGTCGGTGGTGGTGGGTGGTGGTGGTAGGAAGGCGATCAAGGCTGTGGTGAGAGGAATAGAAATGGAGGAAGTAGATGTGGTGGTGACGGTAGTGGGAGGTGGTGGGAGGGATCTGGAGCGTACCGGTAATTTCCTCCGGCGCACGTATGGAGTGACGGAGGAGGATGGAGGTAGCGTGAGTGCGGTGGAAGTGGTCGGGAGGGGTGAAGTGGATGCCGGGATGGGATGTGAAGAGGGAGGAGAAGAATGTGGTGAGGGGGGTGATGGATGTGGAGAAGTGTGGGAGGGTGGAGGAGAAGATCGCCTGGGTGGTGAAGGTGGAGGTGGTCCGTGGATATGAGTAAGAAGGCGGAGAATGGCGGCCACGTTCCTCTCAAGTGCGAGGAAATGTGGGTGAGTAAGAAAGGAGGATGGTGATGGGTCCGAGGAAACAGAGGACATGGCGAGCTCACGAAGGGCGGCGACCTCCCTCTCAAGTCCTAGACGGGCAGATACCTGACGGCGACCAACAGACGTAGACTGACGCGAGGCAGAGGTGGTGCCGCCAGGTAAGGTCGAAGAGGTGCTGGCGGCAGTGGTCATGCCAGCACAGGAGACAAGGCCAGAAATGGCCGCAAGGAGGTGCTCAGACGTGATCGGTCCCGGAGCGGAAACGGGACGACTCGGGCCAGCCCCTAAATCTCCCGCAGACGTAGGGATATCCTGCTCGCCTAAGTGGGCGGCAGGGGACGGTGATCTGCGTGCGCCAGCGGGGAGAAAAGGAAGATTCAACCCCGCAAAGAAGTCGGGATCAGGAGGGAAAGTCCAATCTCCCACGAGAGCAATGGGCATGCGAGCGGGGTTGGGCAGAATGGTGTAAAGGGCTGGGGGGTGGCCATAGTTGAAGATGTAGCGGCCAGCTGAGTAGGGTCTAATCATGTGAATGTGCCGCAGGACGTCAATATCAAGACGTGATGGTCCTGCGGCAACAGGAAGATTGTTGGGGAGGGGGATATTGAATTGGGGGTAAGAGCATATGATAGTGATGATGCCCCCGCAACAAAACTTTCCCTTACCGGCCAGGCTAATCTCGAGTAGCTTGTGAACAAGCCAATCGCCGACATGAATGGGGACGGTAGGGGCCCTGAAACTAACTCCATCATCATCCCGGACATAAGGAAAAGTCATGGCCCAAAGGATAAAAAGATCGGGGATAGTCATAGTGCCTGACTCGTCCCTAGGAAAGAATGTGGAAGAGATGATCCTGTGGGCTAGACGAAACACGTGATGAATGATGGAGGAGGCCTTGGCCCGACCTCGGGGGTAGTCGCCGATCAATGTGAGGCGGAACCAGAATTAATCGACGCTAAATTCGGGCGTGTACCCATGGTGTCTGATAGAATCATCCCCGAGATTGGGGAAACCAAATATATCATTAATCGTGTTCAGGGTTGTGGTGACACTACGGTTACGCACCCGGAATCTAACGATCGACCCGGACTCTAAAACAAGTGTGGAGAGGAATTCGAGTGTGAGTGCCGAGTGGGAAGTGGCAGATGCATTAAGGAAGGCTAACCATCCTAAGTTGCCGAAAAGATATTCGATCTCGGTGAAGACACCGAGATCGAGAAGTGTTTGTGCATGCGGGAATTTAGTAGATAGATGCCCTCGAGCATCAAGCCTGCGGTAAAAGTCTTTGTGCTCCTGGTTCCGGAAGATATACCCATGCGGGCCCAACATTGGGTCCACAGGGGGGATAATAGGTGGAGGAGGGCCAAGTGTAAGTGCTCGTGTACGGGAAGGAGGGCGCGTTTGTTTTCGTCTCTTTCGAGACGGCTCCTCTTCCCTCATGATTCCTTTTCCCTTATCCTTATCTTTAGCCATGTGTGTGTGTATGAGCAAGAATTAGTGCAAAAATCGTGGATGCACACTAACACAAGCCAACAAGCAAGCACAATAAACAGGGCAAATATATAAAATAAGAATAGGAGTGAGTTTACCCAAGCGGAGTGGTGGAGCTTGCTCGTTGGTGCCCCACACTGTTCAGCGAGAGTATCGTGGAGCCGCGGCGAACTCCTTCGGCAAAAATTTTCGAAATGGAGGTGGATTTGGGAAAATTAGGTCAAAAATCCGGAATGGGAGGAGAGAGATGGTGTAGATGATGGAGGGGTTGATGAAGGAGGTGGAGAGTGGGAGTAATGGGGGAGTAGAGGGCGTGGGGGAGTGAAGATCGGTTGTTGGCGAAGAGGGGAAGGCGAATCGACGGCGAGATTCGCGATCGGGCGAGGGCGGAAACGAGCGGGTGTCGGGGGGTATTTATAGGGTTTTAAGTCGAACCGATCGGGTGACTTGTCACCCGGTCGGTTGACGGTTAGGTCGAAAATTTTGCCGAAGAAATGCTACAGGCGAACCGATCGGTTGACTTGTCAACCGATCGGTTGGCCGCTCAACTAAATTTCCCGAGAACTTAGGGCTTCTTACCCGGTCAGGTCAACCGATCGCGCTCAAACTCAACCGATCGGTTGATATTCCTCAAAATTTTCCGAAAGTTCTCCCCAGCTCACCCGGTCTTCCACCCGGTCTCTTCATTACTCAACCGATCGGTTCATACGGGGACAGATCTCGGCATGTATCTGATACATCCCAACCGATCGGGTGAGTTGTCACCCGATCGGTTGAGGCTTGTTTCCTGCAAAAACCAAGAGATTTGATTAAGTCCCCGAACGGATGTCCTCGCGGCTGATTTTATTTATAAAAATAGAGAAAATAAAGTAAAAAAATAACGCTAAAAATTTGAGAAAAAGTTTAGAACATGGGTTGCCTCCCATGAAGCGCACTTGTTTAACGTCGTTGGCTCGACGCCCGCAAGAGATGCTCATGGTGGCTGATACGGGTGATGCCCTAATTTCGGCATCTCTTTCTCGCTGGAGCTGAAGGCGCTAGGAGTAGTAAGCGGCTGGAAAAATACTTGCTCGACTACCTCCCCTTTGTTCTTGGGGTCGGGGGCTTTTCCTTGGTGTTGGCGCTTCCCGCCATCTTTTTCAGGATCCGGACCTCGTCTTTAGTGAGGTCCGTGAGCTCTTTCCCCGTTCTCCTCACAGGAGGAAACTTGGGGAACCCGGGAGGGGTCGTTCTCGCTGCACTTGGTTTTCCAGCAGCTTCTTTGTCTTCGGGGCCTTCTTCATCTTCAGAATTCCCCAATTCATCAGGGGGGTTTCTCAGGAGAATCTCCCAGGAGTTCTCCTCTACAGCTTTTTCTTCTTCTATCTCAAGCAGATTACACCGGAGGTCATTAGGAGGGTCGGGGTGCTTCATGGATAGTCCCAGGTCAAACTCAACTTTCTCTCCGCTGACGTTCAAGGAGAGTTTTCCGTTCTTCACATCTATAAGAACGCCTGCAGTGGCCATGAAAGGCCGTCCCAGGATAATGGGGGTGTGTGCATCTTCGGGCATGTCCATGACTACAAAGTCCACAGGCACATGCACCCCTCTCACATTCACGGGGAGATCATCAACAATTCCCACTGGATATTTGACCGACCGGTCAGCTAGTTGTAGGGTCATCCCGGTGGGATCCAAATCACCCATTCCTATCCTTCTGTACATCGACAAGGGCATCAAGCTAACACTCGCTCCTAGATCGACGAGTGCACGATTAATCTTCACAGCCCCGATCGTGCAAGGGATAGAGAAGCTCCCCGGGTCCTTGAGCTTTGGCGGGTTATCCCTCTGGATAAGAGCGCTACATTCTGCCGTCAGCACCACTTTCTCTTTTCTCGACCCTTTGGTCACCAAATCTTTCAAGAATTTTGCATAGGAGGGGATTGTCTCGATTGCCTCCAAGAAGGGGATCTGCAGGCTTAGGTCCTTGACCATGGCGAAGAACTTCCCATATTTCTCATCAATTTTCGCCTGAGCCAACCGTTGTGGAAATGGCACAACGGGTTTATATACTCTTGGGCTCTCTTCCTCCTTCTTCTTCTCTTCTTCAGACATTCCCTCCGGAGTCATGGGATTTGATGACGAAGCACCGGTGTCATTTAATTTTTCAGTCGGTCTCTCAACGACCAATGGTGCTTCCGGGTTGCTAGGGGGCACTCTAGTAGGAATTTGTGTCCCGCTTCTCAGAACGATAGCAGACACATTCGCGTGCTCGTGCACGAGTGCCAATGTCTGGGGTGCTCCCCTCGGGTTCACCTCCGGTTGTGGCGGCAATTGGTTTTGTGACCTAGCAAGGTTCGCCACCTGTAACCCCAGCTGGGTTACTTGGTCCGTGAGGGTTCGCTGGCCCATTTCCAGCTTTTGGTTGATTCTCTCCTGGTTGGTAATATATTGAGTCAAGAGAGACTCAACCGGAGAGACGGCCCTCTGTTGGCCATACTGCTGCTGCTGGAACGGCTGCTGATTCCTGGGAGCGTACGTTTGTTGCTGAGGTTGCTGCTGAAACGGTTGCAGCTGAACCTGATTCTGCGGTGGTCTAGCCGGCTGATAGATTTGTTGCTGCGGCTGCTGAGGCGGCGAGGGCTGAAATGGTGGGCGGTAACTGAAATTCGGGTGGTTCCGGTTGTTGGGAGAGTAGGCCGGGTTGGAATTTGTCCTTGGCGGATATGGCGCATTCCCCGTGGGGTTGTTAAACAGTGCGCTCGCCTGATCCAACGGTGATGAGATGTCACCACCGTCGAATTCCCCAAGGAATTCGGACTCTACCGCAGAAACTTGCTGTGTACCGGCCCCACCGGCTCCTACCATCAGTGCGGAGATCTGGGTCGAAAGCAAGTCAAACTTGCTTGAAAGTTTGTCGACGTCCTCGACTCTGTGTATACCCCCAGTTCTTGGTGTGGCTCTCTCGTCGCACCACCGCTCATTGTTGGATGCCATGTTTTCCAGAATATTCCCGGCATCTTCCTCGCTTCGGGACATGAAGGAACCCCCAGCCGCGGCGTCCATAGAAGATTTAAGGTCATCCCTCAACCCATTGTAGAACAGATTGATAATCTGCCACTTCGGAAGCTCATGGTGAGGGCATCTTCTTTGCATCTCTTTATATCTCGTCCAAGCCTCATGCAAGGACTCGTGGCTGGCCTGGGAGAAGGAGGAGATCTCACTCCTCAACTTCATGGTCTTCCCCGGAGGAAAGAACTTCGTCAGAAAAGCGTTGGAGAGCTTCTCCCAGGTGTTGAAAGTGTTGGGGTCCTTCCCCCTTAACCATTGCTTGGCTTTGTCCCGCAAAGAGAAGGGGAACAGCTTCAGACGGATAGCCTCTGTAGTGACACCATTAATTCGGAAGGTGTCGTACTTCTCCAAGAAGGAGTCCAGGTGCTCTATCGGGCTCTCCATGGGCGCACCCGCAAACTGGTCCTGCTGGATCCATGTCACTAGAGACGGCTTCAGCTCAAAGCTTTGGGCCGCAATAGCTGGAGATCGGATGGCGGAAGTTGACTCGATGGAGGGCATCGAGTACTCCAGTAGAGACTTGTGAGGTGGGGTGTTCTCCTTCATGGATTCGGGATCTTCCCTTCTTCGCTTCTCGGCGGCCAAACGCCTAAGGGTGGCGTTAATCTCTGGATCGGGGGGAATCAAGTCGTCAAGACTCCTTGAACTCCTGCGCATGAAAAACAACAAACACCCGTGAAGCGACAAGTGGGAAAGAAACAGATAAAATAAGAAATAAAAATAAGAAAAACAAATAAGAAAAAGAAAAAGGAGAATGCGAAAATTATCGCGTGGTAGGGATATGAGCTAGACACGAGGGTTTTCAAGATCCTAAAATATCAAGCACGTTGCCTCCCCGGCAACGGCGCCATAAACTTGACCGGCGCCCCGCTTGCGGCGCGGCGGCGCGGTGTCGTTTACCGCAAGTTTCACGGTTAGTGTAGGGTGCGGGAATATCGAACTCAGGGAGGCGAGGTTGTGCTTGGGTCAGGTAGGACCTAAATCACCCCGAGGGGCAAGCTAGCCCGAATCGGTGGTTGGTTGTCACGAAAGGAAATTAAAGCGTATGAACAAAAAGAAAGTAAACCCGGGACTTTGGTTTCTGACCCGACGAGAGACTCTCGCCGCTACGGCCTACGGGTATGGATAGCGATCGGGATTAGGGTCTAATGGTGAGACGTTGCCTCTGAAAGTGGTACCGGCGTCCCATGGGCCCGATATTCCGGTCGGTGCCCAGGATGATACACCGGACTTCCCGGATTCGATCAGTGGGCACTCCCGTGTCCATAAACACTGATCGATCCCGGGAGCACTAAGTCCGCAACGATATCTCCCGACGTCTCATCCTGCCGCTCCCGCGTGCTAGGATTCGGCGTCTACGCTAAAGGCGTGAGCTTTGGCTAGGGAGTCAACCGCCAAGTTTATTCCCCCTTGGCCCGACGGTCAAAGGCGGTCTTTTTCCCGCCGATGACAATGAAACACCCCGCGTAACCGTTAGATTCCTACTCCCTATCGATTTCCTAACCCTATGGACGCATCGGGAAGAGCCCCCGAAGGGGCTTCCACCAAAATCCCAGATTTGGGAACTACTCACAAAAATTCATGAAAAAGCAATCTAAATGAAATTTAACCGTTAGAATCATAATCAGACAATTGCAATGCGGAAGTAAAGGAGTAGTAAAGACAATACTAAAAAATTAGAAAGATCTGAAAACTTACTTAAGAGTAACAATTACAGCCGTCACAAGGAAATAAAACAGTAAAAAAATACAACTCCCCCGTTTCTGGAACCCTAGGGGTCATATATATAGATTTTCGGATCAACCGATCGGGTGACAAGTCAACCGATCGGTTGATCTGTTACAGATAAATTACAGAAAACGGCGAGTTTTCACCCGATCTCACGAACCGATCGGGTGAGTTCTTGAGCGACCGGTTGGATCTTGGAGCAGTCGGGTGAACCGGTCGGTTCGACGCCCGTGTCTTCAGCTCTTTTTCTCAGCTACAGATGAACCGATCGGGTGAGAGTCACCCGATCGGTTGGAATTCTGCTCGAAAATACAGAGAACAGCCGCCCGTAGAACCGGTCTGTGAACCGGTCGGGTGACTTCTTCGTGAGCTGCGGTAGCGACCGGTTGGTGCACGCGTGCATCACCCGATCGGTTGGAGATGACCAACCGACCGGGTGAGGGGCAGAAAGATGAATACTTCGCCGTTTGACCCCCTGGATCACGCGTGACTTCTCCCGTTGCTTCGGGGACTTGGGATATCATCGTAAAAGGTCCCCTACGTGGTCGAACTCCTGCAATCATGGACAAACAAAGAAAAGTGAAAGAAAACGGGAAAACATACGAAAACGAATAAGAGACGGCGGAAAACACGGAGAAACACAAAAGAAAACGTGCGTGAATATATGAAATATAGACGCACGTCAGCAGCAAAAGTGCTCCCGACACTAACAGACGTGTGGACAGAGGTGTCGGGAGGTGCAGACAGATCAGGCACAGGCTGGGGTATCACGGGGTCAAGGGATGGAAGGAGGGGCTCCTGCTGAGCACCCTCAGGCTCAAGCACGTCCAAAAACTTGATCGCGTCCAGATATACACCCGAAAAATAACTTGTAGTCTAACCGCAAGTGCACGGTGTAGTGGCGAGCGGGTATCGAATGCAGGGAGGGCAAATGACAGTATCTCACTTTGATTACCTAGCTATCAAGAGAATAAGAATAGTTTTGATGTAATAGTCACAATCGTTCAAATAGCAAGAAATATCAATATAATAAAGGCGTCTAGGGATAGGAAATCCCCACTACAGACCGTCTCTCATCCATGTGAATCATAAATTTCATTGTTTCTAAGCTTGAATATAAGTGAACTAGTCGTAACTTAATGTAGAACCAAGCTCACGCTCTCGCGCTATTGCCGGTCTATAGCAGCCCTAGAATAGAGCCCACTCTCGTGCAAACCCTACCCTAAGCCGCTAGCGTGAAGATCAACATCATCGTCCAATCGCATCTCGAGCCCACTCTCGTGCAAACTCGAGCTACGATCTAGGTTATAATAGTTCGTATTCATCCAATCTCTTGCAAAAGAATATTAGTATAGATTTATAATTAAAAATCCTAGCTTTGGTCCAATCTCTTGCAAACCAAATCTAGAGAAATTCAATTATCAGTTTAAATCGAATATCTAGACCTTCCGATCAATTGGGATCCAATATCTTACAAATCCCAAATGATATGAATTCCTAGCTACTCATAATAAATCGATCACAACCTAACTAATATCAATTCTAGCAACAAATCTAGAAATTCATCACAATTCAAAGATCGGGTCCATAGGATTCATCCCCATGTCCTAGAACGATGGAACTACTCACTAATCATCATGAAAATCTCAGAAATAATAGATGGAATCATAGCACAATTCATTGCAAATAAGAAACAATTCATAAAAATGAGTTTTTTAACAAGAAAGGACAAACCAACGACGTTGCCAATGATCTCCAGCTGAGATTTCTCCAAAGAATAGCCATCAAAAACCTACTAGAAGTCTCTAAAAAAATAATTCAAGTCTCTCCTAAAACAAGGATAAAAACTAGGCTTAAATACAAGCCAAAATCGTCCAAAAAATCGTGACAAAACTGTCCCTGCGCAGCCCAGAATTCACATTCCTAGCAGCAGTCGGAGAGGGTCATTCGGCCGAGTGACAAAACCTGTAAAATAACAATAACTTCGAGGGTTTCACGGGTCTGTCTCTCGGGTGACTCGACCGAGTAGTATTCTTCGTTCGGCCGAGTGAGCAATCATGCTCGGCCGAGTGAGCTTTCTCAGATTTTCCAGTAACTTGGGCTCTTCTTTGTCTGAATTCTCTGTACCACTCGGGCGAGTGAGATTTATTACTCGGCCGAGTAGACTTCCTTACTCGGCCAAGGAAACGTGGAAAATCTTCAGTTCGTATCCGTTTCACTCGGGCGAGTCTGAACCTTTACTCGGCCGAATGAGCAGTCTTGCTCGGCCGAGTGATGTGCTCTTGAGCTCCTTTCTTCTCCTTTTTGCCTCATCGTCGCTCCTATCGATTTCCTTCCTCTTTCACACATCCTCTATCCCTGATAAGTCCTCAAATAAGCCGTGGGTGACACTCCGAAGTGCGTGAAAATCCTCTGATCTCATTTTTTTCCAAATCGCTCCATATTTCCTGAAATACGACAAAAACAAGAAATAGTGAAAAGCATCGCAATATCATCGAATAATCGTGAAAAACACAATAAGGGCGATCAAAATGTCATGAAAACATGAAGAAAAAAGGTGTAAAATATGGAGTGATCAGGTACATTACACCAGACTCAACGCCCCCCCTGATCGAAGTGTGGCGGCGGCCCTGATTGGCGGGCTTCTCAGAGAACCACCCCAGAGATGAGGACAAGAGTCAGCAGGAAGAATATGCATAAATATTGTCGGTACCATTGTGACAACACTCACGACACTGACGACTGCTTCACCCTAAAGAAAGATATTGAGCGGTTGATCCAGGGCGGGCATCTCCGAATATTTGTCGACCCAGAGAGACCCGACCGCGAGAGAAAGGCAACCGCATGGCCTGATCAACCTACCCACAATGCCGAGCAAGTGGCTCACCACAGGCCTGAGTCGGCTGTGCGTGTAGATGTAATCTGCGACGGGCCGGGCCAGGGTGGCACGTCAGCGTCGGTGAGGAAGGCGTATGATCGACAAGTCATGACGGCGAATGCCAGCACGGGGGCAAAGCAGAGAAGAGTGGCTCGTCCCACTATCTCCTTCTCTGATGACGACCTGGCGGGGGTTGAGCTATCGCATGAGGATGCCATCGTCATTGAAGCTCTCGTCGGGTTGGCGATCGTGAGCAGGCTCCTGGTCAACACAGGCAGCTCATGCGACATCCTCTTCTTGTCCACGATTCTGAAGATGGGGCTGGACCACGTGGAGCTGAAGCCTTGCTTAGGCCCGATTGTCGGCTTTGCTAGACATTCAGTGCCCATTGTTGGAGTGATCACGCTGCCGGTCACATTGGGGGAGAGGCCGAAGGTCGTCACTCGAATGACAAAGTTCGTTGTCGTCGACATCACCTCGGCGTACAACGGCATCATAGGGCAACCTTACATGACTGTCGTCGAAGCTCTTCCCTCACTCCTGCATCAGATGGTGAAGTTCCAGACTCCACATGAGGTTGGACTGCTGCGGGGATCTCAAAAGCTCTTCCGAAGCTGCTGCGTCGGCTCCACCAAACACAAGGGGTCTGAGCAAGCCTTGCCGATCGACCTTCTTGACGATCGGAAGGACTTCGCTCATCAATGACCTGCTCCAGTGGAGGACGTAGAGGAGGTGTCGGTGGTGGAGGAAGCGGGCAAGACGGTGTTGATCGGCACGAAGCTTGCTGCGGAGTTAAGGGCTAGTCTAATTGACCTCCTCAGGGCAAATACAGACATCTTCGCATGGTCGCCCTCAGACATGCCCAGAGTCAACCCAGAGGTGATCGCCCACGAGCTACATGTCGACTCCAAAGCATGCCCAATCCAGTAGAAGAAGAGAGGGGTAGGAGGCAAGAAGAAACAAGCAGTGGACGAGGAAGTGGAGCGACTCTTGGAGGCCAAATTCATTAGAGAGGTGAGCTACCCTGAGTGGCTCGCCAATGTGGTCATAGTGAAGAAGCCCAGTGGCAAATGGCGGATGTGCATGGACTTCACTGACCTCAACAAAGCCTGCCCGAAAGATAGCTTCCCGTTGCCGAGGATCGACCATTTGGTGGACAACGCCTCCGGATACGAGCTGCTGACATTCATGGACGTCTTCTCCGGCTACAATCAAATCCAAATGGCACACCATGACGAGGAGAATAAGTCGTTCATTACTGATCGAGGGACGTTCTGCTACACCAAGATGCCTTTCGGCCTGAAGAACGCCGGGGCGACCTATCAGCAGATGTTGAACAAGATCTTTCACCCCCAGGTCGACAGGAATCTAGAGGCATATATTGATGACATGTTGGTGAAGTCTAAGAAGGCCGATGATCATCTTACCGATCTTGAGGAGACCTTCCAGAAAGTACGATGTTACAATCTACGGCTCAACCCGGTGAAGTGCATCTTCGACATTCAGTCTGGGAAGTTCCTCGGCTTCATGATCATGAAGCAAGGAATCGAGGCCAACCCTGACAAGATATCCGCCCTCATCAACATGAGCGAGCCAAAGACGATCAGAGATTTACAGAAACTGAATGGCCGGATCGTCACACTGGGGAGGTTCTCGTCGAAGTCCACAGAGAGGTCAATCCCGTTCTTCAAAATCTTGCGAAAGGCCCTCGACGTGAGGAAGGGCATGAGGAAGGAAGTGGAATGGGATGACAGCTGCGCTCAAGCCTTCGGTGAGATTAAAGCCTATCTGCAGAGCCTACCCCCTGCTCGCTAAGCCGAAGGAAGGAGAGCAGCTCGGCCTCTATCTTGTCGCCACTGAAGAAGCTGTTAGCTCAGTCCTGATCAAAGAAGAAGATGGGATTCAGAGGCCGATCTACTATGCAGGCCGGGTGCTTCGGGAGGCAGAGACCTGCTATAGCCCGATTGAGAAGGTCGCCTATTGCCTAATACTAACAGCAAGGAAGCTTCGGCCCTACTTCCAAGTGCATTCCATCGTTGTCTACACAAACTTGCCGCTTGAGAAGAACTTGAGGAGGCTGGAGAGGTCGGGCAGAATGCTGAACTAGAGTGTCGAGCTCAGTGAGGTCGACATCATCTACAAGCCCAGGGTGGCGATCAAGTGTCAGGCATTGGCAGACTTTGTGGCAGAGTGCACCATTGAAGAGAGATTGGCGGTGCAGCACTCGACGCCCAATCAGACACACAACAGCAACAGCTCGCCGATGAGAATCCTCAATCTACTTTTACACAGTCCGGAGGTGAGCTATGGATCGTCCATGTCGATGGGTCAGCCACGGGGTCAGGAAGCAGAGCCGGCTTCGTGATTGAGACCCCGGATGGAAGCTTGCTGGAGTACGCACTCCGCTTCAACTTCTCGATGACTAACAATGTGGTAGAGTACGAGGCCGCTATCAATGGGCTGAAGCTATGCAGGGCACTGGGGGCGATGGATGTGCTGTTAATTAGCGACTCAAGGCTCATCATCCAACAAATTGAAGGCAGCTTCGAAGCAAGGGAAGATCTGATAAAGCTGTATCTAAAGTGCACCCGTGTCGAGCTACTCAAATTCAAGAAGGCCGCGGTCCAGCATCTCCCGAGGTCGAACAACCTCCGTGCTGACGCCCTCTCGAAACTGGTATCTTCTTCTCCGACCGAGATTGGGAAAACCATCTACATCGAGAACCTACTGACACCAAGCCTCAGGGAGGGTGAGCTGCTATGCGTCGAGCAGACATGGATGAGCCTGATTGTTGCCTACCTAGAGAGCGAAGCCCTGCTCGAGGATAGACTGGAGGTGCAAAAGATGGAGAGGTAGGCTTTGACATTCGTAATCTTCGACGGCGTGCTATACCGAAAGCGCCACACGAAATACGACGTCTTGCCCTATCTGAAGTGCCTTGGGCCAAGGAGGGTGGAGGATGTCGTCTGTAAGATCCATGAAGGGCTCTGCGGGAATCACTACGGAGGCCACACCCGGGCGCACAAGGCGATTCAGCAAGGTTATTATTGGCCGACCATGGTGAAGGACGTAACCAATTACGTCAAGCGGTGCAGGGAGTGCCAAAGATTCTTCAAACATTCGACGGCCCAGCCAGCCGATCTGATCCCGATCCTTAGTCCGGTCTCATTTGTCAAGTGGGGGCTCGACATCCTCGGACCGTTTCCCATGGCAGTAGGAGGGATGAAATTTCTCGTCGTCGCCATCGACTATTTCATAAAATGGATCGAGGCAGAGCCGCTGGCGCGCATCACCTGGGTGGCCATGAAGAACTTCGTCTGGAAGTCAATTATATGCCGCTTCGGGGTACCTTGCTCCATAGTGACGAACAACGGGAAGCAATTCAACTCCGCGGACTTCAGGAGCTTCTGCTCTGATTGGGGCATCAACCTTCGTTTTGCCTCTGTGGCGCATCCGCAGTGCAACGTCCTCGCTGAAGCAGCGAACAAGTGCATCCTGGAGCCGTTGAAGAAGAAGGTCGGTAACGCCACTGGGTCTTGGCCTGACAAACTACCCGATATCCTTTGGTCCTACTACACAACATACAAATCGGCAACCGACGAGAGCCCCTTCAAGCTAGCTTATGGGGCGGAGGCCGTCTTTCCAGTGGAGGTTGGCGAAGAATCTCTACGACTCTAATACTTCAATGATGAAGCCAATGAAGGGGGCATCGACATCAATATTGAGCTCATCCATGAGGTAAGGGACCGTGCGCTAACAAGTTTGATCAAACACAGCCAAAGGATGGAGAGGTAATATAGTTCGTGCGTCAAGAATCAAAGATTTAGAGTCGGTGACCTTGTTCTCAGGGACGCTACTTTCAGACCCAAGATCGGCCGCCGACGAAAGCTATCCACAAAGTGGGAAGGCCCCTACACCATAACAAACGGCGTGGGACCGGTGAAATACATTTTGGCGACCATAGATGGCGAGGAGCTGGCACATCCTTGGAATGTCGTGCATTTGCTCAAATATTTTCAATAAATGCACTTGTACATTCAGTCAAAATCTTAATAAATCGCTGCATTTGTACACTCAGTGAGTTGTCCGAATTTGTATTTTAGCCCTCCCCTAAGAGCTAAGAGCGCCTCGGTGAAGGTCGGCTGAAGCCCAAGCCTTCGCAAGACAATCAACAGTCTCAAAGATATCCGGGGCAGCTCGCCCACCAACAGAGGCTGCGGGGTCGGATCCTCCCTATCGCCCCCCTCGATAGCTTGCCACCAGATCTAGAGCTGACATGCAGGGTTGGCGACGGCCCAATACCTGCCTGATTACAGAGGTTGCAGGGTCGAAGACAGCCCAATACCCGTCCTCTCAATGACCTCCAGGGTAGCTCCCCCACCAACAGAGGCCACGGGGTCGGCTCTGTTGGAAGCGACGATCTAGGATCTCTAGTTTTATGATAACAAACGTGTACGAACTATTTAACGTGTGTGCCAAGTGTGTTTTAGGAATGGCAAAGTATTAAATCTACATTTAATGACTTAGTCAACGCGGTGGAGAAATTGCTATTCATATAGCAACTTGGACTTGGTCAAAGAGATGGTGACTATAGCTACAAATATTGGACCAAGTCAAATTGGAGAGGATCTTATTCAAATCAATTTAAGATTGATTCAAATCTCCATTAATCAATTTAAGATTAATTCAAATCCCCATTGCCATTCTAATCCTATTCCAAAATGGTGAGATATGGTGTATCTTTTTCAAATCTCCTTTGATTGATTCAAAACAATTAAAGATCCTATCAAATATCCTATCCCATTTGAATCCAAAATCCTAATCCAATTACTATTGCAATGAGATCTAATTCAAATCCTATAGCTACGCAAATTGAATTCCATAGCCATTCATATTCAAACTCCATATCCTAAGAGATTTATTCAAATCCTAATCAAACTAGGATTCCTTCCAATCTTCATCAAATATGAGATTCTAATTGACTCTATAATATCCCATCCGCTCCTATATAAACCCATATTCAAAGAGAGAGATTTTGAAAGAGAGGAAACCAAAGAAATTCGGCAACAACCCTAGAGAAAACCTTCATGGCCGCAACTTTGTAAGGAGCTTGATGGACGACGCTAAAAAGTGCATTACTTTCTCCACAGAGCTCAGGTTTACGAATCGTTTGTGCCAGGACGATCATAACTCAGTTCTCTACAACATGGTGATATTTTTCTAATTTTAATCTCTGTATTAAATCAATGGTATTTATTTTAGCATGTGTTGTATTCTGAATAACTTCATATATTTCATCATCTCCTAGGCCAAAGTTCTTCATCTCTTCCAATATCCCATTGCCGCAAAGCTTCCACCAAGGCTAAAGTGCATCCCACTCCATCATATTCTCCAAGCCAAAAAAGCCCAAGCTTCATAGAACATCACCTTGCTCAAGACACCAAAGAAGCCATTGTCGCAACTTCTCACAAGGCCAAAACTCCTCCTCTTCAAGAGCCAAGTAGCATCTTCAAGCAAGCAATCATCAATGGAAGGCCGCAAATTTTTACTACAATATTGTCTTCACAACTTTGTGTTTGTTAATTAAAGATTAAGCTAACCATCTCTCTCTTGTCTTTGTTTGCAAGGATCAATTGAAGAACACAAAGCTTAATGAGAACCATTGCCACAAGTTGCCATTGAGAGGAGAGACCATAGCCGCAAGTTACAGTACCCAAACAACAAGAGGAAGCTGCTATAGCATCAAGGAAGGGTCTGCACGTGGACTGATAGAGCAAATAAGGGGCTGCGTGCGCACTGCAGGGGGCTGCACGCGCACTGCAGGGTTCTGTCCACGCACTGCAGGGTTCTGTCCATGCACTACTGGGTTCAGGCCACACACTACCGTTGCACCATCAAGATATGGCCACAATAATCAAAGAGGAGTCAAGCGAGAGCGGCAACTTGAGTTACAGACGAGACGAGACATCTACATCTTACTGGGTTCTGTCCATGCACTACTGGGTTCAAGCCACACACTGCTGGGTTCAGGCCACACACTACCGCTGCACCATCAAGATAAGGCCACAATAATCAAAGAGGAGTCAAGCGAGAGCGGCAACTTGAGTTACAGACAAGACGAGACATCTACATCTTACCAGACGAGAGCTGGCCCGTGCTGATTGACGAAGACGACCACCGCTACACAAACTGAGCTTTCTAAACTCTTGTTTATTATTTTGTGTAGTAGTTAGTTAGATCTTCGTAGGAAAAACTTTACCGCTTTTGTGTTCTTTTGGGACTTGTTTAGTCTAGACAAGAGGGTCTTGACAAGTGGGACTTGTCAAGATAGAGCATTTACTAGATTGATAGGGGTCTGCACTTGGAGAGTGTGCTACGAACTAGGTGGGGGGCATGTAGCTCAGGACCCATTGTAGTTGTAGAAAAGGAATATATTAATACTAGTATTTTCTTGGGGGTTGGAGAAGGTAGTGGGACAACCGAACCAGGGTATATCTGCGCGTATTCTGTGATTGCTTCATATTTACTCTGCTTGTGATTATTAACTGCGTGTGATTTCTCGTGGGTTGCACAAGAATTTTTTATAAGCATATTCACCCCCCTCTAGGCTTAGATCCAGATCCAACAAGTGGTATCAGAGCCAGTTTATTAGGATCTAGCCTAGGATGGACCATGATCCCGATTGATAGTGCTTTTTCTGAGGGTCAGTCCATATCCTGTCCCCCTAGATTTAATGGTGTAGATTATGCATATTGGAAAAATAGAATGAGAATCTACCTTATATCTGTTGATTATAAAGTTTGGCAAATTGTTGAAAAAGGTTATAAGCCACATGTCATTAAAGTTGTAGATATTGAGATGCATAAACCTGATGATAAATGGGATGACAACGATTGGAGACTTTATGCTCTTAATGCTAAAGCTATGAATGTGCTTATTTGTTCATTTGATAAATCTGAATTCAATCGTATCTCAAATTGTCTAACTGTGCATAAAACATGTCATACATTGGAGGTGACGCACGAGGAAACGTTACAGGTGAAGGAGTCTAGACTTGCACTTCTGAGCATGAAGTACGAGAGCTTCACATGCTACCATCAGAATCTATTTCAGAAATGTTTGCGAGGTTCACAAACATCGTCTACAAGTCTAACTCGTTCGGTAAGCCATATTCTAGTCTTGAACAGGTGAGGAAAATATTAAGAGCGCTGCCAAGCTCTTTCAGGCCTAAAGTCACAGCCATCCAAGAAGCGAATGATCTATCACAGATGAGAGTGGAGGACTTGATAGGCAACCTAATGTCCCATGAGCTTGAGTTGCTGAACATTGAAGAAAGAGAGAAACCTGAACCAAAGGAAAAAGCTCCAAAACCACTAGCTCTTCAAGCTAACGAGGATGACATCGATGATGAGGAGCATGCTCTTATGGTAAGAGGATTTAGCAGATAGATCAAGACAAAGCAAGGAAGAGCTGAGATGGTGCAAAGGTTTAATTGCTCCAATAAATATAATCCTGTTAGAAATACTTCTGAACAGAATACTACCAATGATAAAGTTGAATGTTTTAAATGCAGGAGGAATGGACATTATGCGAGGAATTTCCCACAAGAGACAGCTCAGGTTGCAAAAGAGAAAGGAAAAGCCAAAGTAATAACGTGAGACATGGACATCGAAGCTGAGGATGATGATGAGAAGAATGTAGCCCACTCCTCCCTCTGCTTAATGGCAAAGAACGATGAGGTAATATCTTATACTAAAGCAGAGCTCTTTAAGAAAATGCAAGAAGAAATTGATGAGCAAGATAATACTGTTGAATGCTGTAGAAATTCTTGCTTTGAATTGCAAAAAGAAAATTGCGACATGTTTGAAGAATCTAAAAGTTTAAAAGAGGAACTTGTTGCATGCAAATCAACCATTGACTGTTAAAAAGGGAAAAATCTAGCTCATCTTAAAAAGCTGCTTGTCTTTCTTGTCCTTCCTTATTGAATAATATTAGCATGCTTAAGTAAGATTTAATTAAGCTTGAAACTGAAAAGGATTATATGATTAGAGAGCTTAATAATAAATTGTGCATGCTAAATAACGAGCTTAAAAGAAAAATGGTTGAATTTTAAAAGAAGGAAGAGGAAAACAAGAAAGCTTTTATAAGTAAATGTACTTTGCTTATGAATGAGAATGCATTGTTGAAATCCAAAGTCTCTAGTCTTGAATTGTCCATTAAGAAATTTTCCATAGGAAAACAATCTTTAGATATCATTCTTGGAAATCAATTATATGGTAATAATAGACGACGACTTGGATTTGGTTTGAAAAATGTTGAAAAGTCTAAATTTAAGAAAATTCATAATGTGCCTTCAATTATCAAAAATTTGCATGCAAAGTGCTTTTCTTGTGATAGTGTTGGTCACACATCCTATTATTGTAAGTTTAGGAACACAAACATAAAGTTCAAATAAGTGTGGGTTCCTAAAATTTTGATGACTAACACTAGTGGACCTTGTTGGATTCCAAGGTCACACATGACACCTTTCATGTAGGTGAGATGGAGATTTGGCGAGGAGCAATGAATTGAAATTCCCATTTTAGCTCCTTAGTCAAATGGAGACGCGAAGGTATATTTATTTCCCTCTTTGCATTCACTGCACACCTTCATAGATTTTTGTGTGAGCTTGATCAATTTTTTGTTTGTGTGCTTGCGTGTTTGATTCTAGTTTTTGTTTTAGTTCATTATAAAAAAAATCGAAAAGAAATGAAATACCTCCTTATGAATCTTTATAAGTGGTATTATTGAATGTTCATTCATACACTTGTAGAAATCATTGTATTATCGTTATAGCTGCATGCACATGTTAGACTTTATTCAGTAGCCATTAACTGTTTCATGAATTGAATGATTTGATTTCTACACCTACATGCTCACTTCCACGAATATTAAATTTGTTGTACATTTGGAGATTCTTTTTATGAATATTGGAAAGTGAATGAAGGTTGATAATAACTGAATAATCCAAGGGATATGATGCGTATTGCAATGAATAAAAATTGAGCACAAAAAGAAATGAAAATAAATACATGAATATAGCTCCGTATGAAAAAATGGATACAATTCATGGCAAGCACACTACCTACGAGTATCCAACATATGCTTTATGGGTAATCTTTAGCGTTGATGTTCTTTACTCGTCAAGCAATGCCACTTCCACATCTAAGAGTCCTTATAGGCTATGTTTTGGTGGTACCTTGAACTCATTTCTAATAAGGTGGGAAAAATCAATCCTAGGTGATATTCATGTTAAATGGAAAATGTGGATATGTTTTGGTTGATGTTCTTGATTGAATCTCCTTTTGTACTTCAAGTTTTAATTATCACACTTACACAATGGTGTTGAAGTCTAAATTACAATTTTCATTGAACTTGAATTGCCTACTCAATGAAAAATGACATGCAAGGCTAGTTATAACTTATAATACTTTATTTTTGCATGTGATATTTGATTGACTTCATTAATATGCTTTCGATGATAACAAAGGGGGAGAAAATTTGAAAAAAGATTTGGTATTATTTGTTGAAGGGGAAGCACTAGAAATACATGTTCAAGGGGGAGCTTGAAAATAGGGGGAGCATGCTTATCATTATTGCTATATTGTTGTGCATGCTAGTAATGCTTGAATGTCTCATTGTATACATCATATGCATCACACTTCACACACACATTTCTCATTGCTCAAATCTTTTATTGGTTTGTCATCATCAAAAGGGGGAGATTCTTGGAAGCAACGATCTAGGATCTCTAGTTTGATGATAACAAACGTGTAAGAACTATTTAATATGTGTGCTAAGTGTGTTTCAGAAATGACAAAGTAGTAAATCTACATTTGATGACTTAGTTAACGCGGTGGAGAAATTGCTTTTCATATAGCAAATTGGAAGATGTGGAAATTGCTATTCATATAGCAACTTGGACTTGGTTAAAGAGATGGTGACTATAGCTACAAATATTGGACCAAGTCAAATTGGAGAGGATCTTATTCAAATCAATTTAAGATTGATTTAAATCTCCATTAATCAATTTAAGATTGATTCAAATCCCCATTGCAATTCTAATCCTATTCCAAAATGGAGAGATATGGAGTATCTTTTTCAAATCTCCTTTGATAGATTCAAAACAATTAAAGATCCTATCAAATCTCCTATCCCATTTGAATCCAAAATCCTAATCCAATTAGTATTGTAATAAGATCTAATTCAAATCCTATAGCCACACAAATTGAATTCCATAGCCATTCATATTCAAACTCCATATCCTAAGAGATTTATTCAAATCCTAATCAAATTAGGATTCCTTCCAATCTTCATCAAATATGAGATTCTAATTGATTCTATCATATCCCATTCTCTCTTATATAAACTCATATTCAAAGAGAGAGATTTTGAAAGAGAGGAAACCAAAGAAATTCGGTAACAACCCTAGAGAAAACCTTCATGGCCGCAACTTTGTAAGGAGCTCGATGGACGACGCTAAAAAGTGCATAACTTTCTCCACAGAGCTCAGGTTTACGAACCGTTTGTGCCAGGACGATCACAACTTAGTGCTCTGCAACATGGTGATATTTTTCTTATTTAATTTGTGTATTAAATCAGTGGTATTTAATTTAACATGTGTTGTATTCTGAATAACTTCACATATTTCATCATCTCCTAGGCCAAAGTTCTTCATCTCTTCTAACATCCCATTGCCACAAGCTTCTACCAAGGCCAAAGTGCATGCCACTCCATCATATTCTCCAAGCCAAAAGAGCCCAAGCTTCATAGAACATCACCTTGCTCAAGACACCAAAGAAGCCATTGCCGCAACTTCTCACAAGGCCAAAACTCCTCCTCTCCAAGAGCCAAGTAGCATCTTCAAGCAAGCAATCATCAATGGAAGGCCGCAACTTTTTACTCCAATATTTCCTTCACAACTTTGTGTTGGTTAATTAAAGATAAAGCTAACTATCTCTCTCTTGTCTTTGTTTGCAATGATCAATTTAAGAACACAAAGCTCTAAGGAGAACCATTGCCACAAATTGCCATCGAAGAAGAGAGACCATAGCCGCAAGTTGTAGCACCCAAACAACAAGAGGAGGCTACTATAGCATCAAGGAAGGGTTTGCACGTGGACTGAAAGAGCAAACAAGGGGCTGCGCGTGCACTGCGGGGGGCTGCACACGCACTGCAGGGTTCTGTCCACGCACTGCAGGGTTCTGTCCGTGCATTGCTGGGTTCAGTCCATGCACTACTGGGTTCAGGCTAGCACTTTCGCTGCACCATCAAGATAAGGCTACAATAATCAAAGAGGAGTAAAACAAGAGCGGCAACTTGAGTTGTAGATGAGATATCTACATCTTGCCAGACGAGAGCTGACTCGTGCAGATTGACGAAGACGACCACCGCTACACAAACTGAGCTTTCTAAACTCTTGTTTATTATTTTATGTAGTAGTTAGTTAGATCTTCGTAGGGGAAACTTTACCGCTTTTGTGTTCTTTTGGGACTTGTTTAGTCTGGGACTAGACAAGAGGGTCTTGACAAGTGGGACTTGTCAAGATAGAGCATTTACTTGATATATAGGGTTCTGCACTCGGGAAGTGTGGTACGAACTAGGTGGGAGGCAAGTAGCTCAGGACCCATTGTAGTTGTACAAAAGGAACATATTTAAGCTAGTATTTGCTTGGGAGCTGGAGTAGGTCGTGGGAGGACCGAACCAGGGTATATCTACGTGTATTCTGTGATTGCTTCATATTTACACTGCTTGTGATTATTAACTACGCGTGATTTCTCGTGGGTTGCACGAGAATTGTTTATAAGCATATTCACCCCCCTCTAGGCTTAGATCCAGATACAACAGGCTCCTCCCTATCGCATACCCTCTCGGCAGCTCACCACCAGATCCGGAGCGGACATGCGGGGTCGGTGACGGCCAAATACCTGCCATCTCAAAGACCTTCGGGGAAGCTTGCCCACCAACAGATGCCGTGGGGTCGGCTCCTCCCTATCGGCCCCCCTCTCGGTAGCTCACCACCAGATCCGGAGCGGACATGCGTGGTCGGCGACGGCCTAATACCCGCCCTATTACAGAGGTTGCGGGATCGGCGACGGCCCAATACCTGCCATCTTAAAGACCTCTGGGGTAGCTCGCCCACCAACAGAGGCCGCGGGGTCAGCTCCTCCCTATCGCTCCCCCTCTCAGCAGCTTGCCACCAGACCTGGAGGGGACACACGACTCTACAACATTCTACTTCTCCTCCGCCTTAAACTTATTAATGACAGAATGTTGGGGGCATACACATACAAAGGCTCAGGTCGCGGAACAAACAAAACGAACAATAGCGATATTGAGCAAAAAATTTCAATTTTATTTTTTCTAACTTTTTACATCTCAGGATCAAAACAAAAAAAAGACTCCAGGCTCGACCCTAGGGCCGGCCATACATTCTCACCCCAGCCTATGGTGCCTCGACTCGGCCGCCACTCCCTTAACTGCCGCCCTCCGGTACCTGGGAGTCTGCCTGGTTGCCTCCATGGTCGCTGTCGGCCGGAATCTCTGCCACCTCGGCCTCAGAGGCAGTAGAGGCCTCTGCTTCGTCATCGGATGCCGCTGACAGCCGGACGAAGTCAAGCTCTATATTGGGGTAGAGCTTCCCCAAGCTCGCCTTGGCCCTCTCGAAGCCGGCCTCCAGATGTCATCAAAGCCCTCCGCCCTCATGGCCATCCGGGTAGGGACGAGCTTGCTATTTTGGTACTAAAGAACAGTCTGAACCCTGACCTTGTCCAGGTCAACCTTCGCCAGCTCAGCATTCCGCTGCTCCAGCTCAACGATCTTCACCGCGACCGCCTCTTTTTCCGAGGCAAGGAGGTTCTCGACGGCGACCCTCCAGGCCTCTTCTTCACGAACCCTCTCCTACATCTCCCTGACGGCCTTGTCTAGTCTGGCGGTCTCATCCTTCCGAGTCTTATAATCCCACCGGACCTTCTCCAACCTCTCGGTGGCATCCTTTAGCTTCGCCTTGATGTCTTTGATGGTGACCTCCTTCCTCCCAAGTGTCGCCTCGAGCCGGGTTACCTCCGATGTATGTCATTGGAGAGACACCAGAGCAGCGACCACCTACAAAGAGAATCAAAAATCATAAGCATATCGGGAAAATAAGAAGTCCGGCATGTTATGCGGAGGGTGACAAACCTGCATGTTGTGCCAGATGGCCGTGTCGCAGAGGCGTTCAACACCAACATTCAACAGGGACTATCGGTCCCTCGGTAGCATGCTATTCTCCACCAGGCAGACTGCCACGCCGGCTTCGTCGAAGACAGACTCATAGGCCCCACCGGGTAGCGCGACATGAAGATCTTCTCCGATGGAATGGAGAGAACCGTCTCCTTCATCGACTTGAAGGTGGCCAGAGTGGCCTCACAGCTTGGATGGCCTAGCTTCTACAGCCCGAGCGACAGGCACCCATAGGCCCAGGTCGCGAGTATAGGACGGCTTGTAGAGGTTGGCACCGTCGGGGGTCTCAGTGGGCAGCCAAACTAGTGGGGACGGTGAAAGTGGCACTGATCGACGGGCACTGATACTCAGCAACCACAGGGATGACTGCGGGCTCCTCTGGGTCGAGATGGACCAGTCCCCCAGCTGTCGCCTCGCTCGTGCAGGATGTAGGAGCTGTGGCCACAGATTCCTTCCTCTATTTCTTGATCCACTCCCCTTTCTTGGTCTGAGCGGTGGTGGCCGCCTCCAGAATCCACTTCTGCCCGGCCTGTGCCGAGCTCCTCACGGTGGGCCGCTGGCCCCTGCCCTTGCTCGGCGGCTGCTTCGACGACTCCTCCCTCGCTATCTTCATCACCTCCTCAATGGACATGCTTATGGATGCGCCAACAAAAAGAAAACAGACCAGTATGAGCATTTCAGAAGTTGTTCACGACACTCGGAGTACCTTCAAACCAGACATGTTGGGCGATCATCTCATCCGTGACTAGATCTCTGAAGACCCTGCTCTCCTTTGGGATCTCCTCTTGAATTTTGGCGTTCTCCAGGTCGCTTCCCTCTATGTTCACTATGGCATTCACTGAGGGATTCAGAGTCCCCAGTTTGACCTCAAAGCCAAGTCCACTGGAATAGAGACAAAGGCAAATCTCTCCTTCCAGTCCCTCACTTTGCCTGGTAGCTCGAGAACAAGAAGTCTGCCCCTCTTCGCACAGACATAATAGTATTCCTCCTTCCTCTTCGCCTCGAAGAAGTACTGGAAGAGCGGAAGCATCGGAATTATTCCTGGGCGGAGTAGAGGACGAGAAAGCCGAACATCGTGCTGATGGACTTCAGCATCAACTGAAAGAGGGGGAGTTCGAGGAAATGGAGGACGAGAAGAAGGAAGGGATGGAGCGGAAAGTGGAGCCCCAAGGCGAAGGTCGGGTAGTACACGCCAACCTTGTAGTCCCTAGGGAAGCAAACCCGCTTGCCGAGCTTGGGGAGGCGAACTGTGTAGGGGGATCAGATATACTTGGCACTGATCTCAGGGATCGCGGAGGGCAGCAGCTGAGACATTTGGGCCATGATTCTTGCAGGGACCGTGGCCCTGGCTCCGCCGCCGCCTGTGACCATGGCAGCTTTGATGGCCTTGGCGGTCGACTTGGGTGCCTTCCCTTTCTTAGGGTCCCTCCTGATCACCGATGATGAAGCGACGGCCTGTTCAACTGCCGTGTCTCCCTCCCGCTGTCCTGGCCATGGCATCGACGGCATCTCCGACGCCACCGATTCTGACTCGGTGGCACCACCCTTGCCAACCTCCCCGAGGTGCTATTTGACGTGGACATTTGAAGAGAAAGAAACTAAGGAAGAAGCAGACGTAGGCATCGATTGGATCAAGAGTGTACCTAAATCAGAACAAACAAACAGAGCTCCGGTGAACAGACGGATGATGGCGGTCGACGGCAGCTGCTCTCGGTGATGAAAGGGGGAAGCTGAAGTTTAGAAAATTCAGGTAAACCTCTCTCCTGCTCCCTCTCATCTCTACTTAGGAGGAGGCATGCGATCACAACCATCAGATGTGGGCCACGTGGCGAGATCCGAGCAGGTCTGGGCTGGTGCCTTGAATTCTCCCCAATCACCTCAGCCACGCATAGTCTTTTCCGCGAACAGACGCCTCGAACTCTCCCCGTCGCCAGATCGCCATCATGAATTTTGGGATTCGGTAGTCAGGTATCATTGAATGCTACTGACCGGCCTTCATCCAGTGGGAGTACGATTCGTCATCCAAGCTGAAGCCGGGCTTGCTGTATCAAGCTTGAATGACGGGGGTAATTGTTACGACCTTAAGGCCGGCCCATGAAATTGAGGTCTGTATGCACTAGGGACCCAAGCGAACACCTCACGATCCCCCAGAAGGGGCACTAGCTCGAACGGAATATCACCTCCATCTAGAGAAGCTAGCCTCTCCCCACCACTAGCTCGCGTCCAAGGTCAACTAGAGAAGCTCGCCCGTTTGACTGTGATGCTCGTCGTGTCGAGGATAAGCTCGCCTACCCTCCAACAAAAAGCACATTCTGGAGGAGCCGAGCTTGGTCGTCAAGCTTGGCTCACCCCCGAGGGTGGCCAGGTGTAAATATCTCTTACAGGGTGACGTGGGCTCACCTCTCCTCCGTTAATGCCAGAGGTTAAGGGCAAGAACTGATGGCCGCCCCTCACATCTCAGTAATGCACCTGCCACCGTCTGACACCATCAATGCAGAAATTATCCCTAACACAGCTCGCTAGCCTATCGCTTCACCACTCGAGTGCCAGCTGGGTTGATTCGACAGCTGACAGGATGGCGAGCAACTGCCTCTCTGCCCTATAAATACCCCCTCATGCCTCCATAGAGGGGGTTGGTTAGTTAAAACCTCTAACTTATTCTCATATTAAATGTAGGATATCTTCCATATATCTGCGCCTTCCTCATAAGCTCGCCACGCTTCGCTAATCTGTCTTAAGATCGCTAAGCATGCCCGACGCCTACATTTCACATCACTTGCTGACTTAAGCATCGAAGAGACTATGGGCTGACAGGCAGCCCCGCCTTTCTGACGAATTGCTATTCTCGCAGGGAGCTCACCTCAGCTACCGGGATACGACGACCTTCGGCAACCTCCAGGCGACCTTGAACCCTTCACCTTCGAAGCGAGTTCTGAGCCGAGCAAACCTAGCCGTTAGCAAAAAACTTGTAATCATTGTACCAGTGATTTCCAGTAATAAATAAATCTCATTTTTGGCAGATCCGACCCGCAACACAAGTAATATATTTTTGATTAAGGATTAACTTGGTAACTCATGTTGAGTCTGTAAGTGGAAACTTTAGTGTTTGATTTAAAATTTCATAAACATTTTTCACCACTCCTCTACTATTTCTTTTTGCCATCTCAAAACCCCAACACTTTGGTCTACATCCAATGAGTACCTAGAAATATTGCTTCATCATTGGCAGTAAAAATCAAAATGTAACCCACACACATGCAAGGTTCTTTAACATGTCCCAGGTCTAAAGACTAACCTATATTAACTATCTCTTGATTTTTTTATTGATTGTTAGAGTTTATTACTATGTATAAGCATCTTGGCAAGTCGTGATGTGAACTTGTTCTCAAACAAGCACATGTGCACTATCTCGTGATGTTTCTATATCGATTAGCTATGAGACCAATCATTATCATCTCAATGGTAAAGATCAGTGCACACGGGTCTGCCCAATATATCAATATCTTATCTTGATATTCATAAGACCATAAACATTGTGGATTGTGATTAAGTAGTTCGATTAGGTCTTATTATCATAATATATTTATGTTTATAATCTCCTCACATAATCCAATGACTCTATCAACACAATTATGTATTTCATGTATACATATACAAAATCAAATAAGAAATCATAGAGATAAAGAGTGTACCAAATAACATACTATTATTTTGAACAAGATGTGCAATTACATTGATTGTCTTAAAGGCATACATTTTCCAACACCCACTGCTTGAACGCGTCTCAAGTATGTGATGCTTGAGCGCTACTCCCAAGTGTAGGAGGACATCAAGTAATAAATTTATATCAGGTGAGACCGGGTTGGATCACGGAGACAAGTTGTTTTGCAATCGCAAATTCAATCGATAAAGGAGAGATAACGGTGGTTAACAAGCAACTAAGCTACGATGGATGGTAGGGTGTGAAAATGGTTGAAACTTTCTTCCTAATCTACACACTAAGGGTGGAGAGCCGAATCGGTGAGCAACGAGGATGACTTATGTGGGGGGGGGGGTGTGTGTGTGTGAGGTTGTGGGAGTAGGAATTCATCCCAACTATAAATCAGTTGTTTTCCCGGCTAAGGGACGAACAATAGGTGGATGTGGCATTTCATCAAACACGTGGGTGTAATAAAAGTAGTGTATGAAACAAAGAGAAATACTTTGAGCAACGAAGAGAGGGTCGACTACGATAGTTCATCTCTATGGATTAAACACTAGGGTTCCATCAACAACCAACATCTCAAAGTTTCATCCACCAAATAGAAAATGGAAACATGCTAGAGATGATAACACAACCCAACAACAACAAGCACAACACAACCACACAAGAAAGATATAGCTATTCATGATGAAAAAGAAGACATCTTTATCTCTAGAAATAATCATCCAATATAATACAAGTAGCTAAACCAAAATTACACAAGAGTTAAGAAAGAGTTCACCAATGTGTCACTTAAAGATGGAATCCTCCTACTCAAGTGATCCTCCAAGCTCCAAGCTTCCTCAAGCTATCTCTCCAAACCCTTTGAAGAAGAGGAAGAAGAGATTGAGGTGAATAGAGGTGGAGAAGCCCATGAAATAAACCCAGCAATTCGGGTCTGGAATAAAGTTAAACGGGTCGGATTCTGGCCCAAAACCCGCAAGCAATGCCCAAAGCAGCAGAAAATTTCAGCACCGTCACACTGTCTTGCAAAAATTCTAGAAATATCATCCGACCTCAAAATGACGTGTTCCAGGAAGCGATGGAACGTAACAAAGTGTAATACGAATGAAAAATATCACTAAGCCAGAATATACACTGGAATGATAGCAGAATTCTGCACAAAAGGGGATAGTAGAATTTCCAGACTAGAAATTTTTAGCACTGTCACACTGGCTTCCAAAAAATGCAGTAAATTGCTTCGAACTCTAAAAATTCTGCGAAAATATGCGTTGGAATCGGAAATTCACGAATGCCACTGAAAAATAATAGAAGACCAAGATGAAGATGATAATAAGCTGTAAAAATTGTGTTTTATACATATATAAACGATAAGCTCTAAAATATGATAATATCATGAAAACGCGAGTAATGGAGCTAGAATGCGAACGATACATGCACAAAGAGCACCGAAATGGGGGGATAAATATACAATTTTTATCCCGAATCACACACCCCCCAACTATTCTTTTGCTAGACCCCAGCAAAACAAGCGATAAATTCGGATTCTCAATCAAAGCACATATCAAACTCAAAATTATTCATGGCAAAAATAAAGTTTTCAACAAAATCTCAAATTCAATTTACCAATCCATGAATGAGAACAAACCCATGAACAACACTTAAATTTGGTTCAAATAAAGGAGAACAAGCAATGTTTTGCAGAACGAGGATTAAAACACAACGTTGTATCATAGTTTCACAAATCTCAGGGTTTTGCCAAAACAACACTTTCATAATTTGTGGAGGTTGCACGTGTGAATTTATTCTTATTTTTCTTTGTATGAAACTTAGGATGAGCCATATAATGAGTTTTCGGTCAATGACTCCCAAATCAGACGATTTCATGGCAATGGGCCAAAAAGGACCCCGCAGACCTAATAACTCGAATCACCTAAGATTCACTTATTCTTTTCTCGTGCACTCCCCTAAATACTATCTTTCGACGCTAATCCCCAATGCTTCTTGAGGCACGAGGACCCGGCTACTCGACAAAACTAGAAGAACGATGCACTTATTCTTTTTCTTTCTCTTTTTTTGTTTTCTTTTTCTTTTGCTTTCTTTCTTTTTTTGCTTTCTTTCTTTTTTTAGCACACCAACCAACCACACCAGGCACATAATCAAAACCCATCGAATTGAAAACTACTTTACTCAATTGGCTTAATCCATACTCATGCATTGCAAAGCTTATTCAAAATTAATTTAACCCATTTTGAAGACAAAATTCATGGAGTTATGCACTCACATCATAAATGGCATATTAAAATTGATTTCATGAAGAAAAAGCAATCAAATGCATTCCAATCACAATTTAGGAGTTTGAAAATAAAGTTTGAATCCAAATGTATGCATGAATATGAAGCATGTAAGGGATTAAGCATAAGCTAGCAAATGAGCAAGGAGGGTAAATGATATATATGCATGATACTGGGTGATGGCAAAATGGATGTCTATAAAAAATTCTAAGCAAAAAATCATAGAATTAATAAAGATTCTAACACTCTCCCCCCAACTTAAAATACACATTGTCCTTAATGTGGAAAGAGTATTAGATCTCAGCAAAAGATCCTAGAAAAGAAAAGAAAATCGTACGAAACCAATAAAATAAAACATTTATTTTATTTATCTACACTACTGGATAGAAGTCACCGCGGTCAAAAGGCGGATCTCGGATGTACAACGGTGGAGGCAGCTGCTCTTTCAGCTCCTTTTGCTCCTCCGCCAATGCTCCTCGTCTGAACGTGGCAATAGTGGACATGTACACAACCCCAAGCATCTCCTCAAAGTGTGTACCTCTATAAGGAAGGAGACGGGCTGTGTTAGAGAGAGATGTGAACACATTCCCAAAAAACGACCTCCACACATAGTCATCAATATAAAATACAAAATGAAATGTAGGATGAAGTAATTCTAGGGGCCTCTTAGAAGTTATACCTTCTTTAAGTTTAAACGATGATTTACTAAGTTTACCTCGTTGACATGAATCACAAAATTTTTTCTTACTAAAAGCAATTTTCAGAAAACCTTTTACTAGATCATGCTTAGCTAACTTATTTAAATGCTTAAATGAACATGACCAAAACGGCCATGCCATAATAGTTGTTCATTTGTATTAGCAACTAAGCAATGTTCTACGGTTTTAGGCAAGCTCAAATAATAAATATTCTTACGCCTAATACCGGTAAATAAAACATGTGAATCGAAATCAATAATTTCACACATACTCTCTTCAAAGTTAACCTTGTAACCTTTGTCACAAAGTTGACTAATGGAGATAAGGTTATGACATAAACCACTAACTAAATAAACATTAGTAATAAGCGGGTTGGAACGATTACTGACTTTACCTACTCCAATGATAGTTCCCTTTTGATTACCTCCAAAAGTGACCGTTGCACCATCCTTGATGCTAATCACTTCGGAGAGTAGTGATGGATCTCCCGTCATGTGTTTGGAGCAACCACTGTCGAGGATCCATTCTTTCCTTTTAGAGCCAATATGACGTTTATCGCTCTCTTTCTTTTTCTTGGGTACCTACATGATATACCATAAGCTTATGGTACCCAATTTTTGTTGGGTCCAATGGGATTAGCCCTTTGGAAGCCAAGTCCAATTGGATTTTCTCTTCCCAACGTAATTACCACTATTAATAATATCATGAAAATAGGAATCAACATAGGCATTCCTATCATTTAAGCTTATGTTCTTAGGACCCCAAATTGTGTATGTTTTGGGAGTCCTTTTCCTAATTGCATGTACATTTGATTGATTTCTATGTGGTGTGCATCCTAGGAACATGATGTTTAGCATATGACAATGGAGGTGGATAAGCATTGCACATATATAGGTTATATGCAACCTTAGGTACATGCATGTTATATGAAGAATATGGGGCATGCATGACATGATGTGGATGTGCATACATGGGTGAATGATGCATATGAGCATATGAGTGTATAGGAGCACGTACATGAGTATTTCTCATGTGTGGATTTGCACGTGTCCTGGGTGTGGAGCATAGAAAGTGTCATGAATGTCCACTTGTGAAGTGGGAGATTTCCTACGTAGATGAATGTTGGTGTACATGTAAGCATGACCTCTCGTTTGGTTTCCACCCTTAGTGGGTTTCTTACCAAAAGGAAGAGATTGTGAACTTTCTTGGTAGGTTTGCTACCAATAGTGTTTTTGACACCACTTGTGGATGCACCGGAGGAAGGCCTCACAAAGTCTATAGTGACACCACTATAGGAGGTGTGAGCATTGGATGCATTCGCTTCCACAAAACCAAGACCAACACGATGTGTGGCCAGAAATTGATTTGCTAGCAAATCATCCAATTGTCCTTTCCCCTTATTAAATCTCATAATTCGGGAGGACATGAGCTCATATTTCTCTATAAGAGAAGAAATATTGGTATCGAAGGTGGACACATTTGATCTAGTTGAGATTTGAGGGAATTCACATCATTTCTCAATATGTCATTTTAAGAAACCAAGGAGGTTTTCTCAAGAGTTAGTGTATCAACAATGGTGTCATTGTTGATAATGCATGGAATGGATGGCTTGCTAATATTCAATTTCTTTAAACTAGTGTATCTAAGCATTAAAGATTGATACTTAGCAAATAGTTCTTCATTAGCAATATGTAATTCATCCATTGTTACCTCGGGTTCATCGATGTCGGAATCACTCTCATCGGAGAGTGGATCTTCCCGGGCCATGAAACACATGTGGGCGCTTTCACCATTCTCATCATCGGATTCGCTTCATGAGTCTCCACTTGAATCATCGAATGTACCGACAAGTCCTTTCTTCTTATCTTTCTTGTACTTACCGGACTTGTGGTACTTCGGAGCCTTTCACTTCTCTTTGTTTCGGAGCATCGGGCAATCCTTCTTGGTGTGCCCTGGCTTATTACACTTAAAACAAAGAGAGGAAGTGTTATTAATAGAATCAAATTTATTCTTGGAGGAAAATTTACCTTTGCGAAAGAAGCATTGGAACTTCTTCGCCATTTGAGCCATCTCCCCCAAGTCCATCTCATTTTCTGATTCTTCACTATTGGAGGATGAAGAATTAGCTTTGAATACTAAAGCTTCTTCTTCGCCTCCGAAGGGTTCATCATAGCTCAAATCTTCAACCGGTTATTCCGTCTTACTTCGTAAGACATAAGAGTACCGATGAGATTTACAACTGTGTGATTCTTCATGTCGTTAACCTCCTCAATGGCGATCACTCTTCGTTCCCATTTGGAGGTCATTCCCATTATGATCTTTCTCACCTTCTCTGGTTAGGTGTAGGTTTGCCCAAGCGCTTCCAGTTCATTGGTGATGTCGGTAAAACATCTATACATCGTTGCTATGCTCTTATTGTCCTGCATGTGAAACATATCAAAATTTTGCACAGCAACATATAGTTTGGAAAGTTTTACCTTATTCGTTCTCTCATGGGTAACGACTAGATGGTCCCAAATTTGATATGCACTCTTACATGTGCATATCTTGTTGAACTCATCTGGGTCCAATGCACAATGAAGAGCGTTCATTGCCTTGGCGTTGTTGACTTCGGCAGACTTCTCGGAAGGCATCCATTTGTCATAATCCTCTTTGGAGGGTTCGACGTATTCCTTATGGAGGGTTCTCCAAAGAGAAGCACTCCTTAAGAACGTCTCCATCCGGCATTTCCAATAGCTGAATTTCGTGCCATTGAAACGCGGAGGACGAACCGTTGATTGTCCTTCGAAGACGGTGGACGGTCCATCACGGTCGTGATTGTTGTACGAAGTCAGTGGAGGAACGTTGTTGTTGTTGGATGCCATAGCTATATACCAGCGCTCTGATACCAATTGTAGGGTCCCTAGTTATGAGGACAACACGAGAAGGGGGTTGAATAGTGTTTTTACAATTTTAAAATGATAGTTACACCAAATTAAATTCCTAACTAATAATTAAGTGCGGAATGAAAATTAACCCTAAAAATGAAACAATGCAAACACAGATATGTTTAAAGGGTTGGGATTACCCAGGTCAAATCCCGACTTGTTCCCGGTAATCCTACGTCCCTTCCACCCGGATACCACCAGATACTCAAGTTAGAACCCAAACTTGAGGTTTCCTTAAAACCCACTTGTAGCAACCCTACAAGTGAAATCGAAGTACACTTGATTGTCCTTGACTCCTACAACTTGGGAGCAATCAACCACTCTCACAATCCGAGAGTAAATCAAATAACGAAAGTTATGAAATGAAATAAACATCACTTACAATCACTTATGCCTTGAAGTAAAACTTGAACGAGAGTGTGTCATGTGTTGAATGACTCTCTTGAAGAGAGAAAGCCCTTTCTTTTGACTGCACCAAATGCCTAGAATATTTCTCTTTGGTTCTAGGTTGGAGAGCAAGATATGAAAGATAGGAATTCTAGGGCTTTAGGATTTTGAGAGCTTTGATATTGGAAGATTGAAAGCTTGAATGTTTGAGCAAATGAATCTCAAGTGAGTAACCTCTCAATGGAACAGTAGAGGCTGGCTTTATAGATTTCTCAAACCCCTCAGACAGAATTTCCAAAAGCCCCTTTGAAATCCGTGAAGAAAAACTCAACGGATAGAATCTGCACACGCGACAGTCGACTGTTGAACAAAACACAATCGACTGCTGCACTGTGTCAGAGGGTAGGTGAGAATTCAAACGATAACTTACCACGTGGACGGTCGAATGATGAAGAGAAGACAGTCGACTGTTAATCCAATAGGCGACTGTAATTCCTTCTACAGGCGACTGGCCGTAAACTGGGTAAGTTATGAAAATCTTGGAAGAGTCTGGAAATACAGGACAGGTGACTGATGAAGAGAAGACAGTCGACTGTAAATCCAACAGGCGACTGTAATTCCTTCTACAGAGGACTGTCACATGCCCTAGCATTTTCCAGAGAGTTGAGTCTGCAGAGAATCTTAAAGACAGACGACTGTTGAAGCATTGACAATCGACTGTGCCACTGGACAGTCGACTGTAAATCCAACATCAGTCGACTGGCATAAGAATAAGAATTATTCCAGAGAGTAAGTCCTGTAAAGGAATCATGGGCATGCGACTATTGAAGCATTTACAGTCGACTGGTCCTTGGACAGGCGACTATAAATACAACATCAGTCGACTGACCAGATCAAACAGATAATGATCTTGAGCAGAAGATAGACTTGCGACTAATTGACAAATCACAGTCGCCTGTCACTTGGACATGCGCATGTGAAATGAACAGCAGTCGCCTGATAGAGTTAAAGCTCAAGAGGGCCCAAAAATCAACTGATTAAGTATGTGCATAACAGGTGACTATAGAACGAAGCACAGTCGACTGTTATTAGATAGGCGACTGTAAAACGTTCAGCCGTCGACTGTTGAAAACAGAACATGCACATTCTTGAAAGAAATGAATTGGACTCTAAGGAAAGTTGAACTAACTAAGACTGAAATGAAGATGTGTGTGTGCTCCAACAAAGTTCTACTTCTAAGCTACATACTAGAAGAGAAAAAGAAGATTACATTAGTAGAACTCTCTCTTCTATCCAACGTATGAGCTTGAAGTCTTCTAGGAGCTTCAATCACCATCCTTGATCATCCATCCACTTCTCTTACTTTCATTGATCGCTGAGTGTCATCCATTGCTAATAGATCTTCAAGATAAGCTTACGCAATGGATTAACTGCAAATAGAGGATTAGTCACAAGTATTTATGTTTGCTCATCATTAACACCAAGTAGGGAGAAGTCCAATACTCAACAGATGTCAAGTAATAAATTTATACCGGGTGAGACCGGGTCGAATCAAGGGAACAAGTCGTTTTGCAATCGCAAATTCAATTGATAAAGGAGAGATAACGACGGTTAACAACCAACTAAGCTACGATGGATGGTAAGGTGTGAAAATGGTTGAAACTTTCTTCCTAATCTACGCACTAAGGGTGGAGAGCCGAATTGGCGAGCAACGAGGAGGATTATGTGGGGAGGGGTGTGTGTATGTGTAAGGTTGTGGGAGTAGGAATTCATCCCAAATATTGTTTTCCCGGCTAAGGGACAAACAATCGGTGGATGTGGTATTTCATCGAACCTGTGGGGTGCAATAAAAGTAGTGTATGAAACAAAGAGAAATACTTTGAGCAACGAAGAGAGGGTCGACTACGATAGTTCCTCTCTATGGATTATCCACAAGGGTTCCATCAACAACCAACATCTCAAAGTTTCATCCACCAAATAGAAAATGGAAACATGCTAGAGATAATCACACAACCCAACAACAACAAGCACAACACAACCACACAAGAAAGATATAGCTATTCATGATGAAAAAGAAGACATATTTATCGCTAGAAATAATCATCCAATACAATACAAGTAGCTAAACCATAATTACACAAGAGTTAAGAAAGAGTTCACCAATGTGTCACTCAAAGATGGAATCCTCCTACTCAAGTGCTCCTCCAAGCTCCGAGCTTCCTCAAGCTATCTCCCCAAACCCTAGATTGAAGAAGAGGAAGAAGAGAATGAGGGGAATAGAGGGGGAGAAGCCCAAGAAATAAACCCAGCAATTTGGATCTGGAATTAAGTCAAACGGGTCGGATTCTGGCCCAAAACCCGCAAGCAATGCCTGAAGCAGCAAAAAATTTTCAGCACCGTCACCCCGGCTTGCGAAAATTCTAGAAAAATCATCCGACCTCGGAATGACGTGTTCCAGGCGACGATAAAGAATTGGAAAAGAATCGCACTAATAGAATGAAATTCCTTGCCAAAACTTCCATGTTCAATTAAAAATGCAAAAAGTTTCAAAACCGTCTTCCCCGGCAACGATGCCAATTGATTGAACTGGAAAACATGCAAGGGAAGCATGCCTTTCACTCCCAAGTGTAGGAGCATCAATGCAATATAAAATTTATAACCAGTGAGTATCGGGTCGGATCACGGGGAAGAGTTGTTTGAGAACGCACGTTTGGTCAAAAATGGATGCGGGATGGCGAGAAATCACCCGCTATATTTACAGGTTTTCGATAGAGGAGAGAATGTGAGAATGACTAGTGGGGGCCACCTACCAACCCTATATGCTATGGACAAGGGTTCGGGAGCTTAATCAAGCGACGAGACGAGCTTGGCATTCAACTAAACACTTGGCATGCGAAATGGCTAAGGGTGTAGGAGGAGCTCTTTCGAGTTATTCCTCACTACGGAGTGAGGTCAACGCAGGGAGTAGTGTGTAACTAAGCTACTTGCCCATCACAGGTGGCTTGTTAGACCTACCAATGAGTGACGACATGGGTTTGGGTTCGAATCACCCGCATGAACTCGCAACCCAATCACAAAAGATGAAAGCCCAAGCACGAAATGAGAATTAAAACATACCCAAGCATCGAATCAAACACACAAACACCATAGATTAAGAGGAAAGCATGTAAATGAAATCATTTATCTCTAAAATCATCCAATTACATACAATAACCCTAAATCTAATATACAAGAGATAAAGAACAAAGTCACCCGAGGTGTCACTCCCGAGGCGGCGCGTTCGGCTCTTCCTTGCCCTCCTCCTAGCTCCGGTGAACTCCAAAATCCTAGCCCTAGGATGAAGAATGAGGAAGAAGGAATGAGGGAAATAGAGGGGGAGAAGCCCAAGAAATAAACCCTGCATTTCGGGTCTGGAATTAAGTCAAACGGGTCGGATTCTGGCCCAAAACCCGCAAGCAATGCCCAAAGCAGCAGAAAATTTCAGCACCATCACAATGTCTTGCGAAAATTCTAGGAAAATCATCCGACCTTGGAATGACATGTTCCAGGCAGCGATGGAACCGTAACAAAGTGTACTACGACTGAAAAATATCACTAGGCCGGAATATACATTGGAATGATAGCAGAATTCTGCACAAGATGGGAATAACAGAATTTCCAGACCAGAAATTTTCAGCACCGTCACACTGTCTTACAAAAAATGCAGTAAATTTCTCCGACCTCCAAAAATTCTGGAGAAATATGTGTTGGAATCGGGACTTCACGAACGTCAACTGAAAAATAATAAGAGACTAAGATAAAGATGTTAATAAGCTGTAAAAATTGTGTCCTTTTCATATATAAACGATAAGGTCCAAAATATGATAATATCATGAAAACGCGAGCAATGGAGCTAGAATGCGAACGATACATGCACAAAGAGCACCGAAATTGGGGGATAAATATACAATTTTTATCCCAAATCACCTACAACATGACTGTGCATGCATTCATACTTGCAAGATTGCTTATGGGATTTATGAGGTAGAGATGTTTTAGAAGCTTCTTCCATTACTTTGGTGAGATATGGTTCTAAGACCGCCTGACTCTCATGATCAAGTCTTATATGTTGCTCGCAAGTAAACCCAACTCTATTTATGTATCCTCATAATTTTATGAAATGAGGGGAGTCGGTACTAGGCAAGATGCAAGAAGCAGTAAAGTGTCCAGAATATCATATTGCCATCGGATGAACACTCTTTTAAGACGTTCGGTTCTCAGTGTTTTCATATGATTTCCTCATACCATACTTGACGTTCTCCTAAACTCCATGACATAAAGCATTTCGAACCCAGCATTGGTTCATCCTTGCAAAATCTCACACAACATAGCCAACCGTGTCTGCTTTTTCTGCATTTCAAGGAGTCACTTCCTACATCCATTCAATCAATAACACCTTCAAACGTAAACGAAAACCACATCAAATTGCATTTTGGCAGGGTCACAAAGATATCCAATGTTATTGAGTGCTAACTATATTTATACCAATAATTGCACTCTCCCGGATTCATTTCTTAAAGATCTACTGAACCATGCACATTATTAAGTGTCTGACGCGAACACGATACATCCTGAAAGAGCAAATTTCATTCAAGGGACATGTGGCTTATTAGAAAAGAATAGCAAACAATAAGGATGCAAAGCGCAATTGTTAGAAAAGATGATACTGGCTGCAGAGGTAATAGTAAATAAGGTGAAGAATGCCAGTTGCTTCTCTGTAATTACATCTAATATTCATATTACAAAGAAACAAGTCTGTGGGCATGTAATATAGGCAGTATGGTTGCAAAACAGCAACATCAATGGAAGCGCTACTACCGTCAGCAATGGAACTTTAAAGAGAATTGGAGAGACAATCTGGCTCCAGTATCTCATAGGGCACCTTTCAGCATCTAGACAGTTGCTGGCATTTGTTGATATTTTTAAATAAAAAGCTTCCTCTTTAAGCCTGTCCAGAGCAATATTAGCACCACGGTTCATGCAAATCTCCTTCTTATTACCATAAGTTGCACTAGCAACTATGATGCCATTGATCACCACCTCAACATACGTATTTTGTTCCCATGCATCTTTCTTGAATTGTAGTGTCAGCTTCTTCTTCTGACAGAACTCGTTTAGTTCGGCAACTGGATGCCTTCGCAAATTATCCAGATCCGTCAGTGGCTTTGCTAGCCGCCTGAATACATGTGTCCGGTTGAGATACATACTTTTCATCATTAATACTTTCAGCTTATGTGCATATATCGCGTGTGTGTGTCCATGTTGTATGGTTGCTTTTGTGTGTGTGTGTGTGTGTGTGTGTGTGTGTGTGTGTGTGTGTGTGTGTGTGTGTGTGTGCCTTCCACATAGTTTCTAGAGATATATCGCTGTCCATGAATATGGATCCCAAGAGAGATTGTACAATGTCAGCTAGGACCTTGGGAGGATCGAGGAGTCCATTGGAATGATTTGGATATTCATTCATCCCTAGCATGATTTCATGCATCTGGATGTCCCACCAATCATGTAACGAATGGTTTTCGTGTAATTGGATTATCTATATTAAAAATATATGCTTGGTGGATTTTCTCCTTGGATGTGTGGTTTTCGTCGCCGTAGCTTTCACTTTCGATCGTTTCGTCGTGATTTTCTAGCTTCTTCCTTCGATCATCGATTTCGGAGTAAGTCATTCGTGACGAGCTTCAAATCGCTCATATCTTAGAGTTAGAGTGATCTTAGAAGCCATAGGAATCTTCCCGAAGCTCCGCGATTCGAATCGGCACTTTTAGTGCATCTTAGTTGGTTCGAGAAGGCGGACCAACCGACTAGAATTCAATCTAGTCGGTCAGGAACTCTTCTCCAACCGACTAGTTCTTTAAATATACTGTACAAGAGTTACTGTTTACTCTTAGTCGGTCTAAGAACAACCAACGACCGACTAGATGTGAAACTAGTCGGTCAGAACTTGCCTCAGACCGACTAGTTCCTTTGATTAATTTTACCTAAGCTACTGTTCCTCGTTAGTCGGTTCATGAACACTCACCGACCGACTAGATTCCAAACTAGTCGGTCGACGGGCCTTCACAGACCGACTAATTCACTTCCCAGATTTTCCCCTTCTTTCGCTGTTTGATTCTAGTCGGTCACAGTTGGTCGACCGACCGACTAGTTGCTAAACTAGTCGGTCAGTAACTCTTCTTTGACCGACTAATCAGTGTCAAAACCCTAATTTCTGGGCAGCCGCCAGCTCTTCCTATTTAAACCCCCCCCAAACATTTTCTTTTCTTCATTCATTTCTCCTGAGCCTCCTTCTTCCCCAAATCCTTCTCCATCTTCCCCTAGCCTTCCTCCTTCATCAAGAGCCCTTCCCCCTATCCATTTTGGCCGGCCACCACCTCTAGGTCGCCGGAAAACCCCCAAAAATCTCCAAAACCCCATTTCTCCAGATTTTCTCCCCATTCCAGATCTGAACCGTGGATCTCCGGATCTTTCTTCCGTTGCCGTGCTTGCTCGGCATCGATCTTCCGCTTCTATACGGTAGGGTTCGATCCTTTGGTTTTCTCATAACTCTACTTTTGATTTTATTGAAACCCTAATAATAAACTAGGTTGGATGTTATTTGATGATTGTTTCTCCGTGGCAGCGATTTCCTCTCCGTAGATAACTTTTGTGGCGTGCCTCGTTGATCATCTTCCTTGGCGTGAGGCAAGTGAAACTTGCCACTTAGGGTTTAGGCCATGTTTTAGGCCATTTGCTTGTTATAGCGTAAAAGAGACTAGACGGTGAAATGATAGCCGCCTAGACGCCAATTGATCTAGTTTGACAACGAAACTAGATCCGTCACCTCAATTGATCTAGCTTGACAACGATGCTAGATCCAACCCTTTTAACTTGTTGTTCATGCATATTAAACTGCCATGTTTAATTCCTTATTTGTACGCCTTACCGCAAGCCATGCCATCCATGTTGAATGTCGCATTCGTAGCACACGCTACAATACTTGTGTTTCCTGGCTCGTGTTCCAGAAGCGGGCCATGTGTTGGTTGATAGCCAATGCCCGATCTACTTGTTTCCGGCTAGGTGCACCCTACGCCAAATACTTATGAATCGTGAACTAGAATGCGAGCTCCTGTGCGGGGCAACCCTGGCTCATTTACTGAGCTCGTGTGCAGGGACCCTGGCTCGTTTACATGTGGGTATTGGGGGTAAGAGTTAAGCAGCCAATCAACTGGGAGTCTGCCCGATCAGCAACTGCAGTGGTAAGGCGTAAACTCTGGGTTCTGGGGTAGTGTTAAGCGGCCACTCAGTGTGAACGTCAAACAGTTCAACTGTAAGGCGTAAACATCTACAAACAACTTGAAGCGTGACTAGTGTTAAGCGTCCACTCAGTGTGAACGTCAAACAGTTCAACTGTAAGGCGTAAACATCTACAATAACTTGAAAACGTGACTAGTGAAAGGATTGAGAATGTTAGTAGCTTGGCTACTCCTGTCATGCCATGATAATTGTTTCCTTGCACTTATTGTTACACCATGTCTTACTTGTGCACTCATACTAAAACTGCCATGTCATGCATGCTTTTAGAACTGCTAGTTTGCTTTCCTTTCAGTTTCCTTGCCCAAGTCTTTTTAGACTTGCTGACATGTGCCCCTTTCTCTTTGGGTGTCGCATGTTAGTTGACGAGCCTGAGTTTGTCGTTGAGGGCGACGAGTTCGAGGAGTTCGTGCCCGATTCTGTTGGTTGAAGAGGAGCTTGAGAATACCGGTGATCTTTCTTAGGATCTTACAGTTTCCTTTTGTTTTAGGATTCCTGCTAGTTGTCGGTGCGTGGCACCTTTGTTTGTACTTTGTACTTTTGTTGGCCATGTTTGGGCCCTTAGATTCTTTTCTCTTTTAGCCTGGTGGCTTTTTCTGTGATGTTGGAATTTAATGTGATGGATATTCTGAGATTGTCTTTTGTCTCTTTTCCTTTATTATTATCTTTGTTTCGTATCGCGTTGCAAGGACCTGCAGATATAACGATTTTATTGACGCTTATCGGGTTTGGGGCTTCACAGCTCCACTCTCGTGCGGACCTTCTCACGTCTCGCCTCCATTTTAGGGAAGCGGGGCGTGACAGGTTTTGTTGGTGGCCCATGCAGGTCCGTCTTGCAATTGCGAAGTATCGGAACAACGATAATAACTATGGAATGTCCATTAAATAAATTGCAACATCCGAGTCTATAGCCTTGAGTCTAGTAGTTTTCCTATGTCACTAGGTGATAGGCAGACTTAGTTAGACGTCTGTGCTTGCTAGTTAGAGGCCCCTGATTGTTAGTTAGACTCCCCGCTAGGAGTTGATTTGGTCTTCGTAGGAGTTATCTTAGTGGTTCCTGTCTAGCTTTGACTAGGATAGACTTCTAGAATTCTTTGGTCTCTCGCTTGGGTTCCTCGATTTCGGACCAAGCTGAACTCATTTCATCGCTGTTTAGCCCTTAGGGAGTCTTAGCGCTTAGTTCCATAATCTTTAGTTGGTTGACCGTAGGAGTTTCCGTAGATTTTCCTAAGTCATAACCTAGGCGTATTTATGTTTTGATCATCCGACCAAATCCCTTGCCTCGATTCCCACGACCACCACGTTTCGATAATCGTTGATCCTTCGAATGTCCCCATTCGCAAGGCTTAATTTCTTTTAAAGTTATTTTTCGATTTCCCTTATTAAAGTTTTCGCTAAGTTTAAATTTTGTTTTAAACCCGCTACGTATATACTTAAATTTCTCACTTTTCGATTGAGTCAAATTCCTTGTAGATTTCGGAGTCTAATGGTTGTAATTATAATTGCTATCTCGTAACCATTTTCTAATCTATAATTTCGCATTTCGGTTTAAGGACTCTATTACTATTTTGAAAAATTCGACATACTATTTTTCTAACTATGAGATCCATTTTAATCGCATAGCATACACACTTTAAAATCTCTTCCAAGATAAATAGAACTTCAATTATTTTCATATATCAGTACTAGGTTCATTGTACTCGTACTTTAAGGTCTTGTATAAATCAGTTGTTTGGCAAATCCGGGTCCCTCTAAAAAGTATTTTAAATGTTATTTATTTGGAATTTCTCTTCAGTTTTAAAACTTGTAAGCACTTAGCATGGGCCTAAATTTTCACACTATAGTTGATCGGATTCCATTTCTGCCGAAGTATTGTATTAAGCTACTACCGTAAATTATTTTCGAACCTCTCCGTTGCAAATCTTGACTTTTCTGAAGGTATCCTTTCGACTTCCTTTTTCCTAAGTTTATATTTGTTCGGAACTTTAAAATGTGTATACTTATACCTCATACCCTTCCTTGACTTAAATTTATTTATTTATTTGAATTTCGAAAGTTTTGACGAGATTTGATTACTGTTTATAATGTTTTTCCAGCCTTTACTTTCATACCTATTTAAATATCTCATCCCTTTTCATATATCAATTTAGTTCTGAGCGTATTTCTATTTTTCCCAATTCGATTTATAAGCTTTTCCTTTCTTATTTATTTCATTCAAATGATTCATCACGCTCCCTTAATATACCTTCCGAGTCACACATGATTTTAGCTTTCAACAAACCAAAGATATGTTTAACATTTTCTCTGTTACAATTTTTGGAAAATTACGTTTTCATAACCATTTTCCGACCTGGACCATCCATAATTTGGTTTTTAAGCTTATTACGAATTTTGATAAACCTACTACTAAGTTTTTCGTTCACCATACATGCTTTTAGAATAATTTCTAAACTAAATTGAATTTCGAATATTTTCATATATCCGTGCTAGGCTCATTAGCCCGTATGTTAAGAGCTTTGTGTAAAACAATTTCTTTTGGCGAATCCTGGTTACACTAAAAGGTGGTTTCAATATTGATTATTTAAGCTGTTTCCTGGCTTAAAGACTTTGAAAGTATTTAGCACGAGTTTAAAATTCTTTCGTTAATTTAATTTCGTTTCGAAACTTTTGCCAACATTGTTAAATCACTGCCGTATAATATTTTCTAAAACTACGTCCTTAATGCTTGTATGAACGCTTTACTTCCTTTCATAATGATTTCCGTTAAGCCAATAAATCATTTCCTCTTATTATGTGTATTCAACTCAAACTTATTTCGAACAACTTATTTTATCGATCTTCAAATATCGTTTATGCGGAGGAGAACTCCAACTTTTCAAAATATGACCGTTTTATACTTTTAGTGTTTTTGACTTTCGCTATTCGCGTACCATTTCCGAAAACTTATGAGAGTATTGTTTACGTCTTTCTTCCCCGCCTAAACATCCACAATTATATCTCCGTTCCACTTGATCTATTTACCTCCTTGTCCTCGCCATACCTGAACCCATTTTTACGATCTTGTTTCGTTGCGCCATCTAATCTTTGTTTCCTTCCTTCTACTTAGTTATTCCACTAGTGTTTGCCGTTATTTACGTCGCGCCAGTTTAGTAGTGGGCCCTTATACTTTTGGTGATGTTGTCGTAGCGCATGTACCCAAGTTGAGTATGTAGGCTTGAAGAGTGTACCCCCTATAGCATGATAATGTTTGCCTATTGTGTGATATATACACACTCAGAGTTATTCATGATGTTATGAAATTGTAAGTGTGTTAATATTTATGGATATGTGCGAGGATAGCTATACCACTCTAGGGGCGTCTATGTATATAAGATTTTGTATTGGAATGTCTGAATAGAGTGTATGTAGTTGGAGATACTTATAATGGTTGAAATAATATGATTGGTGAAACTATATGTATGCTGGGTGTGATAATAATAGGTGTAGGTATAGTTAAAATGGGTAGGCCTATTATGTGACCTATGTGTTGTACGCGTGAGTGTGTGCTCGTACGTAGTTACGTATTGCGCTTAGACGTAAGTAGTTATGTTCTTGCTGCGTGAGTATATAGATGATATACCTGTGGTAGTAGAAATATAATTTTGATTGGTATTGCTTGTTTTTATGGATGTTGTGTGCGTGTATGCCATGAGGTATACCCGGCTATTGCATATCTTAACTAATGGATGAAGTAAGTGTATTGGTGTGCCAATTATAGATGGATGGATATGGTATGAATATATGATACATGTATGTGACTATACGATGACTGTACTTATTAGGGGGAATAATGTAATTATAGGTGTGCTAATGTTTGTAATAATATCATGGTATATGAAGTGATTGAAATATGTGATATTACCTGATTAGATATTAAGGGTGTTGACATTTAGATATGTATGTGGTTATGTTGGTAGACGTGTATGCATTAGATAGTATTGGCATATGTATGGATTCTATGTTATGTATATGGAATTATTCTGCTATGATTTTGAGTCTCACTCAAGCTTGAGTAGGTATACTCTATGTACGTTGGTGTATTTGTATGTGGTTGGTGTATAGTGATGGATGATGTATGTATAATGTTTGGATTGTTTGTTTCCGGTTGTGTTACACACATGATTGTGGGTCACTAACCAGTATATAGCTATAGGTGTTGGTCTTGTGGTATAGATATTTACTAAGGACTTGTCCGTGTGAACGTATGGGTGCTAGCTAAACTAAGCGTGTCAATGTACTGAGTTTGAAATTGTATGATTGGTATACATGGATGAAATGTTAGCGTGTATGGGTGTGCACCATACACGGGTAAGTATGTGCCTAGTTATAAGTTTTGGTGACTATGATATGTTTGGCGTGTCGTGAGTATAGTTATAGGGCCGTATGTGATGTGAAGATATGGTGAAATATTTACATGCACTTTGAATGACTATATTTATGAAGTTATAGTAATGGTGAATGTGTATTAGATATAGTAAGACTTGTTTGAATAATGGCGTGGTGCGACTACATGTGTCGATGTGTTTGGTATTGGATGTATACTAGGAAATATTAGGGAGTAATATACCCATGGTTGCTTGTTGCATAGGTAGCTATCTACACGTAGAGCGATGGTTGTATTTGCTAAGTGTGAGACAAATCTTTTGTGAAAATCTGAACTATTGTTTGTGCTGGGTAAGTAGTAGCTATATAATGGAGGTATACAAATGATTGAAATACATGTATGAGTACAAATGACTGTGATAGGTATAAGAGCATAACGTGCGTGAATGAAAACGTGTTAGTAGTAATAATGTTTGACTATCTAGTGCGTATATATATATATAAGCACATGTAATGACTACCTTTGGTTTAAAGTATGACGTGAAATGTTTTGGGATAGTTAATAGGGCGACTAGATATGTTAGAAAGTCCGAGGACGGACTTTATTCTAAGGTGGGTAGGATGTAACGACTGGTTTTCGTGTAATTGGATTATCTATATTAAAAATATATGCTTGGTGGATTTTCTCATTGGATGTGTGGTTTTCGTCGCCGTAGCTTTCACTTTCGATCGTTTCGTCGTGATTTTCTAGCTTCTTCCTTCGATCGTCGATTTCGGAGTAAGTCATTCGTGACGATCTTCAAATCGCTCATATCTTAGAGTTAGAGTGATCTTAGAAGCCATAGGAATCTTCCCGAAGCTCCGCGATTCGAATCAGCACTTTTAGTGCATCTTAGTTGGTTCGAGAAGGCGGACCAACCGACTAGAATTATTTCTAGTCGGTCAGGAACTCTTCTCCAACCGACTAGTTCTTTAAATCTACTGTACAGGATTTACTGTTTACTCTTAGTCGGTCTAAGAACAACCACCGACCGACTAGATGTGAAACTAGTCGGTCAGAACTTGCTCTCAGACCGACTAGTTCCTTTGATTAATTTTACCTAAGCTACTGTTCCTCGTTAGTCGGTTCATGAACACTCATCGACCGACTAGATTCCAAACTAGTCAGTCGACGGGCCTTCACAGACCGACTAATTCACTTCCCAGATTTTCCCCTTCTTTCGCTGTTTGATTCTAGTCGGTCACAGTTGGTCGACCGACCGACTAGTTGCTAAACTAGTCGGTCAGTAACTCTTCTTTGACCGACTAATCAGTGTCGAAACCCTAATTTCTGTGTAGCCGCCAGCTCTTCCTATTTAAACCCCCCCCCCAAATGTTTTCTTTTCTTCATTCATTTCTCCTGAGCCTCCTTCTTCCCTAAATCCTTCTCCATCTTCCCCTAGCCTTCCTCCTTCATCAAGTGCCCTTCCCCCTCTCCATTTTGGCCGGCCACCACCTCTAGGTCGTCGGAAAACCCCCAAAAATCCCCAAAACCCCATTTCTCCAGATTTTCTCCCCATTCCAGATCTGAATCATGGATCTCCGGATCTTTCTTCCGTTGCCGTGCTTGCTCGGCATCGATCTTTCGCTTCTATACGGTAGGGTTCGATCCTTTGGTTTTCTTATAACTCTCCTTGTGATTTTATTGAAACCCTAATAATAAACTAGGTTGGATGTTGTTTGATGATTGTTTTTCCATGGCAGCGATTTCCTCTCCGTAGATAACTTTTGTGGCGTGCCTCGTTGATCATCTTCCTTGGCGTGAGACAAGTGAAACTTGCCACTTAGGGTTTAGGCCATGTTTTAGGCCATTTGCTTGTTATAGCGTAAAAGAGACTAGACAGTGAAATGATAGCCGCCTAGACGCCAATTGATCTAGTTTGACAACGAAACTAGATCCGTCACCTCAATTGATCTAGCTTGACAACGATGCTAGATCCAACCCTTTTAACTTGTTGTTCATGCATATTAAACTGCCATGTTTAATTCCTTATTTGTACGCCTTACCGCAAGCCATGCCATCCATGTTGAATGTCGCATTCGTAGCACACGCTACAGTACTTGTGTTTCCTGGCTCGTGTTCCAGAAGCGGGCCATGTGTTGGTTGATAGCCAATGCCCAATCTACTTGTTTCCGGCTAGGTGCACCCTACGCCAAATACTTATGAATCGTGAACTAGAATGCGAGCTCCTATGCGGGGCAACCATGGCTCATTTACTGAGCTCGTGTGCAGGGACCCTGGCTCATTTACATGTGGGTATTGGGGGTAAGAGTTAAGCGGCTAATCAACTGGGAGTCTGCCCGATCAGCAACTGCAGTGGTAAGGCGTAAACTCTGGGTTCTGGGGTAGTGTTAAGCGGCCACTCAGTGTGAACGTCAAACAGTTCAACTGTAAGGCGTAAACATCTACAAACAACTTGAAGCGTGACTAGTGTTAAGCGTCCACTCAGTATGAACGTCAAACAGTTCAACTGTAAGGCGTAAACATCTACAATAACTTGAAAACGTGACTAGTGAAAGGATTGAGAATGTTAGTAGCTTGGCTACTCCTGTCATGCCATGATAATTGTTCCCTTGCACTTATTGTTACACCACATCTTACTTGTGCACTCATACTAAAACTGCCATGTCATGCATGCTTTTAGAACTGCTAGTTTGCTTTCCTTTCAGTTTCCTTGCCCAAGTCTTTTTAGACTTGCTGACATGTGCCCCTTTCTCTTTGGGTGTCGCATGTTAGTTGCCGAGCCTGAGTTTGTCGTTGAGGGCGACGAGTTCGAGGAGTTCGTGCCCGATTCTGTTGGTTGAAGAGGAGCTTGAGAATACCGGTGATCTTTCTTAGGATCTTACAGTTTCCTTTTGTTTTAGGATTCATGTTAGTTGTCGGTGCGTGGCACCTTTGTTTGTACTTTGTACTTTTGTTGGCCATGTTTGGGCCCTTAGATTCTTTTCTCTTTTAGCCTGGTGGCTTTTTCTGTGATGTTGGAATTTAATGTGATGGATATTCTGAGATTGTCTTTTGTCTCTTTTTCTTTAATATTATCTTTGTTTCGTATCGCGTTGCAAGGACCTGCAGATATAACGATTTTATTGACGCTTATCGGGTTTGGGGCTTCACAGCTCCACTCTCGTGTGGACCTTCTCACGTCTCGCCTCCATTTTAGGGAAGCGGGGCGTGACAAATCAACAAAAAATTAAATATATAAACTGTGATTTTTAGCTACAAAGTTGAAGATAACAATACAAGATCTGCATCACCTTCTATTCTTTTACAACAAATTACACACGCTGATTAATATGTTTAATCAAAATGGCAATAAATATATGGTCGAAAGTCGATGGCCACAATATGTTGAATCAAAATGGAAATAAATTACTAGTACTTGTAAAATCTGGAGAGACGAGTATGTTTCCAGATCATGTATGCTCAAACCACTCGTGAACATTATTGGTAAAGTTAATCACAAAATTTGTAGTTCTATTACACTTTCCCTTTCTGTCACTTCTCTTACTCACAGATGACGGTTTGTCAACATAAAGTCGGGTTGGTTTTGTTTTGTTTGTTTTGTTTTGTTTTGTTTGTTTGTTTATTTGTTTTTTTGGAGGGGTCTAAAATAAAATAAAATAAGAAGGTAAAAAAGGCCAACCATGAAGTACTGATTGCATGCTTCTTTCAATTGAAAATACAGTTTGAAAAGATGGAAAAAGGATTTGAAACTGCTAAAGCGATTAAGAAACAATATGCTTAAACATGAACATGATTATAAGTAAACCTTGTAATATTGGTAACATATTAACTGGTAGGCTAAAAAATGAGTGTGGTTGCCAAAGGACGTTTGTTTCAGCGGCATATCCCCCGGCGTCCTAGCGGGGTCAGCCAGGTTTGAACCCTGCTGGGCGCATTCCTCATGCGCACTTGTAGCCATTTTTCCAAAGCATTAAAAAATGAGTGTAGTTTAATAAGTGATTCAGGTCTAAGTTGTTAGTCAAATGCTAAATAAATCTAATCACATTGTATCAATGATTTAATTTAGTACTATAAGTTTAATAAAAAAGTGCTACATAGGAAGTTTACCTTTGGTATTGTTCCTGTGTCCACCACCATATTTTAGAGCCGGACCCGTATCCGATACGTAGTGAACACTACTAGGACATCTAGACGCTCCAATGTGTTCGATATGCATCAGATTTGCTTTTTAATAAAAAAGAACGAGGGCAAATGCTTGATAATTGGCTGATATTGAGATTTTCTATCTCCACCGCAGCACATGTGGTGCCGTTGGGAATATTTGCAAAAAGTGGCAAGTTTTTCACATAAAAAAGAATGGAAATGATTTTTGATGGGATTAGTTTGCTACTTTAAGTAAAAATTAATGCATGTACTGCAGGAATGCGGTGCAGATAGTTGTTCTCTTGATATTTTGTCGATATGTTTGGGACATGTCTTGTCATGAGATTTTGGATCATTTTTACCTGTCTAACAATGGCATTAAACCACCACCCCCTAGTGGTGGAAAAATGAGCCCGAACCGACCCGAACCGATCCGAACCTGGCCTCCTTAACCAGGTATGGTTAGGGCCCAATCTGGGTCAAGTAGGATTCGGGTTGACCTGAACCGACCCGGATAAAATCCGGGTCGGGTATGGGTTTGGTCTGTCAACCCGGATGACCCGAATTCAACCCGGTTTATTTTCTATATATATAAAAATGTATATAATAACTTCGATACATAGTTGCAAGGGGAGTTATGCTTATAAGGTTTGAATTATTGTCCTCTTCTTTAAGAGGTCTTGGATTCAATTCCCTTTAGCTACAACTTTTTAGTTAATTTTATTACTTTCTTTAATAAAATAGTAAAAATAAATTATACTTACTCGATATCATCAGTGCAGTTTAAGTGACGAGCTATTGGAAATTATGCAACACTTAATAAATTGACGGTTGCTCTTAATAAATAGCCAGACATCGAAGAAGGAGCAGTTGCATATAATTCAAATCTTAACCCGACGGGTTAACCCAAACCCGAACCGGGAATTTTTCAGGTCATCCGAACCTGACCCGAATTCAATCCAGGTCGGTTTAGGGTTTACCCTTATCTGGGTCAAATCTGACTCGACCCGACCCGGACCCCACCGACCCGTTTGCCTTCCTTAACACCCCTTGGCATCGCACCCGCCAAAAAAGCACATCATTACCGTACCATTGATGTTTGTTACATGTTGATTGTTTCACTCTTTTATGTCATGTTTCCGTGTTCAATAGGACAATAGAATGTGCGTGAAGGCAAATGGGATCAAATGTCCGAAACGTTTTCCCTTTTGTTACTTTGTTTTTTGGTTCCTTTGTTTTGGTTTTCGTTTTTTTCTTGGGGTGCAAGGGAGTCATGATTTAAGGCAAAAACTTCCGCTCCTATTATATAAGGAATGCAATCACCTATGCCGCACGAACATTGCTATCATAAATGTGGAGAAGTTGGCTCGATTCGGCATAGGAGAAGTAGTTGTATTGCAGACGAGTTACCTTGTACAGAGATAACTTGGCTGTGCTCGGATTCGACCTATCTAACTCTGCACAAGTCAGATACGAGGATGCTAGGCATTTGACTTCTACATTGCAGTTGCTCATTCGGTCGTCAGTTCGAGTCTGAAGGTCGATCGTTCAGCATTAGGTCGTTCAGTTGTAACGCAGTTAAAGTCCATGTTCGGTCGAACAGTCTTGGCGGAGGCTCATTAGAGATTGCTCGTGTGCATGGCTCGGCACTTCAGTCGTTCGATACAAAAGAAGATCACACGGTCGAAGGGAGCCTATTGTGATGAGGTCCACAAGGGTGCGGCAGCATTAATTGCGTAGAGCTAGGGCTGTTGACGAACGAGCTTGAACGAGCTTGAATAGTGTGCTTGGTTTTGTTCATGAACAAAATCCATGTTCAAGCTCTGTTCGTTTACTAACCTAGCTCTAAAAACACGTTCAAGCTTGTTTGTTAAGCTTACCGAACGAACGTAAACGAACATAAACAAACGTAAACTGAGCTTACCGAACAAACGTTCTGTTCGTTAACAAGACGTATCGAGCTTGTTCGTGAACATGTACGGGAACGTGTTCACGAACACACAATCAATCTTGTTCATGAACAGATTTTCAAACAAATGAACGAGCAATGTCAATGGACCAAAAGAGAGCTGGGAGCCTGGGAGTCTAGGAGTGGGAAGCTGGGAAGTTAAAGAGGTGGAGTTGTTTAATTTAATTTGAGGAGGTAAGTGTTTAATTTTAATTTTAATTCACTCAAGCCCTTGTTCACGAACACTTAACGAGCTTATTCACGAACATCACTTAACGAGCTTGTTCACAAACACTTAACGAGCTTGTTCACGAACACTTAACGAGCTTGTTCATGAACATAAATGAATTAACATAGTTATGTTCAAGCTCTGTTCGTTTACTAACCGAGCTCTAAAAATCTGTTCAAGCTTGTTCATTAAGCTTCCGGAACGAACGTAAACGAACATGTACCGAGCTTGTTCACGAGTAGTTCGTCGAACGTTCTGTTCGTCAACAGCCCTACGTAGAGCGATGATTGGATTGGATGCCGTAACTGTCGGGATCCGTATCCTTTGGAGATCCAAGTCAATGATGACACCTATTGGTACATAGGGTTATAAATATGAGGGTTTAGGTTAGGGTTTCGTGTGGAACGCATTGTAACCTTTGAGAGAGCCGTCATTAGAGAGAGCCAACTGAGAGAGATTGTATCGTGAGCTTTTGGAGAGACTTGTGTGCTTCTTCTTTGTTGGATGAAGAGAAGATTTGTATTATTTCTATCCTTTCATAATAAAGCTCATCGGTGTTTTCCCTTGGCTGGTCGATGGCCTAAAAGCAAAACTCTTAGTGCTCTGTTTGTTTGTCTGCCCATCTTCGTTTCGGTGTTCTCCGGCGATCCGACGCCACTTCTGCTGTGCTGTGTCTCGTTCCAGGGTTCCCCTTATCACTTTTTTAAATTCTTCTTCCAAGTGAAGCTTGCTCCACTGGAGTGAGATATTATATCACTGCCAGGAGGAACATGAACCTCATCATGAACCTTCCAAGCAAAGTTCATGATTAGAAAAATACTTTTGTCTTCATCACCTTCCCGGCAGAGGTGACCTTACTCACCTATTTGGGTCGCCTGGGTTCTTCAGCATCGCTAAAATTAGATCTTTTCAGGGCTGAATCCAAGACAGCTAAGCTTTTATTGGCTTGTCGGCTGAAGAGAGATTGATTAGCGACTTGCTAGATGATCAATTGTTGAAGAGCATCTTGTGGGCTTTGGGTAAGGTTAACTTTTAGATGTTGTCCTCCTTTTTGCTCACCCTAGAATCTTCTTTCTTTTTACAGCGATGGTTTGGCAAGAATTCAACTTGATCCGTAAACTGAAAGAGCTTTTTGCCTTGGGTTTAAGAAGTTTGTGGGCAACTCATTTGGTCATTCGTTAACTTGTCCGGTGACAAATGAGGAGCATTGTAACGACTGGTTTTCCATGTATTTGGATTATCTATATTATATATGTGTGTTGGCGGATTTTCTCCGTATGTGTGGTTTTCGTCTCTGTAGCTTTCATTTTCGATTGTTTCGTCGTGATTTTCTAGCTTCTTCCTTAGAATCGTTGATCTTGGAGTAAGTCACTCATGACGAACTTCAAATCGCTCATATTTTAGAGTTAGAGTGATCATAGAAGCCGTAGGAATCTTCCTAGAACCTCGCGCTTCAATTCGGCACTTTTAGTGCACTTTAGTTGGTTCAAGAAGGGGGACCAACCGACTAGATTGAGATCTAGTCGGTCAGGAACTCTACTGGAACCGACTAGTTCATTGAATCAATTGTACAGGAGTTATTGTTTACTCTTAGTCGGTCTAAGAACAACCACCGACCGACTAGATGTGAAACTAGTCGGTCATAACTTGCTCTCAGACCGACTAGTTCCTTCAATCAATTTTACCTAAGTTACTGGTTATCGTTAGTCGGTCCAAGAACAACCACCGACCGACTAGGTTGCAAACTAGTCGGTCAGCCATTGTTCTTTAACCGACTAATTCATTGACCATTTTGTCGACCTGAGTTACTGTTTGGTGTTAGTCGGTCACAGTTAGTCTACCGACCGACTAGTTCTTGAACTAGTCGGTCAGCCAACCTTCTTTGACCGACTAACCGCTGTCGAAACCCTAGATTTTGCCCAGCCGCCGGATGGTTTCCTATTTAAACCCCTCTTCGTTTCTTTTCTTTCCTTCTTCTCTCTTGGCCGTTTTTCTTTCCCCATTGACCTCTGATCTCCCCCAATCTTCCCCTAGCCTTCCTCCTTCATCAAGAGCCCCTCTCCCTCTCCATTTAGGTCGGCCATCACCTCTAGGCCGCCGAAAAACCCCCAAAACTCCCCAAAACCCCATTTCTCCAGATTTCTCCATCCATTCCAGATCTGAACCGTGGTTCCCCAGATCGTTTCTCCCGTCGCCGTGCTTGCTCGGCATCGTTCTTTCGCTAACGATTCGGTAATAACTCGATTCTATCATATTCTCCTAACCCATTTGTGTTTTTGCAAAACCCTAATAAAACTAGGTTGGATGTTGTTCTAATATTGATTTGCCATGGCAGCGATCTCATCCCCGTAGCTAAATTTTGTGACGTGCCTCGTTGATCGTCATCCTTGGTGCTAGGCAAGTGAAACTTGCCACTTAGGGTTTTGGGCCATGTCTTAGGCCATTTTCTTGTTGTAGGCGTAAAAGAGACTAGGCGACAAAATGATACTCGCCTAGGCGCAATTTCAGGATCTAGCTTGACAACGAAGCTAGATCCGTCATTTATCATGTTGCATAACTACCATGTCATGTTTAATTTCAATTAACGGTACGCGAATTAATTGTCATGTCATTGCATTCTTTAAATGTTCCCGTGATTGTGTAGCTCTGCTACACCTAGTGAATTGATTGAGGCTAGGCACCTGCTTTTAGCGGGCACAACCCTACGCCAAATTGTGAACCTGAAAACAAGCTCTTGTGCGGGGCAACCCTGGCTCATTTACTGAGCATCGTGCACAGGGACCCTGGCTTGTTTACATGTGGGAGGGGTAAGGGTTAAGCGGCCATTCAATTGGGAGTCTGCCCGATCAACAACTTCAGTTGTAAGGCGTAAACTCTGGGTTCTGGGGTAGTGTTAAGCGGCCAATCAGTGTGAATGTCCAACAGTTCAGCTGTAAGGCGTAAACATCTACAAACAACTTGAAACATGACTAGTGAAAAGATTGAGATTGTTAGTAGCTTGGCTACTCTTGACATGCCCTGCTAATTGTTCTCTTGCACTTATTGTTTCACCATGTCTTACTTGTGCACTCATACCATAACTGCCATGTCATGCATACTATAACTGCTAGGTTGTTAGTTTACCCTTCTTTCAGTTTCCTTGTCCAAGTCTTTTAGACTTGCTGACATGTGCCCCTTTACTCTTTTGGGTGACACATGTTAGATCCTGAGCCTGAGGGTGCTGCTGAGGACATGGTGTTTGCTGACGCTGAGTCAGAACCCGCGTTCATCGAGGAGTTTGAGGACACCGGAGACCAGTCTTAGTGTCTTCGTTGAGCTTTTCCTTTTATTTTAGAATGTTTTTGTTGTCGGTGAGTGGCACCAATACTCTGTTTATGTTTGTCCTTGTTGGCCTTGTTCTGGGCCTTTAGACTCTCTTTCTTTTAGCCTGGTGGCTTTTCTGGATGTTGAACTTAATTTTAAATGTTGGATAATTCTGAGATTTGAGATTTTATTTCTGTCTCTCTTGTGTTATTATCTTTGTTCTGTTCGTGGTTACATGGACCTGCATTTAATTTATTGACGCTTATCAGGCGTGTGGCTTCACAGCTCCACGTCTGTGTGGACCTTCTCACGTCTCGCCTCCATTTTAGGGAAGCAGGGCGTGACAGGTTTTGTTGGTGGCCCATGCAGGTCTTTTTCTGTAACTCCGAATATCGGAATAACGATAATAATATTAGGATGTCTAATAAACTAAGTTCGACATTTGAGTCATAAGCTATGAGTCTAATCTGCTTCGTTTTCTATGTCATTAGATGGCAGGAAGGTGATTTACCCGTGGTGGTGGTAGTGCGCCCCCTCATGACGAGGAGCCTGAGCGGGAGCCCACCAATGGGGAGATGATGCGGATGATGCTTCAGATGATGCAGGTGCAACAGGGCGTGCTCCTGCAAGTCCAGAATGCTCCAGTTGTTCGAGTTGGTCGGGCAATCCAGGATGCCCCTCGCTCCGAGCCGGGAGCAAAGCGATTTCGGGAGCTGGGTCCCGCTTATTTTGATGGGTCTGAGGGTCCTCTAGCTGCCGATGAGTGGATTCGGAACATTGAGGATAATTTGAAGATGGCGAAGATCAGCCCGGCTGGATGGGTTGATTTGGCGAAGAGACAACTTAAGGATAATGCTCGGAACTGGTGGGATGCGAAAGAGAAGATGCTAGTGGAGCCGATAGCTTGGACTACCTTTAAGTCCAGGTTTGATGACGAGTTCTTTCCAAAGGCTGCTAGGAAGGAGATGCTGCAGCGCTTTATTGATCTGAAGCAAGGGAGCTCGACGGTGGACCAGTACCACCAAGAGTTCACTAGGCTGAGTCGGTTCGCACAGAAGATGGTGCAGGATGCTGATGAGAGGGCTCAGAGGTTCCTGCAGGGACTTGCTTTGGAGCTTCAGAGTTTTGTGTCTTCCTCTGATCTGGACTCTTATCAGAAGGTTCTAGTAGCTGCGAGGAGGCAGGAGCTGAACTTGAGCCAGAGGAGAGGACATGTTGCTGGAGCTGGGAAGAGGCCTATGGAGCAGGCTAGGGCAGTGGTTAGGCCTGGCTTCAAGCCTGGTTTCAAGCCTAAGCATCCGGTGCAGTTCAAGAGGCCAGGAGGGCCTAATCAGAAGACTTGCCATTTCTGCGGCAAGCCTGGCCACATCAAGGATCAGTGTAGGAAATTTCTGGGCCAGTGTTTGGTTTGTGGTGATGCTTCTCATGTCGCGAAGGATTGTCGGCATGCGAATCAGCTACGGAGGGCACCTGTTGCAGCACAGCCGTTGCAGCAGAGAGCGCCTGTTCCTGCTGGACGTGGAGCAGCTCTTGCCCCACAGAGGCAGGCTTTTCAGCAGGCTTTTCCGCCGAGGAGGCAGGCTTTTCTGATGACCGAGGTGGAGAGCGAGGCTGTGGATGAGGTTATCACAGGTAATCCTCAATCTAGCTGTTCCTTCTTAGTTGGTTTTGTTTGTTAGATTATGTTTGGTTGCTTGCATATGATTGTTTGCTAGACTAGGGCTTGATTGTTAGACTGTTTGTAGGTGTGATTTTGGTGTGCACATTTCCTGCACGAGTCCTCTTTGACTCTGGTGCATCGATGTGCATTATTTCTCGGAGCTTCGTGGAGAAGCATTCCTTGTCGACGTCCCCTATTTCCAAGAGTTGGAATATCGTCACAGGGAATGGCGTGGTCTCGGTGCATCTTGGTTGCAATTCTTGCCCGTTGGTGGTTTGTGGACATGAGCTTTACGCTGATTTCATTGTCCACGACATCATCAACTATGATGCGGTCCTTGGGATGGATTGGCTTGCGAGCTTCTATGCTACGATCGACTGTCGGAGGAAGAAGGTAGTGTTCGAGATTCCCGGACATCCAGTATTCGAGTTCAGCCGGAGTAGCAGTTCGCTTGGTCCTGTCAGGTTTCGGGCCAGGCCGGTGGAGATGGTGGCTATGCAGATGGAGCTGGAGAGGCCAACGGTTGTGCGGGACTTTGATGACGTCTTCCCCGAGGAGATGTCTGGTTTGCCACCTGATCGAGCTCTCGAGTTTTCGATTGATCTTATTCCGGGAGCGCAGCCGATTTCGAAGGCGCCATATCGTATGGTACCCGCTGAGTTGGAGGAATTGCGGAAGCAGCTGGATGAGCTTTTGCAGAAGGGTTATGTCAATCCTAGTGTGTCTCCGTGGGGAGCACCGATGCTAAAGGTGAAGAAGGAAGATGTTCCGAAGACAGCATTCAGCACGAAGTATGGACACTACGAGTTTGTGGTTATGCCTTTCGGTGTAACCAATGCACCCGCAGTTTTCATGAATCTGATGAATCTGATTTTCTACGACTTTTTAGACAAGTTTGTCGTTATCTTTATTGACGACATTCTGATCTATTCTAAGTCGGAGGAGGAGCATGCATCGCACTTGAGGACGGTGTTGGAAATTTTGAGGAAGCATCGTTTGTATGCTAAGTTTTCGAAGTGCGAGTTTTGGCTGGACAGAGTTGCTTTTCTGGGGCATGTGGTGACTGGAGATGTTAATTCAGTGGATCCCGAGAAGATCAGGGCTATTCGGGAGTGGCCTGTTCCGCAGTCAGCGTCTGAGATCCAGAGTTTTCTTGGGCTTGCTGGTTACTATCTGCGCTTCATTAAGGACTTTTCCCGTATTGCTGAGCCGATGACCAGATTGACGCGGAAGGATGTGCCTTTTGTTTGGTCGGGTGATTGTGTGAATGCTTTTGGTGTTCTGAGGGAGAGATTGATGACTGCCCCTATTCTTGTTGTGCCTGATCGCAGTGGAGGATTTGAGATCTTTTGCGATGCTTCTGGCATGGGTCTCGGTTGTGTGTTGCATCAGCACGGGCATGTTGTGGCGTATGCTTCACGTCAGCTCAAGACTCATGAGAAGAATTACCCGACGCACGACTTGGAGTTGGCTGCCGTCGTGTTTGCGCTCAAGATTTGGAGGCACTTCCTGCTGAGTGAGAAAGTGAAGATCTTCACCGATCGCAAAAGCTTGAAGTATATTTTTACTCAGAAGGAGCTCAACATGCGACAGCGTCGATGGTTGGAGCTCATGGCGGATTATGAGATTGATTTACAGTATCACCCTGGCAAGGTGAATGTGTTTCCTGATGTGCTGAGTAGGCTTCCAGCGGTGATGATTTTGACCTCGCAGTGGAGATTGCAGCAGGATTTTTGTGAGTCTGGATTTGAGATTGTTCTTCTTGGAGAAGCTTCTTCGTTGATGTGTATGCACATACAGTCGACGATTGTGGATCGGATCAAGGCTGGCCAGGCTGGGGATCCGAAGCTGGTGAAGATTCGGGAGCAGGTGGAAGCCGGTCTGCGGACTGACTTTTTGATTCATGAGGATGGCTCGCTGAGGTTTGGAGCCAGGTTGTGTGTGCCAGCTGGGGATATCAGAGAGGAGTTGTTGGTGGAGGCACACAGTTCGCCGTATTCTGTGCATCCTGGTGGCACCAAGATGTACAAGGATCTTCGTCTGAACTATTGGTGGCATGGTATGAAGAGGAGTGTGGCTCGGAGTGTGGCCAAGTGCTTGGTTTGCCAGCAGGTAAAGGCGGAGCATCAGCGTACGACTGGGTTGCTACAACCGATTCCGATTCCGGAGTGGAAGTGGCAACACATCACTATGGATTTCGTGACTGGACTACCTCGGAGTCCGAAGCAGAATGACGCGATTTGGGTGATCGTAGATCGATTGACCAAATCCGCGCACTTTATTCCGTTCCGAGTGGGACAGTCCACTGAGGCGCTAGCGAGGAGATATATGGAGGTAAATTTCTTTTACTCTCCGTTTTTATTTCCTTTTCCTAGTTTGGATAGTGATGTAACGTGAATCGCGCAGGAGGTTGTGCGACTTCATGGAGTCCCCGTGAGTATCGTGTCTGACAGAGACACGAGGTTCACATCTCATTTCTGGCAGAGTTTGCAGAAGAGTTTGGGTACGCGTCTGAGTTTCAGCACGGCGTACCATCCGCAGACGGATGGCCAGTCCGAGAGGACGATTCAGATTTTGGAAGACATGCTGAGGGCGTGCATGTTGGATTTCAAGGGTTCGTGGGAGGACCATCTACATTTGGTGGAGTTCTCTTACAACAACAACTTCCAGGCGAGTATTGGCATGGCGCCTTTCGCCGCGCTGTATGGGAGGAAATGTCGATCGCCATTGAGTTGGGATGACGTTGGTGATCGGGAGCTGTTGGGACCTGAGATGATTGTGGAGGCTGTGGATATTGTCAGGAACATTCGGGAGAGGTTGAGGATTGCTCAAGACCGTTTTAAGCATTGGGCGAATGCTAAACGGCGTCCTTTGGAATTTCAGCCAGGCGACCATGTGTTCTTGAAGATTTCCCCGAATCATGGTGTGATTCGCTTTGGGAAGCGAGGGAAGTTGAGCCCGCAATACATTGGACCGTTTGACATTCTGGAGAGAGTTGGCGAGGTGGCCTACCGCTTAGCCTTGCCGCCGTCTTTGGAAGGAGTTCACAATGTTTTCCATGTGTCGCAAATTCGTTGATACATTAGCGATCAATCTCATGCTGTGGATTTCTCGGAGATTACCGTTCGCCCTGATATGACGTATGACCAGCAGCCAGTGCAGATTCTGGACAGGCGTCAGAAGTCGCTCCGGAACAAGGTTGTCAATCTTGTGAGGGTGATGTGGCGACACAGCTCGCCAGGAGAGTTTACTTGGGAGAATGAGGATGAGATGCGAGAGCGTTTCCCACTTTTGTTCCCGGACACGTGAGTGTTGGGAAATTCAGAGGACGGAATTTTTCTTAAGTTGGGGAGGATGTAACGACTGGTTTTCCATGTATTTGGGTTATCTATATTATATATGTGTGTTGGCGGATTTTCTCCTTATGTGTGGTTTTCGTCTCCGTAGCTTTCATTTTCGATTGTTTCGTCGTGATTTTCTAGCTTCTTCCTTAGAATCGTTGATCTTGGAGTAAGTCACTCATGACGAACTTCAAATCGCTCATATTTTAGAGTTAGAGTGATCCTAGAAGCCGTAGGAATCTTCCTAGAACCTCACGCTTCAATTCGGCACTTTTAGTGCACTTTAGTTGGTTCAAGAAGGGGGACCAACCGACTAGATTGAGATCTAGTCGGTCAGGAACTCTACTGGAACCGACTAGTTCATTGAATCAATTGTACATGAGTTACTGTTTACTCTTAGTCGGTCTAAGAACAACCACCGACCGACTAGATGTGAAACTAGTCGGTCAGAACTTGCTCTCAGACCGACTAGTTCCTTCAATCAATTTTACCTAAGTTACTGTTTATCGTTAGTCGGTCCAAGAACAACCACCGACCGATTAGGTTGCAAACTAGTCGGTCAGCCATTGTTCTTTAACCGACTAATTCATTGACCATTTTGTCGACCTGAGTTACTGTTTGGTGTTAGTCGGTCACAGTTAGTCTACCGATCGACTAGTTCTTGAACTAGTCGGTCAGCCAACCTTCTTTGACCGACTAACCGCTGTCGAAACCCTAGATTTTGCCCAGCCGCCGGATGGTTTCCTATTTAAACCCCTCTTCGTTTCTTTTCTTTCCTTCTTCTCTCTTGGCCGTTTTTCTTTCCCCCTTGACCTCTGATCTCCCCCAATCTTTCCCTAGCCTTCCTCCTTCATCAAGAGCCCCTCTCCCTCTCCATTTAGGCCGGCCATCACCTCTAGGCCGCCAGAAAACCCCTAAAACTCACCAAAACCCCATTTCTCCAGATTTCTCCATCCATTCCAGATCTGAACCGTGGTTCCCCGGATCGTTTCTCCCGTCGCCGTGCTTGCTCGGCATCATTCTTTTGCTAACGATTCGATAATAACTCGATTCTATCATATTCTCCTAACCCATTTGTGTTTTTGCAAAACCCTAATAAAACTAGGTTGGATGTTGTTCTAATATTGATTTGCCATGGCAGCGATCTCATCCCCATAGCTAACATTTTCTGACGTGTCTCGTTGATCGTCATCCTTGGTGCTAGGCAAGTGAAACTTGCCACTTAGGGTTTTGGGCCATGTCTTAGGCCATTTGCTTGTTGTAGGCGTAAAAGAGACTAGGCGACGAAATGATACTCGCCTAGGCGCAATTTCAGGATCTAGCTTGACAACGAAGCTAGATCCGTCATTTATCATGTTGCATAACTACCATGTCATGTTTAATTTCAATTAACGGTACGCGAATTAATTGTCATGTCATTGCATTCTTTAAATGTTCCCGTGATTGTGTAGCTCCGCTACACCTAGTGAATTGATTGAGGCTAGGCACCTGCTTTTAGCGGGCACAACCCTACGCCAAATTGTGAACCTGAAAACAAGCTCTTGTGCGGGGCAACCCTGGCTCATTTACTGAGCGTCGTGTACAGGGACCTTGGCTTGTTTACATGTGGGAGGGGTAAGGGTTAAGCGGCCATTCAATTAGGAGTCTGCCCGATCAGCAACTTCAGTTGTAAGGCGTAAACTCTGGGTTCTGGGGTAGTGTTAAGCGGCCAATCAGTGTGAATGTCCAACAGTTCAGCTGTAAGGCGTAAACATCTACAAACAACTTGAAACGTGACTAGTGAAAAGATTGAGATTGTTAGTAGCTTGGCTACTCTTGACATGCCCTGATAATTGTTCTCTTGCACTTATTATTTCACCATGTCTTACTTGTGCACTCATACCATAACTGCCATGTCATGCATACTATAACTGCTAGGTTGTTAGTTTACCCTTCTTTCAGTTTCCTTGCCCAAGTCTTTTAGACTTGCTGACATGTGCCCCTTTACTCTTTCGGGTGACACATGTTAGATCTTGAGCCTGAGGGTGCTGCTGAGGACGTGGTGTTTGCTGACGCTGAGTCAGAACCCGCGTTCATCGAGGAGTTTGAGGACACCGGAGACCAGTCTTAGTGTCTTCGTTGAGCTTTCCCTTTTATTTTAGACTGTTTTTGTTGTCGGTGCGTGGCACCAATACTCTGTTTATGTTTGTCCTTGTTGGCCTTGTTCTGGGCCTTTAAACTCTCTTTCTTTTAGCCTGGTGGCTTTTCTGGATGTTGAACTTAATTTTAAATGTTGGACAATTCTGAGATTTGAGATTTTATTTCTGTCTCTCTTGTCTCTCTTGTGTTATCATCTTTGTTCTGTTCGTGGTTACAGTGACCTGCATTTAATTTATTGACGCTTATCAGGCGTGTGGCTTCACAGCTCCACGTCTGTGCGGACCTTCTCACGTCTCGCCTCCATTTTAGGGAAGCGGGGCGTGACAAGCATATATTTAATATCTTTTTCTCTCCAAGCAAACAAGGACATGGAGATCTACCAGAAAAGCAAATATTTCTTTCTATAAAAAGGGTCGGCCCCTCTCCAAATACATGAAAAATATACTTGTATTAAATACGGTTAAAAATACATAATACAAGACGAGTATATATGAAAATAGAAAGTTACTATTTGCGAGTCTATTGAGCTTGTGAGCGTGGTGCATATGAGATTTGCAAGTCTTGAGTGTCTGTAGGCGTGTTGAGACTGATTAATTTAATAGTGGATATTGGGGGTTGTTTGAGTAGATCGAGTTTTGATCGAAATTCTACCGACCTTAAAAATAAAGTCCCATCACAATAATATATATATTTGTTATAATATTATAATATATTATAATATATAATATTATGTTATTATTATAATAAATAATATTATATTATAAAAATATATTATGATAAAAATATATAATATATTATTATACTATAATAATAGTATTATGTTATATTATATTATATTATTATTATACATTATAATATTATAATATAATAATTATATTTATTATTATTATTATTATATATATTATTATATTAATGCTAAATTATATTATATTATTATAATAATATAATAATATAATAATATATATTATTATAATAATATAATATATTAATATAATGTAATAAAATATAATATTAATAAAAAGTGGGGGTGTGTGGGTAGGAATGGCAATATTGCGGGGCGGGGTGGGTATTTAACTACCCAAGCTTTCCCCGACCCATCTACATGCCATGGCGGGGCGGGGCGGGTTCTTTCTTACCAAAACCGGGTCGGGCCGAGTCGGGCCGGTCGGGTCAGATCATTAGTGCCATCCATATGAATCCCAAATAAAAATTTTATTTGTGAATTGGGAGAATTTTGATTTATTTGGTAATTTGGAATTGAGAATTGGCCCAATTATGATAACCGTGGAATAGAGTAGGAGTTATGGGTTATTCGCTGACTGCATGATCCGCATCAAAATAGTAAGGTTTTTTAGAACATCTATAGTTCACCGGGGCGGGTCGGAACGGGCCGGGCCGCATACAAAGCCCAAGCTTGCCCCGACCCGGCTGCGGGTCGGGTCGAGCCAGGTCAAAACCGGGTCGGGCCGGGCGGGTCAGGCCATTACTGTCATCCCTATGTGTGGGAGGGTCCAGGGGCAAAAATGTAAAAACCGGGGTTGTATGTGCAAAATTCCCCGCCTCCTCTCTTATCCCTCAAAATCTCATCTCTTATCTAATTTATCTTGTCCAAATTCTCTTATTCAATTTCTCTTGATAACCTCCCTATTTTATAGAATAGATATGTATGTATGCATGTATGTATATATATGTATATGTGTATATGTATATGTATACTATTATCCAAATTCTCTTATCTTATTTCTCTTGTCCAATTTCTCTTATCCAATTTCTCTTAATACCATTCCTATTTTATAGAATGGATGTATGTATATGTATGTATATATATGTATATATGTATGTATCTATATTACATTTGACAAGGTTGTCCTATGTGGCATCCATCTTCACCTTTGATCCACCTAAGACAAAAGGGTTGATAGAGTGGTGGTGGGGATTTGTCCACCCCATCACACCTTTTTTCCTTTTGCATGAAAGACCCTCACTTTCTCCTATTTACCCATTGACACTCCCAACACACACATCCACTCTTTTTCATTTTCGCCCTTAGTTTTTCTTCGATTTTTTTTGTCCCCCCCGGATTTTTTTTCCCGTGCACGGGGTATTTTCTAATATATATACTTGTTACGCCTATTTGACTGAGGCCCGAAAGACCCAAGCCCAGAGACCTAACCGCCGGTCGAGAGCCCATCTGCGCACTCAGGCCCACTCGATAAAGCCCTAGGGGGGACTCCCCCCACATGTCGATCCGACCCGGCCCCGATAACACGCCGGCCACTCGCCCACTCCTGCGATAACCACCCCCTCGATCCCGCTACCACTTAATGGCAGTTAGGGAGGTGCTGGCATGGCGCAGGGAGCGGCGACGGGGGGGGATTGAGGGGGCACGATTGTGGGCGGACGAGCGACGTGGGTCGGGGACAATCACGGCGGAGGTCTATAAAGGGGCTAGGAGGACGACAGGACAAAGGACCGCTTCTCAGGTATCTAGAACCTAAGGTACTCCATCAACGACCTAGTTCCCCCATTTTCATCTCCTTCCTCCCCCGCTCGCGCCGTGAGACGCCGTTCCGATCTCCTCACGAGTCGAACCGTCTCCGCCGGGCCTCCTCTTTCAGATCTCTGTCTGACTTAGGCATCGGAGGGGATTTGGCCGGAACCAAGGTCCGGCCCCCTGACGAGTGTTCTCGTCTACGCAGGAGGGCATCAAATCAACGGGCCGAGGCTTCCCCTCCACCCCTCGCTGACCACGTAACCCGCTGGACGATTGAGGCTTCCCCTCGTCGTCCGACCACCGAAGCCGAGCGCAACCGACCGAGGCCGAGCGTCTCGACCCGGGCCGAGGCTTCCCCACGCCCTTCGCCGAATACGCGTCTAGCTGAACGACTGAGGTTACCCCTCGTCGTCCTACCTCCGAGGCCGTGCTCGTCCGTCCGAGGCCGAGCATCTCAACCAGGGCCGAGGCTTCCCCTCGCCCCATCTGCACCAACTCGAAGCTCCCGAGGGACCCAAGCGGGCCCCTTGGCCATGTTGACCGGGTTCTCCACGGTCAACGCGTTGTAGTGAGAAAACACTCTGAAACATCTGGCGCCGTCTGTGGGAACGAACTGTCCCACGAAGAAACAAACCACATCTGCGATGACGCGATCTCCCCCATCTCGGCGAAAGGGGAGCAAGGCCCTGACGCGAGGCGACAGGGCCCGCCATCGTTGGCAAGAATGGGCGCGGGCCCGACGCGAGGAGGATTGTGAGGAAGGGGCCGGGAGGCCCCCCCCCCGTCCCCACCGGTCGGGAGACCGAGTGCGTCCGTAACGGTGCGCAGCTCGGACGTGGCTTTGGTGGTGTCAGTGGTCATAGACACTACCATAGTGCGGCGGCTGCTTGTCGACACCGGCAGCTCCTGTGACGTCCTCTTCCTGTCAACCCTGGAAAAGATGGGGCGGCGGAAAGAAGACTTACGACCTCGCTCGGGTCCCGTGGTAGGATTCACGGGTCACTCCACCCCCATCATCGGCACGATCCATCTCCCGGTAACGCTTGGAGACGCGCCGGGCTCGGTGACCTTGGCGGTGGAATTCATCGTATTGGGGATCGGGTCGGAATACAATGGGTTCATCGGCCGACCCCTACTCAACGACGTCGGCGCGGTGGTCTCAACCCTCCATCAGACTATCAAGTTTCGAACGCCAGGAGGGATGGGGCAAGTCGAAGGCGACGCGGGGAGACCGAGTATCTGCTATCAACTGGCGGAGGAGGCTCCCGAGGATCGTCTAGCCGACCGGATGGCCGCGCTCGACTTGAGGAGTGGGCCTAGGCCCGCCCCCGCGGAGGAGCAAGAGCAGATCCTGGTCACGGACGTTGAGGGCCGGTTTGTCTCGATCGGGAGGGGGCTGAGCCAGGACCTGAGGGACCAGCTGATCGAATGCCTGGAGGCGAACCTGGACATCTTTGCTTGGTCACCGGAGGACATGCCCGGCATAGACCCCCAGGTGATCGTCCACCAGATCAACGCCGACCCCAACTTCAAGCCGGTCAGGCAGAAGAAGCGTAACCTGGGCGGCGAGAAGATGAAGGCAGCCTCCGAGGAAGTGGAGCGTCTCCTTGATGCCGGCTTCATACGAGAGGTCTGGTACCCGGAGTGGCTGTCGAACGTAGTGATGGTCAAGAAGCCCAACGGGAAGTGGCGAATGTGCGTGGACTTCAGTGACCTCAACAAGGCCTGTCCCAAGGACAGCTACCCCCTGCCGCGCATCTACCACCTGGTGGACAACGCCTCGGGGTACGAAATGCTTAGCTTCATGGACGCTTACTCAGGGTACAATCAAGTCCAGATGGACCCCCGGGATGAAGAAACGACAGCCTTCACGACGGACCGGGGGACTTACTGCTACAAGAAGATGCCCTTTGGCTTGAAGAACGCGGGGGCCACCTACCAGAGAATGGTCAACAAGGTTTTTAGCTCCCAGATCGGAAGGAACCTGGAAGTCTACGTCGACGACATGCTTGTCAAGTCAAGGCGACCAGAAGACCACATCGCCGACCTGCGGGAGACCTTCGAACGGTTGCGGCGACACCACATTCGACTCAACCCCACGAAGTGCACGTTCGGGGGTAAGATCTGGCAAGTTCTTGGGATTTATGATAACTAACCGTGGCATTAAGGCTAATCCAGACAAGATCGAGGCGTTGATCAACATGCGCGAGCCGATAACGATCAAAGAGCTGCAGAGGTTGAACGGGCGCATCGCAGCCTTGGGGCGATTCCTTTCCAAATCGGCGGAAAGATCGCTCCCCTTCTTCAAGGTCCTGAGGAAAGCGATCGCAGAACCTGCAGACAATAGGAAGACGATACTGTGGGACGAAGACTGCTCTAGGGCGTTCGAAGACCTCAAAGAGTATCTTCACAGCCCGCCTCTCCTGTCCAAGCCACGGGAAGGGGAGTCGCTGAGCCTTTACCTGGCGTGCGCGGAGGAAGCTGTGAGTTCGGTGCTGATCCGGGAAGACGGTGGGGTGCAATGGTCGGTATATTACACGAGCCGGATCTTGAAGGGGGCGGAGGTGCGATACTCGCCCATGGAGAAACTGGCGTACGCCCTCGTCCTCTCGGCACGAAGGATCCGACCCTATTTCCAGGCCCACACCATACTGATCCTGACCGACTCACAACTGGAGCAGAACCTCAAGAGATTCGATCGAATGGGAAGGATGCTAAACTGGGGAGTGGAACTGAGCGAGTTCGACCTCCGATTCAAACCGCGCACGGCCATCAAAGGGCAGGCTCTGGCCGACTTCATCGCCGAGTGCACAAATGGCCCCTCGGAGGAAGGAGACCCAGCGACGGTAATTGCTCAACCCTTGTCCTTTCTTTCGGCTGACCACTTCCAGCCAGGAGATCCAGGGGCGTGGATAGTCCATGTGGATGGGTCGGCCACACAGTCAGGAGGCGGGGCTGGGATTGCAATCTGATCTCCAGAAGGGAACATAGTGGAATACGCGTTGCGGTTCGAGTTCCCAGCCACGAACAACGTAGCGGAATACGAAGCGGTGATCAACGGCCTGAGGCTGGCCCTGGAACTCGGGGCCGAGTCCGTCCGCCTCCTCAGCGACTCGAAGCTCATTGTCAACCAACTCTTGGGGAGTTACGAGGCACGGGAGGAGGCGATGCAGAGATATCTCCCTGTCACCAGAGCGGCGATGTCCAAGTTCAAGATTGTGGAAGTCTTGCACCTCCCGCGATCAGAAAATGCGCGGGCAGATGTGTTGTCAAAGCTGGCCTCGTCCTCGCCAAAGGAGCTGGGCCGCACCATCTACGTGGAGAACCTGCAGTCCCCCAGCACGGAGGAGCACGAGGTGATGGCAATCGACCAAGAGCCCACCTGGATGGACCCGATCATCCGATACCTCACTCACGGGGAGATGCCGGCCGATGGGGACGAACGCCGAGCCCTAGAGAGAAAGGCGCTCCGATACGTGATCCATGAAGGGACGCTCTACCGGAGACGCTGGACCAAGACGGATGTCCTCCCGTACTTAAAGTGCATCGGACCGCAGGAAGCTGACTACGTCCTACGGGAGGTCCACGACGGGATCTGCGGGAATCACCATGGGGGCAAGATGGTCGCACAGAAGATCTTGAGGCAGGGATACTACTGGCCGACCCTGGCCCAAGATGCAACAAGCTACGTCCAAAAATGCCAAGAATGCCAGAGGTATGCCCACCACATCTCGACTCCCCCGTCAGAGCTCATCCCTATCGTGAGCCCCATCCCCTTTGCGAAATGGGGGCTCGACATCCTCGGACCGTTTAAACCGGGACGAGGGCAGCGGAAGCATCTGATTGTGGCGGTAGACTACTTCACCAAGTGGATCGAGGCCGAACCGCTGGCCACCATCACGTGGAAGAAAGCAAAAAGCTTCGTATGGAATTCCATCATCTCCAGATTCGGAGTGCCACGGGCCATCGTCACAGACAACGGGAAGCAGTTCGACTCCGCTGGGTTTAAAGATTTTTGCGAGGAATGGGGAATCAAGCTTCTCTTCGCCTCTGTAGCGCACCCCCAGACCAACGGAATGGCAGAAGCGGCCAACAAGTGCATCATAGAGCCCCTCCGGAAGAAAGTGAAAGACGCCGAAGGGAACTGGCCAGAAGAGCTCCCCGGGATACTCTGGTCATACCGGACGACCCACAAGGAGGCCACTGGCGAGACCCCGTTCATGCTCACCTACGGGGCCGAGGAGGTGGTGCCGGTCGAATTGGGCGAAGAATCTCTCCGCCTCAAATACTTCGACGAAGACAGGAACTCGCAGGGTCTGGGGCTCAGTCTGGAGCTCCTCGGCGAGCGACGGGAGCAGGCGCTGGCCACCATCATCCGCCAGAAGCAGAAGGTGGCCCGATACTACAACGCTCGGGTGCGGGGAAGAAGCTTCCACCTTGGGGACCTGGTCCTCCGGAAAGCAGGCTTCAACACTGATACCGCTGGCAAAGGGAAGCTCGCGGCCAGATGGGAGGGACCCTACAAAGTCGTCGAGGTCCTCGGACCCGCAGCCTACCGACTAGCTGATATGGAGGGGAGGATTCTCACTCACACTTGGAATGCGGAACATTTACGCAAGTACTTTCAATAGATGTATCGTTTCCTATGAAATAAATTTATTTTGAATTCATTCCTTTCCAGATAAAGCAAAAGATGTACAGAGAGGCGCACAAAGAGGCCGAGGGGCATTCCCCTCCCTCATTTTTCTCCGGGGCACCGGTGGAGCCACAGGCTGGCAGCCCACTAGGGTCTCCCCCCTAACTCTGTTCGACATCGGGGTGCATCTGAAGATCCTCGAAGTTGACCCCTGAGAGTGGGAACTTCTTTTGGATCTCGGACTGACACCGGGCGAAGCCCTTCTCGAACGCCTCTGACAAGGCGGTCTCAACAAAGGAGGTGGCATACTCCGCCACAGCATCCTGAGCGATCCTGGCCAGATCCACCTCCTCCAGCCCACGCATCTGGGCCTCTAAGGTCTCGATCTGGCGTTGGTGCTCCGCCTTCTCCTTCTCGATCTCCCGGGATTTCTCGCCAAGTTGGGCAAGAAGGACCTCGCCTGCTCCTCCGCCGCTTCCAGACGATCGGAGAGCTCCAAGGTCTCGGAGGCGGCAGCAGGGTTGGGGATCTGCTCGGCTCCTCCAGACGTGTCGGTGCCTCTCAAAAGCTCGGCGAGACACGCCTCGGCCTCCGACTTTGCGGCCAGAGCCAAGGCTCGCTCTCGGTCCACCTCCTCCAGGGCAGAGGACAGCTCAGTTACGCGGGAATCCAAGGACTGGACCCGCGCTTCCTCTAACTGACCTGCCTCCCCCTTCTCGCCGGGGGCCTCAGGGCCTCGCCCGGCATCGGATTTTGCTTTGGGAAGAGCCGCGAATTGGCGCCTCATTGAGAGGCCCACCGAGGACAACTGCGCCAAAGCAACGAAGGTAAGACAGCAAAAGCAGCTGGAGAAAGTGGGGACAAGCAGAGACACACTACCTGTTGACCAGCCTGGATCACGAAGGTGGCCAAACAGTCACCTCTGACTCCGTCCAACACCACCTGATCGGGGGAAGACAACAGTTCTCAGCCACTCGAGCGGCGGCTCCGCGGCTCGAAAACACCGACTCCCTCTCCCCCACTGGGAAGCGTGGACGAAGAAGACCCTCCCCTGACGAAGGGAACTCGCCAGGAGCGGAGCGGAACGCGCCAAGATACCGACTGTAGGCATCAGGGAGAGAACCGTCCGGGAGAGGCGAAGGGCCGACCCACGGCCAGGCAACCTCAACGGGGGCAGGTTGAGGTCGATCAGCAGTCGGCAGGACATCAACCCCCTCGACCCACTCACGGACCCTCTTGGAAGACCCCAGTAAGGGAAGAGAGGGAGATGACGCCTTCTTCCTTTTTGAGCTTCCGGTCGCAGTCCCGACCCGCTGCTTCTTCCGGACCTCCAGCACATGATCCCTTCTGCGCGGATCCGGACTTGGGACCTGCACGAGAGCACTGGCGGGAGAGGGACCAAGAGGGAATCCACCTGCACTCAAAGAAGAAATGAGAGACAGAGCAGAACCCGGACGACCTCAAAGGGCGAACGCTCGGAGAAGCTTACCTAGGGGCCATACCGTCTTACGCAGGTTGCGGTCACTAAGGAGGACGTCGATCGAGCGTTCCCTCGCAGGAATCGCCAGCATGTCCTTCGCCGTCTGCTGCTCGGCAACCGTCGGCTCACCCAGATCGAGGATGACGGCACCGGCCACCTCCCACCGAACCGGGAAGGGCACACTCGACGGGAACGTGACGAACACATATTCCCCCTTCCAGCGTTTCAGGGAGCTCGGCAACCCCAGCACCAGGGTCATCTTCGGGCGGGCGCTGATGTAAATCCATGCCCCCGATTGGTGGTGGCTCAGGCGGTAGAACTGGGCAAAGAGGCGAAGAGAGGGCGCCACACCCTTCAGCATGCAGACAACGATGAACCCAACGAGGAGCCCGACGGCGTTGGGACAGAATTGACACAGGCACACGTTGTGGGCCTGAAGGAACTCAACGATAAAAGGATGGAGCGGGAAACGAAGCCCGAAGTGGAAACACTTCTCATATATTCCAACCTCGTTGGGACCAGGAAAGCAGATCCGCTCGTCAGCCCCAGGGGCACGAGCCGAGTAAGGCGGAAGCAGGTAGGCGGAGCGCATGATCCCGATGGCGGTGGCACAGATCGACGAAGACCACGCCAAGACCTCTGGGGGCACCCCCGAAGGATCATCCTCGTGCTGATGAATCGCCGAAGGAGGGCCACCCGCCAGACCTGGAGCCGCGTCGCGCTCCGACCGACCCGAACCCGTGGCAGAGGAAGATGACATGAGGAAGAGCTCGGGCAGAATAGGGATCAGCACAAAGGAGAAAACGACGGGATGGCGGCTCACGAGCCCCTCGGGTTCCCAACTTAAGACGACCCCGCGAGCGGTGGGGATAAGCTTGCAGCAACAACGTGGCAGCATCAGAAGACCAAAGGCGCTTTGGAGCCCGAGCCTTAAAAGTATCGAACGGGCCAACTCATGATGACGACTAATAAATGAGTCGGCATCGACTGACGAGCCTGTCAAGGTCGGCGGAAGTCACATCGGCTGAGCCGAACCGGCCAAAGCCGACCGACCCGACCGATGGGGGCAATTGTTACGCATATTTGACTGAGGCCCGAAAGACCCAAGCCCAGAGACCTAACCGCCGGTCGAGAACCCATCTGCGCACTCAGGCCCACTCGATAAAGCCCTAGGGGGGACTCCCCCCACATGTCGATCCGACCCGGCCCCGATACCACGCCGGCCACTCGCCCACTCCTGCGATAACCACCCCCTCGATCCCGCTACCACTTAATGGCAGTTAGGGAGGTGCTGGCATGGCGTAGGGAGCGTCGACGGGGGGGCGGATTGAGGGGGCACGATTGAGGGCGGACGAGCGACGTGGGTCGGGGACAATCACGGCGGAGGTCTATAAAGGGGCTAGGAGGACGACAGGACAAAGGACCGCTTCTCAGGTATCTAGAACCTAAGGTACTCCATCAACGACCTAGTTCCCCCATTTTCATCTCCTTCCTCCCCCGCTCGCGCCGTGAGACACCGTTCCGATCTCCTCACGAGTCGAACCGTCTCCGCCGGGCCTCCTCTTTCAGATCTCTGTCTGACTTAGGCATCGGAGGGGATTTGGCCGGAACCAAGGTCCGGCCCCCTGACGAGTGTTCTCGTCTACGCAGGAGGGCATCAAATCAACGGGCCGAGGCTTCCCCTCCGCCCCTCGCCGACCACGTAACCCGCTGGACGATTGAGGCTTCCCCTCGTCGTCCGACCACCGAAGCCGAGCGCAACCGACCGAGGCCGAGCGTCTCGACCCGGGCCGAGGCTTCCCCACGCCCTTCGCCGAATACACGTCTAGCTGAACGACTGAGGCTACCCCTCGTCGTCCTACCTCCGAGGCCGTGCTCGTCCGTCCGAGGCCGAGCATCTCAACCAGGGCCGAGGCTTCCCCTCGCCCCATCTGCACCAACTCGAAGCTCCCGAGGGACCCAAGAGGGCCCCTTGGCCACGTTGACCGGGTTCTCCACGGTCAATGCGTTGTAGTGAGAAAACACTCTGAAACAATACTCTTGTCCAATTTGTCTTGTCCAATTTCTCTTGATAACATCACTATTTTATAGAATAGATAGAATATTATGTTATTATTATAATATATAATATTATATTATAAAAAATATTATTATAAAAATATATAATATATAATATATTATTATATTATTATAGTATAATAATATTATTATATTATATTAGATTATATTTTATTATTTTATTATTATACATTATAATATTATAATATTATATTATATTATATTATATATTGTTATAATAATATATATTATTATATTAATGCTAAATTATATAATATAATAATAATAATATAATATATAATAATATAATAATATAATATAATAATATAGAATGTTATTATTATAATATATAATATTATATTATAAAAATATATTATTATAAAAATATATAATATATAATATATTATTATATTATTATAGTATAATAATATTATATAATAATACATAATAATATATTATAATATATTTTATTATTTTATTATTATACATTATAATATTATAATATAATAAAAATATTATATTATATTATATTATATATTATTATAATAATATATATTATTATATTAATGCTAAATTATATTATATAATAATATAATATATAATAATATAACAATAAAATATATAATATAATATTATAATAATATATATTATTATTATTATATAATATATTAATATAATGTAATGTAATATAATATTAATATTATATTATATTAATATTATATTATATATTATAATATTATAATATTAAATTAATATAATATTATAAAATTTTATAATATATTATATTATTATAATATATATTATTATAATATATTAATTATAATGGCCCTAATGTCAGATACGTTGTGTGTATTGTGTTGTGTATTAGTTGTAGTATAAATACTATTGATGTGTAATTAGTGAATTATTTGGGTGTCATTATTATTGTTGGTTTTGGTTCTTTTATGCCTTGTCTTGGTCGTTTGTTTTTGTGGACCTTACATGTACTACCTTAGTAGTGCGCGTATTCTGAGGAGCAGTGCGCTAAATGACCTTTCAGGACAATCGTTTATATATATTATAACACAAGGAATCTTTGTCATATATTGAATGCAAACTAGATAAACTCCATAATCCAGATCACTAACTAACAGTTCTATTTGACAATGACTGCTTCAGATATGACAGATAGAATCTAAGCATGAAAAGATCTTTATGCCTGTAAACTTCTCCACATTCTGTTTCTCGCTGCTTTTGGGTTATGCAACTTAACTGATTGGAATCACTACTGTGCCGTTTATTCTGTCATATGTTTCCTAGTCAATTACCTTTTTATCTTTGATTGTGTACCGTTTTTGAAATTTATTAGAAATGAACGGGAGTCTATTAGTTCTTAAGAAACAATAATAGCAAGCATCATTCCTGCTATTAGAGAAAAGAGAGCTGTTAATACAGTTGGTGAGTAAAGCAGTAGTATCTTCAGATCTATGTGATATCGGCTACTCAAAATTGAATAATATGAATTAGTTCACAAGAAATGAGAAAATTACAATTTAGTTTGTTAATGAATAAAATAAACCTTTTCTGAAGTTAAATGTGTTTCAGCGGGAAAAAATTAACGAAATTAGTAGTTCATGTTCATAAAAGGACTGAATGATTTAGTCCTATATCAATACAAAATTTATCTCAAAGAAAAGGAAAAAAACAAAAGAACGATTGGTCCACTACATTATGATGGACGTGTAAAATTTAAGTTGTAAAAAATTGAAACGCTCTAACCTAATCCAAATAAATAAAGGTTCCCTTTAGCAAGGCTAACATGCACAAACTTGTATGAAAGAGTTACCTCAGTCATCATTTATGCTTTCTCATAAAAAGTCAGTCAGTGAAACGTTAAGTTAAAATTTTGAATCCCCTTCTTTCTGATGAATCAAATTTTTTTGAATCCCACAAAAATAGATCTGTCAATTTGTACATAAAATTGTCCCTTGTAAATGATATCAATACCTGGTCGTTCAGCATTGATGCTTTTTGCCGGAGATATAGATGAAGATTGTAGGTAACAGCCACACGTGCGAGATTTTCAGTGTTGACATTAGCAGCACGGAGAAATGTGAGATGACCTGGAGCAAGATCCGGATACATGGAATACACCCAATGGCCAACAAGGCAAGTGAGCACTGCATTAATTATAAATTCCAATCGCTCATATGAGACATCCGTCTGAAAAGGAGAATAGAAAGAAGGGTGGATCCGTGCTTCCTTTAGCAAAGCTGGGTTTGTAAAATGATACCCTAAAATTTCTTCAACCTTTCCAATCTCTTCGTTGGCCATGCCAGGTACCTTCCCCTCCTTACCATCATCCATCATTTCCCCTCTATACCATTGTTTGTTTCGTCCCATTACTTGTTACTTCTCCTTTGTCTGCAATTTATGTTTAAAAATAAAAGAAAAAAATCAGTTGATTTGGTGTTAATTTTTTGCTCCTATGGACAGCATGATGTTAACATACTGAAACAAAGATGTTTTATTGCAAGTTCATCTCAAGACATTAATGCCGAAAAAGGCTCTTTCCATTCTAGGCAAGTGGCAACCACCAACTTTTCCAGCTCCACCATCTTGTTTCATGCAGCAAAGACAAAGGTATCACTTAAGCAGAGGCTGAGAGGAAAAGATTTGCTCTTCTCTTATACAATGAGCATTCTACTACAAGGAAATATTCATTGTTCCATATGCAAAGTGCTGACTTCCAATTAAGCACGTCGTGCCCAAATTTCTATAGGTTAAGTGACAACGATTTGGTGGTTCAGTGCATCGCTAAACCACTAGGTGTAGCTATCGGGCACCCTGCATATCGTGCCCTAGGTGCCATGATGCAAGGATATGCCAATTAAGCACATCGTGCCCTAGATCAAGCACTAGGGTACGAGATTGATTGACAGTTAAGCACACTGTGGGCGGTGTGACTGACCACCAATGTGTATCGATTAAGAGCTCTCCCAATGTAGGTATAATCCTCGAACGCCACTATGGGCGGGAGGAAGATTGGGGATATTCGTCGAGCGTAATGTGCCCAACGTACACCAATGCATCAGAGACCACCGACATCAGTATAGGTTGGGTTTGCCGATCCTTGCATCACGACAGCGGGGGGGGTAGGACATGACATAAGGGAATAACCTATCATGACATAAAGGAATAGAACGAGCAATCACACGCAGTTATATAGCACAAATACAGATATGCAGGGAAAATAGAAACAATCACAGAGTACGCAGCAGATTTACCCTGGTTCGATCGCACCCACGACCAACGTCCAGCCCCCAAGTAAATACTAGATTCATATGTTTCTTTGCACAACTACAATGAGTCCTGAGCTCCCACTCCTCACCTAGTCGTACCATACTGCACCGGTGCAAAACACTATCAACCTAGTAAAAGCTCTATCTTGATTAGCTACAACTCGTCAAGACCCTCTTGTCTAGCACCCACCAGACAAGACCCCAAAACATGTATCAATGGTAAAGTTTTCCCTACAGAGATCAATACAACTACAAAAATATAATAGTAAAGAGTTTAAAGAATCTCAGTTTGTGTAGCGGCAGTCGTCTCTGTCAATCAGCTCAGGTTAGATCGCATCTGACAGGATGTCGTCTCCAACATCACGTCCTCGCCTATGAAACTTGCGGCCTAGATGACTTGTGCTCCTCAAAAGTTGCGGCCTAGGTGTGGATGTCCTTTGAAGAGCTGTGCAATGTGTTGAAGCTCCTCCTTATATATGTTGCGCAAGTTGTTGAAGCTTCTCCCTTTGATGTTGCGTAATGAAGTAGATGGGAAGCCCAGTGTTGTTGCGGCCTTGAGCTTTGCTCCCTCCAATGTTGCACAATGTAGATGGGCTTGGTTATGGAGTTGTGCAAGGTAGCTTCGGTAATGAGATCTTGGAGCTTTGGCCTAGGTGATGATGAAATATATGAAACTATTCAGAATACAACTCAAACTAAAATAAATAACACTCATTTAATACAGAGATTAAAATCAGAAAAATATTACCATGTTGTAGAGCACTGAGTTGTGATCGTCCTGGTGCAAATGGTTCGTCGATCCAAGCTATGTGGAGAAAGTTATGCACTTTTAGCGTCGTCCGTCGAGCTCCTTGCAAAGTTGCGGCCTAAAGCTTAGGAATTTAGGGTATGGCCGAATTCTTGGGTTGGCCTCTCTCTTAAAATATCTCTCTTTGAATATGGGTTTATATAGGAGAGGATGTGATATGAAAGAATCAATTAGAATCCCATATTTGATGGAGATTGGAAGGAATCTGTAACGACTGCTTTTCATGTATCTGGATTTATTATAATATAATATATGTTTTGGTGGATTTTCTCCTCTTGTGTGGTTTTCGTCTCCGTAGCTTTCATTTTCGATCGATTCGTCGTATTTTCTCGTTTCTTCCTTAGGATCGTCGATTTCGAAGTGTGTCACTCGTGACGGACTTCATAACGGTCGTATCTAACTATTAGATCGAGCCTAGGAGTCTTAGGAATCGATCCCGGGGCCCCGCGCTCCGTATCGGAACTTTTTGTGCTCATTAGCCGGTATAAGAAGGGGCACCGACTGACTAGATGACGATCCAGTCGTTCGGCAATCCTTCTTGGACCGACTAGTTGGCTTTCTAAATTATTCAGGAGTTACTGTTTATCGTTAGTCGGTCTAAGAACGTTGGTTGACCTACTAGGTTGCAAACTAGTCGGTCAGCAATGCTTCTTTAACCGACTAACACATCATCTTAATTTTAGTTGAGTTACTGTTTACTCTTAGTCGGTCTAAGAACGTTCATCGACCGACTAGATGCTAAACTAGTCGGTCAGTATTTGTTCATGGACCGACTAACTCTAAATCCTATTTTCGTTCAGGAGTTACTGTTTGCACTTAGTCGGTCTACGTTGGTCGACCGACCGACTAGTTGCCAAACTAGTCGGTCAGTGGTTGCTCTTTGACCGACTAACCAGTGTTGAAACCCTAATTTCTGGGCAGCCGCCAGCCCATCCTATTTAAACCCAACCCAAACGATTTCTTCTTTCCCAACACGACCCAAAACCCTAAAATCTTCCCCCTTGAGCCCCCATCTTCCTCCAAGCTTCATTTCTTCATTCCAAGCCCTAGAATCATCATCCAAACCATCCATCCACTCTATCTACCTCTCATCTTCCCCAAAATCTCACCAAATCCATCAAAATCCCCAAATCCCCCAAAACCCTAATTCTCCCAAACTTCTCCAATCTTTTCCAGATATGATCCTAGGGTTCCCCGGAGTGTTTCTTCCGTCTCCTCTTGGTAAGAAATCGATTCCTCTATGTTTTCATAACCTATTTATATTTTTATGAAACCCTAATAAAATTCATGTTGTTTGTTGTTTGTTCCCCCAAAACAGCGATTTCCCCGTAGATTGGCATCCGTGTGACGAAGAGGTCGTCATCCCCGGTGCTAGGCAAGTGAAACTCGCCACTTAGGGTTTAGGCCATGTTTTAGGCCATTTGCTTGTTGTAGGCGTAAAAGAGGCTAGGCGACGAAATGATACTCGCCTAGGCGCAAATTGGGGAACTAGCTTGATAACGAAGCTAGTTCCGACATTTAGCATGTTGCACAATTACCATGTCATGTTACTTTCCATTAACGGTACGCAAATTAAATGTCATGTCATTGCATTCTTTTGGTGATCCCGTGATTGCGTAGCATCGCTACAATACTTGTGTTTCCTGGCTCGTGACCAGAAGCGAGCATAATGAGTTGCTAACCCCAACGCTCGATATGTTGAATTGTGAACTAAGAATGCGAGCTCATGTGCGGGGCAACCCCAGGCTCACTAGCTGAGCTCATTGTGCGGGGACCCTGGCTCCATTACGTGTGGGTATTGGGGGTAAGAGTTAAGCAGCCATTCAACTGGGAGTCTGTTTGATCAACAACTGCAGTTGTAAGGCGTAAACTCTGGGGTGGGGTAGTGTTTAGTGCCGATCGGTGTGAATGATGTACCATTCAGCTGAAGGGCGTAAACATCTACAAAATAACGTGAAACGTGAATTGGGTTTAGTGCCGATCGGTGTGAATGATGTACCATTCAGCTGAAGGGCGTAAACACCTACAAAACAAATGTGAATTGATTGAGAATGATAGTAGCTTGGCTACTCTTGTCTTGTCCCGATAATTGTTCTCTTGTACAAATTGTCTTGCCATGTTTCAATTGTGCACTCATGTTATAACTGCCATGTCATGCATACTAAACTGCTAGGTTGCTAGAGCCTTACTTTCAGTTTCCTTGCTCAAGTCTTTTAGACTTGCTGACATGTGCCCCTTTACTCTTTTGGGTGACACATGTTAGATCCTGAGCCCGAGTACCTTGTTGAGGACGAGGTGTTTGCTGACGCCAAGCCCGAGCTTGTGTTTGACGGGGAGTACGTGGACACTGGGGACCAGTCCTAGTGTCTTCGTTGTGTTTTACTTTTGTTAGACAGTTGTTTTGTTATCGGTGCGTAGCACCTATACTTGTTATGTCGTTGCTTTTGTTGGCCTTGTTCTGGGCCTTAGACTCTTTTCCTTTAGCCTGGTGGCTTTTCTGGTTGTTGGACTTATTTTCTTGTTGGACAATTTGTGAGATGTGAGATTTTATTTCAGTCTCTCCTTGTGTTATTATTGTTATTCCGTTGTGGTTACAGGGACCTGCTTATGTATTGTTTGACGCTTATCGGGTTTGGGGCTTCACAGCTCCACTCTCGTGCGGACCTTTTCACGTCTCGCCTCCATTTTAGGGAAGCGAGTCGTGACAGGTTTTAATTGGTGGCCCATGCAGGTCCTTCTGTAATTGCGATTTTTGGAATAGCGATAATAATATTAGAATGTCCAATAATTTAAGTTCGACGTCCAAGTCATAAGCTATGAGTCTAATCTGATTCGTTTTCTGTGTCACTAGATGGCAGGAAGACGTTTCACCCGTGGTGGGGGTAGTGGCGCGACCCCTCATGATGAGGAGCCTGAGCGGGAACCCACCAGCGGTGAGATGATGCGGATGATGCTCCAGATGATGCAAGTACAGCAGGGCGTGCTTTTGCAAGTCCAGAATGCTCCACTTGCTCGAGCTGCCCGGGCTCTTCCGGATGCCCCTCACTCTGAGCCAGGAGCGAAGCAATTTCGGGAGCTGGGTCCCGCATATTTTGATGGGTCTGAGGGTCCTCTGGCTGCCGATGAGTGGATTCGGAACATCGAGGACAATCTGAAGATGGCCAAGATCACCCCGGCTGGATGGGTTGATTTGGCGAAGAGGCAACTCAAGGATAATGCTCGGAATTGGTGGGATGCGGAAGAAAAGATGTTGGTGGAGCCGATAGCTTGGGCTACCTTCAAGGCCAGATTTGAGGGAGAGTTCTTTCCGAAAGCTGCCAGGGAAGAGATGCTGCAGCGTTTTATCAATCTGAAGCAAGGGAACTCGTCGGTGGACATGTATCACCAAGAGTTCATGAGGCTGAGTCGGTTTGCACCAAAGATGGTGCAGGACGCTGAGGAGAAGGCTCAGAGGTTCCTGCAGGGGCTTGCTTCGGAGCTCCAGAGTTTTGTGACCTCTTCTGACCGGGAATCTTATCAGAAGGTTCTGGTAGCGGCTAAGAGGCAGGAGCTGCTCGTGAACCAGAGGAGGGGGTCTGTTGTTGGTGCTGGGAAGAGGCCTGTGGAACAGGCGAGAGCTGTGGTTAGACCTGGATTCAGGCCTAATCAGTCCGCTCAGTTTAAGAGGCCAGGAGGGCCTATTCTGAAGACTTGCCATTTCTGCGGCAAGCCTGGCCATATCAAGGATCAGTGTCGGAAGTTTTTGGGCCAGTGTCTGGTTTGTGGAGATGCTTCCCATGTCGCGAAGGATTGTCGGCATGCGGGTCCGCTGCGGAGGGCACCTGTTGCAGCTCAGCCGTTGCAGCAGCGAGCGTCTGTTCCTGCTGATCGTGGGGCAGCTCTTGTTCCGCAGAGGCAGGCTTTTCAGCAGGCTGTCCCACCGAGGAGGCAGGCTTTTCTGATGACCGCTGCGGAGAGCGAGGCTGTGGATGAGGTTATCGCAGGTAATCCTCACTCTAGCTGTTACTTTCCTAGCTGGTTTTGATTGTTAGATTATGTTGTTTGCTTGAACATGGTTGTTTGCTAGACTAGGGTTTGATTGTTAATTGCTTGATTAGGTGTGGTTTTGGTTTGCACATTTCCTGCACGAGTCCTCTTCGACTCTGGTGCATCGATGTGCATTATTTCTCGGAGTTTCGTGGAGAGGCATTCCTTGTCGACGTCCCCTCTTCCCAAGAGTTGGAATATCGTTACAGGGAATGGTGTGGTCTCGGTGCATCGTGGTTGCAATTCTTGCTCGTTGGTGGTCTGTGGACATGAGCTTTTCGCTGATTTCATTGTCCACGACATCATCAACTATGATGCAGTTCTTGGGATGGACTGGCTTGCGAGCTTCTATGCTACGATCGACTGTCGGAAAAAGAAGGTGGTGTTCGAGATCCTGGACATCCAGTATTTGAGTTCAGTCGTGGTAGCAGTTCGCTTGGTCCTGTCAGATTTCGGGCCAGGCCGGTGGAGGCTGTGGCTATGCAGGTGGAGCTGGAGTGGCCAGCTGTGGTGCGTGATTTTGGCGACGTCTTCCCCAAGGAGATGTCCGGTTTGCCGCCTGATCGGGCTTTGAAATTTTCTATCGATCTTGTTCCAGGTGCGCAGCCGATTTCGAAGGCGCCGTATCGTATGGCACCTGCAGAGTTGGAAGAGTTGCGGAAGCAGTTGGATGAGCTTTTGCAGAAGGGTTATATTAATCCTAGCGTGTCTCCGTGGGGAGCACCGGTGTTGCTGGTGAAGAAGAAGGATGGTTCGCGTCGCATGTGCGTGGACTATCGGGAGTTGAATGCGGTGACCATTAAGAATAAATACCCGTTGCCTCGCATCGATGATATTTTTGATCAGCTTGGAGGTTCGAGGGTGTTTTCTAAATTGGATTTGAGGAGTGGTTACCATCAGTTGAAGGTGAAGAAGGGAGATGTTCCGAAGACAGCGTTCAGGACGAAGTATGGACACTATGAGTTCGTGGTTATGCCTTTCGGCGTAACTAACGCGCCCGCAGTTTTCATGAATCTGATGAACCTGATTTTCTACGACTTTTTGGATAAGTTTGTCGTTATCTTTATTGACGACATTCTAATCTATTCGAAGTCAGAGGAAGAGCATGCCTCGCACTTAAGGACGGTGTTGGAGATTTTGAGGAAGCATCGTTTGTATGCTAAGTTTTCGAAGTGCGAGTTTTGGCTGGATAGAGTTGCTTTTCTCGGGCATGTGGTGACTGGAGATGGTATTTCAGTGGATCCCGAGAAGATTCGGGCCATCAGGGAGTGGCCTGTTCCGTCATCTGCGTCTGAGATTCGGAGTTTCCTTGGACTTGCTGGTTATTATCGGCGATTCATTAAGGACTTTTCTCGTATTGCTGAGCCGATGACCAGGTTGACGCGGAAGGATGTTTCTTTTGTTTGGTCGGGTGATTGTGAGAGTGCTTTTGGTGTTCTGAAGGAGAGGTTGATGACTGCCCCTATTCTTGTTGTGCCTGATCGCAGCGGTGGATTTGAGATCTTTTGCGATGCTTCTGGCAAGGGTCTCGGTTGTGTGTTGCATCAACACGGGCACGTTGTGGCGTATGCGTCTCGTCAGCTTAAGGTTCATGAGAAGAATTACCCGACGCATGATTTGGAGTTGGCTGCCGTTGTGTTTGCTCTTAAGATTTGGAGGCACTTCCTGCTGAGTGAGAAGGTGAAGATTTTCACCGATCACAAAAGCTTGAAGTACATTTTCACTCAGAAGGAGCTCAACATGCGACAGCGTCGATGGTTGGAGCTTATGGCGGATTATGATATTGATTTGCAGTTTCACCCTGGCAAGGTGAATGTGGTCCCTGATGCTTTGAGTAGGCTTCCAGCGGTGATGATTTTGACCTCGCAGTGGAGATTGCAGCAGGATTTTTGTGAGTCGGGTGTGGAGATTGTTCTTCCTGGGGAGGCTTCTTCGTTGATGTACATGCAGGTACAGTCGACGATCGTGGGTCGGATTAAGGCTGGCCAGGCCGAGGATCCGAAGCTGGTGAAGATTCGGGAGCAGGTGGAAGCCGGTCTGCGGACTGACTTTTTGATTCATGAGGATGGCTCGCTGAGGTTTGGAGCCAGGTTGTGTGTGCCTGCTGGGGATATTAGAGAGGAGTTGATGGTGGAGGCACACAGTTCGCCGTATTCTGTGCATCCTGGTGGCACCAAGATGTACCAGGATCTTCGTCTGAATTATTGGTGGCATGGTATGAAGAGGAGCGTGGCTCGGAGTGTAGCCAAGTGCTTGGTTTGCCAGCAAGTGAAGGCGGAGCATCAGCGTACGGCCGGGTTGCTACAACCGCTTCCGATTCCGGAGTGGAAATGGCAACACATCACTATGGACTTCGTGACTGGACTACCTCGGAGTCCGAAGCAGAATGACGCGATTTGGGTGATCGTAGATCGATTGACCAAATCCACACACTTTATTCCATTCTGAGTGGGACAATCCACTGAGGCGCTAGCGAGGAGATATATGGAGATAAATTTCTTTTACTCTCCGTTTTTATTTCCTTTTCCTAGTTTGGATAGTGATGTAACGTGAATCGCGCAGGAGGTTGTGCGACTTCATGGAGTCCCCGTGAGTATCGTGTCTGACAGAGACACGAGGTTCACATCTCAGTTCTGGCAGAGTTTGCAGAAGAGTTTGGGTACGCGTCTGAGTTTCAGCACGGCGTACCATCCGCAGACGGATGGCCAGTCCGAGAGGACGATTCAGATTTTGGAAGACATGCTGAGGGCGTGCATGTTGGATTTCAAGGGTTCGTGGGAGGACCATCTACATTTGGTGGAGTTCTCTTACAACAACAACTTCCAGGCGAGTATTGGCATGTCGCCTTTCGCCGCTCTTTATGGGAGGAAATGTCGATCGCCATTGAGTTGGGATGACGTTGGTGATCGGGAGTTGTTGGGACCTGAGATGATCGTGGAGGCCGTGGATATCGTCAGGAATATTCGGGAGAGGTTGAGGATTACTCAGGACCGTTTTAAGCATTGGGCGGATGCTAAACGCCGTCCTTTGGAGTTTCAGCCGGGTGACCATGTGTTCTTGAAGATTTCCCCGAATCGTGGTGTGATTCGTTTCGGGAAGCGTGGAAAGTTGAGCCCGTGATACATTGGACCGTTTGACATTTTGGAGAGGGTTGGCGAGGTAGCTTATCGCTTGGCCTTGCCGCCATCTTTGGAAGGAGTTCACAATGTTTTCCATGTGTCGCAGCTTCGTCGATACATTAGCGATCCGTCTCATGCGGTAGATTTTTCGGAGATCACCGTTCGCCCCGATATGACGTATGACCAGCATCCAGTGCAGATTCTGGACAGGCGTCAGAAATCGCTTCGGAACAATATTGTCAATCTTGTGAGGGTGATGTGGCGACACGGCTCACCTGGAGAGTCTACTTGGGAGAATGAGGATGAGATGCGAGAGCGTTTCCCACTTTTGTTTCCGGACTCGTGAGTATTTGGAAATTCCGAGGGCGGAATTTTTCTTAAGTTGGGGAGGATGTAACGACTGCTTTTCATGTATCTGGATTTATTATAATATAATATATGTTTTGGTGGATTTTCTCCTCTTGTGTGGTTTTCGTCTCCGTAGCTTTCATTTTCGATCGATTCGTCGTATTTTCTCATTTCTTCCTTAGGATCGTCGATTTCGAAGTGTGTCACTCGTGACGGACTTCATAACGGTCGTATCTAACTATTAGATCGAGCCTAGGAGTCTTAGGAATCGATCCCAGGGCCCCGCGCTCCGTATCAGAACTTTTTGTGCTCATTAGCCGGTATAAGAAGGGGCACCGACCGACTAGATGACGATCCAGTCGGTCGGCAATCCTTCTTGGACCGACTAGTTGGCTTTCTAAATTATTCAGGAGTTACTGTTTATCGTTAGTCGGTCTAAGAACGTTGGTTGACCTACTAGGTTGCAAACTAGTCGGTCAGCAATGCTTCTTTAACCGACTAACACATCATCTTAATTTTAGTTGAGTTACTGTTTACTCTTAGTCGGTCTAAGAACGTTCATCGACCGACTAGATGCTAAACTAGTCGGTCAGTATTTGTTCATGGACCGACTAACTCTAAATCCTATTTTCGTTCAGGAGTTACTGTTTGCACTTAGTCGGTCTACGTTGGTCGACCGACCGACTAGTTGCCAAACTAGTCGGTCAGTGGTTGCTCTTTGACCGACTAACCAGTGTTGAAACCCTAATTTCTGGGCAGCCGCCAACCCATCCTATTTAAACCCAACCCAAACGATTTCTTCTTCCCCAACACGACCCAAAACCCTAAAATCTTCCCCCTTGAGCCCCCATCTTCCTCCAAGCTTCATTTCTCCATTCCAAGCCCTAGAATCATCATCCAAACCATCCATCCACTCTATCTACCTCTCATCTTCCCCAAAATCTCACCAAATCCATCAAAATCCCCAAATCCCCCAAAACCCTAATTCTCCCAAACTTCTCCAATCTTTTCCAGATATGATCCTAGGGTTCCCCGGAGTGTTTCTTCCGTCTCCTCTTGGTAAGAAATCGATTCCTCTATGTTTTCATAACCTATTTATATTTTTATGAAACCCTAATAAAATTCATGTTGTTTGTTGTTTGTTCCCCCAAAACAGCGATTTCCCCGTAGATTGGCATCCGTGTGACGAAGAGGTCGTCATCCCCGGTGCTAGGCAAGTGAAACTCGTCACTTAGGGTTTAGGCCATGTTTTAGGCCATTTGCTTGTTGTAGGCGTAAAAGAGGCTAGGCGACGAAATGATACTCGCCTAGGCGCAAATTGGGGAACTAGCTTGACAACGAAGCTAGTTCCGACATTTAGCATGTTGCACAATTACCATGTCATGTTACTTTCCATTAACGGTACGCAAATTAAATGTCATGTCATTGCATTCTTTTGGTGATCCCATGATTGCGTAGCATCGCTACAATACTTGTGTTTCCTGGCTCGTGACCAGAAGCGAGCATAATGAGTTGCTAACCCCAACGCTCGATATATTGAATTGTGAACTAAGAATGCGAGCTCATGTGCGGGGCAACCCCAGGCTCACTAGCTGAGCTCATTGTTCGGGACCCTGGCTCCATTACGTGTGGGTATTGGGGGTAAGAGTTAAGCATCCATTCAACTGGGAGTCTGTTTGATCAACAACTGCAGTTGTAAGGCGTAAACTCTGGGGTGGGGTAGTGTTTAGTGCCGATCGGTGTGAATGATGTACCATTCAGCTGAAGCGCGTAAACATCTACAAAATAACGTGAAACGTGAATTGGGTTTAGTGCCGATCGGTGTGAATGATGTACCATTCAGCTGAAGGGCGTAAACACCTACAAAACAAATGTGAATTGATTGAGAATGATAGTAGCTTGGCTACTCTTGTCTTGTCCCGATAATTGTTCTCTTGTACAAATTGTCTTGCCATGTTTCAATTGTGCACTCATGTTATAACTGCCATGTCATGCATACTAAACTGCTAGGTTGCTAGAGCCTTACTTTCAGTTTCCTTGCTCAAGTCTTTTAGACTTGCTGACATGTGCCCCTTTACTCTTTTGGGTGACACATGTTAGATCCTGAGCCCGAGTACCTTGTTGAGGACGAGGTGTTTGCTGACGCCGAGCCCGAGCTTGTGTTTGACGGGGAGTACGTGGACACTGGGGACCAGTCCTAGTGTCTTCGTTGTGTTTTACTTTTGTTAGACAGTTGTTTTGTTATCGGTGCGTAGCACCTATACTTGTTATGTCGTTGCTTTTGTTGGCCTTGTTCTGGGCCTTAGACTCTTTTCCTTTAGCCTGGTGGCTTTTCTGGTTGTTGGACTTATTTTCGTGTTGGACAATTTATGAGATGTGAGATTTTATTTCAGTCTCTCCTTGTGTTATTATTGTTATTCCGTTGTGGTTACAGGGACCTGCTTATGTATTGTTTGACGCTTATCGGGTTTGGGGCTTCACAGCTCCACTCTCGTGCGGACCTTTTCACGTCTCGCCTCCATTTTAGGGAAGCGGGTCGTGACAGAATCCTAATTTGATTTGGATTTAAATAAATCTCTTAGGATATAGAGTTTGAATATGGATGGCTATGGAATTCAATTGTGTAGCAATATGATTTGAATTAGATCTCATTTAATCACCTTTGATTTGCATGAGATTCTCTCTATCTCTCCATCTTTGACCAAGTCTTCAATTTACATAGCATTAGGATTTGAATGTTGCACCAATTGATTTTGATCAATTCAAATATGGATTTGAATTGATTTGCTCCTTATCTTCTCATCTTTGACTTAGTCCAATTGGTGTAGCCATATTCTCCATCTTTGACTTAGTCCACTTGTAATGACCCCAAAATTCATATACGTGCATTAATACGTATTCTTGGAAGTATATATGTGCGTATAAATTTTTGGGAGTCCTTATGTATTTTATTTAATTTTGTCAAGCTAAAAATTAAATAATTTTGTATGACATATGGTTTTATTAAATAAAATATAGGGTTGGAATACTAATGTCTTGATGAGTATTAAGTATTGTATGTGTATTAAGTGGGTATAGTTATTTTTCTATTAAAAAATCCTAATTTTTCCTAAGGGACACCTCCACCTTTGATGTGTCAAGATATCCTTGATCCTTACCTAAGCCAAGGCTTGGTGGCATGCTTAGAGGATTTTAGGGAGATGAGGTGGCTACTCTAGGAATAAGAAAGATAGGGTTCATTCACTCACTCTCTTCGCAAAGATCAGACCGAATTCATCCCTTCCCCTTGCTCACTCTTAGACATTAGGGAGGCTGAGAACCCGTAGGGCTACGCCACCCTCACCCTGCACACCCCCGTAGCATCCCTGTCGTCGTTTAGGTGCTGTTGCTCATTCTAGGATATTGAGGAGAAGGAGGATTTAAGGACGAAGGAGAAGGGTTTGAAGAAGGAGGAGCCATGGGGATTTGGGCTACCCCCTTGTCTCTCATCACCCCTAAAGTAGGATTCCATCTCCAACTAGTATTAGAGTTGCATGCTTAGTTTCATGATTGTTGTTGTTGTGATTTTACCTTTTTAAATTCTGAATTTTGTATGGTTTCGTGCATTGAGCAATTCTGACTTTTGTATGGTTTTGTGCATTGAGCAATTCTGACTTTTGTATGGTTTTGTGCATTGAGTAAATCTGAGTTTTGTATGGTTGTGCGCGGTAAGTAATTCTGAGTTTTATCAAGAATTAAATTCTGAAAAAAAAAATATTCGTGTAGCCCTTGAAATTCTACCCCAAAATCATATAAAATATGCCACATGTTCAGTACAGTAATTAGGAGTAATAATTCCATCTTTACAACATGTCGGAATTTCATCTAGTCTGGACACAGTTTGGCAAAACGTAGATCAGTCCCTGCACACTCCATAGAAATTGATGATCTTAGTCTCGTTGGAAAGATAACAACTTTTTCTATAACTTTCCCTGGTGCACATTTTCAAGATTCTAACTGTAACATGCTCTACACTAGCAATCTTTACAGCCCTTAGAATCTGTCTGAAAAACAGATTCGTCAGGTTTTACCAAACAATTCACCATAAATCACACAGTTCATATTTATACATGAAACTTTATAGGTGAATCCAGCACAACTATATCTACAACTTTCATTTGTATTGTATATGCACTAGTCATAACCCGTGCCCGCGGGCACGGTTCATTTAACATTTCACCGACAAATTTTTGTTCCCCGAAAAATTATTTACACAGCCAAAATTAAATAGAACAATAAATTAGCGTAAAAATATTTAGTGGCATGGGCACCTTCGGCACGGGCGTCTTCGGCGTGGAACAACAAATTCGGCGTCGAACAACAAATTTGGCGCCCGGTCCTTCGGCGCATAACAACAAATCTTTGTAAAAAAATTGCGCAGGTGACTTCGGCGCGGGCGACTTCGGCGCAGAACAACGGAACAACAAATTCGACGTCGAACAACAAATTTAGCGTCAGCGCCTTTTGCGCAGAACAACAAATCTTTGTAACAACAAATTCGGCGCCCGCGCCTTTGGCCCAGAACAATGGACCAACAAATTCGGCGTCGAACAACAAATTCGGTGTTGAACAACAAATTTGGCGCCCGCGCTTTCGGCGCAGAACAACAAATCTTTGGAAAAAAATTTAGCGGGCGCCGAAGACAACAAACATCAATGTATTTTTACGCTAAGTTGTCGTTCCGCTAAATTGTTCTATGCTAAATTTTTTATTTTGTTTAATTTAATGGATCATGATTCTCCACAATCTTTCCCAATGCACTTTTAATTTCAAAGTTTAGGTTTCCAATGCACTTTTTCTTCCAAATTTAATCTCCACAATATTTCCCAATGCACTTTTCCCTCTAAATTTAATTTCCACACTCTTTTCCAAGGCACTTCTAATTTCAAAGTTTATATTCCCAAGGCATTTTCTCCCAAAAATTTTCACAAAATCCAATCTCAACCATTGATTTACCAAGATCAAATCTCAGCCACTCTTTATCTTGTCCTAGTCAGCCCTAGAATTCAAAAATCGTTGTCAAATGTATAATAGATGTTTGATACAAAATTATGGAGAAATGTGCTTCTTAATCTGACTGTTCTGTTTTTCCAGCAAGCTGAAAGATTTGAATGTTGTTTTAAGCTCTTTTTGAGGTTAACCTTGCCATTAATGTTCTTAATTATTTCTTTTACATGGTGATATGTGATTTATGTTCCTGGCACATGCAAAATGATGATGTGAATAAGGTTATATATTTCATGTATATTATGTGAAATGAGAAAGGGAATGCACAAGGCGATGCATGTCCCAAATATGTGATGAACTATGGAAAGAAAAGAAATGAAAAGAGTTATGTTTCATGAAAATGACTAATTCCTCTTAAAGGAGGGTGACTTGGGGTTTGGGGAAAACACGAGTAAATTATAGGTGTTAAGGAGCGGACAGATGATATGAATTCTCACCCGTTATATCACTCCCGGAAGGGCGAGTTGAAAGGGTTGGAGAGGCCGCTGGTGTACTCATGATGCACCATGACGGTAACTGATGGTTTGCTCCGTTTGTCCGACAGAAAACCGAGATGAGTCTCGCTGTAGTACCTTGTCCCGTTCGGGTACAGAGTTACGAGAGGCCCTCCAGTGTTCGTGTCGCTGGTTGCGGTACCACTTTTCACCCACCCTGGGTGAAGTCCGACTGCTTAGCGTTCTACGATTTACCCGGGTTCCAAAATGCTAACCAATGGATTAATTGTTAACCCTCATTATTCTTGTAGCAATGGTAAATGTATATGTTGTTTACTTGTGTTTCTTTACTATGGTTCTTTTATGTTGTATACCATTGTTGTACACCTTGCCTGTTGCACGTGCACGCTTTCACATGTTCATAACTATAGTTGTTACTTCATTTACTATAGTAGATGTTTATGCCATAACATACACTCTGCCTGCTCATGTGTACCCTTTCAACACTTCATGTAAGGACTAGTTGAGATATGGAATTCCTACTGGGTCACGCGTTGACATGCCCCACCGTTGACTTTTCAGGTGTTGGTGATGGAGTTGGTTGATGGCTAGGAGGTGGAGCAGTGGAGTTCTGAGGATGAGTTAGGTTGGGATGGCGAGGGGAGAGGAAAGGGTGTTTGTACTTTTGGGGTTTTGTTTGGGTAGTGACGAGATGATAATGATGGATATATGTACAGATGGATGATGTATAAGATATCAGACCTTTTCTTTGGGATTAATTGTTGTACAGTTTCCCTCAGTGTTTCTTTTTGTGTTTATGTTATGGGTTACTTGGTTGTGCTTTGTGGAACATTACAGGTACTACCCCAGCAGTACGCAGTGGACCTGCTGCTTGTGTTTTCATTTTGTATTTCCTTTGTAACAATCACTGCTTCGAGAATACCTGATACATATTCGTACTTATCTGGTATCCCGAGGAGCGGGGCGTTACACCACTTGAAGTGTGTATAGCAATTCATCCATCACCTTTGGCTAGTCTCTCTTTGAGTATTTGCGAGAGTGCCATTCCTGAAAACACTTAGCACACACATTAAATCATTTACACACGTTCGTTATCATCAAACATGAAGTCAACGATCATTGTATCCAACAACACGTTGTATCCAACAAAGCACACGGGCGATCGCTGGCCGCGTCGTTTTGATGCCTTAGGGTTTTGCTCGAAGTGGTTGAGGGGTGGAAAGGGTGATGGAGAGGGTTACTGGTGGAGAGAGGGGCTTCGGAGAGTCATTGGAGGAGTTGGGGAGTGTTTGGGAGGAGATTTGGAAGACATCGAGTCGGAGGAGGAAGTGGGACTTCGAATCGTTTCGAGAAAAATGAATTAGATCGGGCTGTTTGAAGCTTATATAGGCAATTGACACAGGCCGCGCGAGAAATCGAAATGGTCACATAAAGATGATTTAAAAGTGGGGGTTGACGCGGTCGCGTCGTCTAAATGACGCGGCCGTGAAAGTCGTATTGCGTTTCGAAGAATTTGGGCCTTGGGATACAGAAAGATTCGTGGCCACATCGTTTAAATTAACACGGCTGCATCGATTCGTCCAAAAAGGTAAATCGACACGGCCGCGTCATATAAGGCGATGCGGTTGCGAAAATCCTCTGTGAATTTGGGATTTTGGCTCATATTTTCAGTAACTTTCACGGCCCGTTGGAAAAAGAGTTAATCAGCTGCGTGGAATTGGTTAGAAGTGAATATTTTTGCGGTCGTGTCTAATGAAACGATGCAGTTGCAAAAACCTTCTGAGAAATTGATTTTGGCTCGACCTTGCAGTAAGTTACGAGGCCGGGTCGACTAAACTACACGTCCGTGTAAAATGGGAAATTCTAGGGTTAAAAGGTTACTAGATTGACGCGGCCATTTGCATCTGGATGACGGGGGCGCGTCGATTGTTCCTCCATTTGTCTTCCACGCGGCCGTGTGAGTCTGGATGCATGGCTGTGTGGGTTCCTCTCCTCTATACTTCTTCTTCTTCATCCTGCAATTGAACACTTGGTTAAATTCTTGGGTTTGGGGATTTATTCAAAAATAAAAATCTAGATTCACCTAGTCTAAAATGAAGATGAAAATTTAGAATGAAAAATCTAAATAAAAAAAACTTGGGTTGCCTCCCAAGAAGCGCTCGTTTTAAGTCGTGAGCTCGACTCCATGTCTTGATGTTATCATGGGGGTTTAAGGGTGGAGAGGTCCCGGATGTGGCCATCTTCATGCTCCTTCTTGTTGTTCAGCTCATGGTGGTCCTCTTCTTGCATCTTCTTTTCTCCGGGGTCTAATGGATGCAGTCGTGGTGGCTTCTCCTTCAGATTTCTCTCGGAGGCTTCCTCGTGCTCCTCCATCATTGCTATCTCCTTGAGATTGGCCTCTCGCCCAATGGGAGGCTCCATGTTGTCGCTGAGGAAGAGCTCCTCTAAATTAGTCCCCTTGATGGCTTCCTCAAGGAGGTCTACTCGATCTATGCGATCCTCTTTTGCAAAGTCCCTCATTGACTTTTTGAGGTTGAACTCAACCTTCTCTTTCCCGACATCGAGGGAGAGTCTCCCCCCTTTACATCGATGAAGACTCCTGCTGTAGCTTGGAATGGTCGCTCGAGGATGATCGGAATGCATGTGTCTTTGGGCATATCCATGATGACGAAGTCACATGGAACTATTATCCTTCCAATTTGCACTGGCACGTCTTCGACCACTCCAAGAGGATACTTTATCGAGCGATCTGCTAGTTGGAGCGACATGTTCGTATGCCAGAGCTCCCCTAGGTTGAGCTTCTCACAAATCCCTATAGGCATCAAGCTGACGCTTGCTCTAAAGTCGCAGAGGGCGCTTGTGATATTCAGATTTCCTATGGCGCATAGGATTGAGAAGCTTCCCGGATCCTCTAACTTTTCCACCGCCTTCCTTTGAATGATGGCAATGCACTCTGCACAAAACACCACCTTCTCCCGCCTACCACCCTTAGTGATTATATCCTTTAGAAACTTGGCATAGGCTGGTATCTCTAAAATTGCGTCGAGGAAGGGGATGTAAATGTTTAGTTTCTTTAGGAGCTCAAAGAATTTCCTGTACTTCTCGTCCAGGTTGGCTTTTGGTAGTCTTGATGGGAACATGATCCTCGGCATGTAGGTTCTGGGAGGCTCATCAGCAGGCTTCCCATGCTCCTTTTCTATCTCTTTCTCCTTGGAGGGCTCAGGATGTGCAGGCTCTACCTCCCGCTCATCTTCCATGTGGCTTTCGGATCCAAGCTCAATGTGAGCTTTTGCTTCCAACTCAGCTTCTTTCTCCATGACAGGCATGGCGGGAACATCAAACTTCATCCTGCTCTTTAATATTATGGCGTTGATGTGCCTGCAAGGGTTCTCTTCAGTTTGACCTGGCAGCTTCCCTTGTGCCTTCGAGAGTTGGGAAAGCTGCTGCGCCATTTACGACATAGTGGTTTCCATAGATTTCTGGCCAGACTCCAACTGCTGTATGGTGGACGCGACTTGCTGCCTCGTAGTCATCAATTGTTGGATCGAGCTTTGGAAGTAATCGTTCTGTTGGCTCTGGGTCCGGTGGCCCTCGATCAGCACTTCTAAACTGGATTTCTGACCGAGGGGTGCATTCATTGGGGGCCTTTGGTTGAAACCTTGGAACTGTCCCTGAGGATGCGTAGTTTGGAACTCTTGGAGCTGTTGAGGGTACATCGGAGAGGCTTGCAAACCCGGAGTCTGGTAGGAAAAGATCGGGTGGTTCCTCCACCCTTGATTGTAGGTCCCGGAGTACGGATTGCCTGGCAGCCTCGAATTGTTCCCGTATAGGGCGTTCGCTTGTTTGATTTTCATATCCGGAGGCGCTGCCATGGATGATGAACATTAAGCACCTTGGTGCCCTTGCACACCACAAACTACACAAAATGCCAAAGTATGCAGTTTAGAAGCACCAAGTCTAATAAGGGAAAGTTATTTAGTTAAGGCATCAAACATAGCTAAAAGTAATTATGGATTAATGGGTATCATACGCCATATGAGAGGGTTTCTCATATGCCCTCTCACATAAAAGGGGCAAGTACAAGCCCACATGGGCTTGTACTTATTGTACTTGACCCTCACATAAAGGGGGTCAAGTACAACAAGTACAAGCCCATGTGGGCTTGTACTTGCCCCTTTTATGTGAGAGGGCATATGAGACACACTCTCATATGGCGTATGATACCCATTATTCTCAAGTAATTATACCTTGTCGACGTCATATTTACCTCCCCTTGCGGAGGTGCTCCTCTTATTGCTCCGGGAGTCATTGTTCTCTTCCATGGCTTACATCAATCTCTTTGCTCAGCTGGGGTCTTGCTCATTATAGCGCCATTAGCGGCAGCATCTATGGATATCCTCACCGACAGGTTACCCCGTTGTAGAAGGCCTGAATGAGCAGCTAATCCGGTATGCCGTGGTGGGGGCAGATTCTTTGCAGGTCCTTAATGTTGAGAGATGTATGCACTCGAGAAAATTTATCTTTGTAAACATCTTGTTCATAAATGAAAGTATGCTTTCTGGTATCAATTATCTTAGTAATCCTCTTTTATATGTTGCTTGGATAATTTCCTTAGACTCGTAGTAAGGTCATACATGTTTCGAGATAGAGATCCAGATTATGAGAAATGTCTGACCATTAGAAGCTTGAGTCTTAAAGTGTTCGTGGTCATAGATGCGTCGAGATATGGATATCGGCACATCGGACAGACCATTGTGTCTTTTTCTTGTTGGTCTCATAATCATGCGACTTGGTGAAGTCAGTGACAAGACACAGGTGCTCATTAGAGAATGAGTCCACTGAACGAACCAAACCAAGAGTTATCAAATGGATAAACATTAACTAACGGTCATTTATAACTTTTAGTGATGATAGGCAAGTTGGTCTTTAGGACTTGAGTTGTACGAAGCTGTGCGTGAACAGTGTCGCTTAGGTTGGGTGACACTTGAAGCGTACGAGGTGATTAATGATCAAGATAGGATTCGTCTCTTCAGTTAATGGGAAGTTAGTGTCGCAGGCTTAGTACGGCTCTTGGTACAACCTTGGCCAAGGTATGTTGTAGGATGTATAATTAAGTCTTGTTACTTTAAATACTCTACTCATTATTATCGTCACCATAAATCATGGTGTACCTTTATATCTACTCTTAGCTGTTACTCATCTGAATTATAAACCTGTAATGTACTCGTCTTTTGTGTATTACTCATAAAGGAAACTATATTGCATCCGTTAGGCATGTGTATTATCCAAATATAAAATGCAAATCTTGAACACATCATTTGTTTATCACCCTATACTATTGAAATCATCCAAATACTTTATGTTCATAATCAACTAATCCCAATTACACCTTATATTATCTCACACTACGCCTAGCTGTAAACATAATCATGTATTAATAGTAATCATATCTAATGCTTCAATAATATGACGATTAACATAAATTAACACCGCTGATATGGAATGAAATAGAAGGGAAATATTTAAAGGGCTATAATGTAATTTAAAACGAATCTTGCTAAGGTTGTAATAAGTAATGACGAGCACTAATGATAACTAAGCATAGTGTAGGATTTAGAGTTGAATGATGTAATGGATCAAGATTGTGATGAACGGTTTCAGGTGAGGCATGGACATGGAGTCAGGTTGGTTAGGTAGTATAAAATAGTCATGAATAATTAAGTAATTAAGGAGAATGACGGATATGTGAAAAAATAACGAAATGCGTAAATGGTATAAGTTAAAACATGAAATGTGATTTAGTTAAGTAATGAATGAAAGAGTAACATACAAAGGAGTATAGTGAAGCAGCGATTGTTTTGTGAATGCAAATGAAGATAGATTTGTACAAAATTCGAAGTACAAATACGATGAATACGTAACGGACATACTGAAAAGTTGGAGTTCCATTTAGTAAAGAAGGTATTTAAAAACATGTATGATAGGTTGTTTTGAAATATGTTAGTAGCATCGTAAGAAAAGAAATTTATATATTTGAATTAGCGAAAAGAAGTAATGTTTTAAAAATGAAGTTTATTATATGAAGAAAGTATGATAAATATACGAGTATGGATGTTATAGGTTAGAAAATCGTGGTGAGATAGTAATTAAGATTACGGCGAAGAAAGTTTCAAAATCAAAGAATGAATTTAAGTCACCTGAAGAGTATGAGATCTAGGTATATACTAAAGATTTTTAAACGGAATAAAACTGGGCAAGGAATTCAATGAAAGGAATATCGAAAGTACTTTTTAGAGAATCAGGATTGTAATGTCATCATTGTCGTTCTTAAAGCATTTTTCACAAGCACGACTAGCATGAATCAAATAAGTATCAGAATATGTAATGTGGAGGATTCAAAAGAATAATGATGGCTGTCATGAGAGGATCACTTAAATCGAGAGCAAGGAATGGAATATGATGATCAAAATGTAAATACGACTAGGAAATAACTTGCGAATCTGCTACGATGGATTTTTGTGGTCATCGACATATGAATGTATGTTTATAAAAATCAAGAGTGTGATTATTGGGCCAACTAAGGATAAGAAACTCTAAGGCTAGGATTCCCTAATGAACGAGGCTGTGATAGAGAATCAAAAGAAGGGTGTTCTTGAGGATCAAGATTGTAATTTTATCCAGGTTGTTTTAGAGTATTTTGCACTAGCAAGACCTGCATGGGCCACCACTAAAACCTGTCACACCCCTCTTCCCATTATGCTTGGGAGCGAGGACGCGAGCGGGTCCGCATGTGCAAGTAAGGAGGATGTACTTTTGCTTTTCTTCCCTCCTTGACTTAACACAATAAGCGTCTGTGTGATTTTTTGCAGGTTCTTGCGTGCATACTCAAAAACAACGTAGATAATTTATATTTACATTACAATCTCAATCGTCAAAAATGAAATACAACAATAAGGAAAGGAAGAGAGGCCTTATGGCTCTTGAAACACATATTACATAAATGGAACTATAATGGAAATGCAGACTAAAAGTATCTTCCTGGGAGAATCCTGCTTCTAGTAGATCACGCTAGCTGGAACTAGGATCTGCAAAAATGCCCCCAGAACCTGACGGACATTGCATTAAAACTCAAACACAATGCCCGTCAGTAAGGATTACTCAAATAGATTCCCAAACATCAACTTCATTTAAATAGTTAAAAGGCATTTAGCAGTGTAATGACATTGTATACTAATATGATAAAAGCATATTACGAAAGAGATTTAACAAAAGATGTGAGCATGCTGAAGGTTAATACATAAAATTAACAACGATTATCACATGATTTGCATTTCAAAAAGGTAAAGGTGGTTTGCAAGTTGAATGTTTTTCAGTTATTCATGCTCGTGATAAGTCCATGTCTGAGTAAGTAAAGTGTTCTTGATACACCCTATCATCGGGGGTTTACCGTGACGTTTCTTGCCTCCTAACCTGGAAGATGGACAAGATGCTTGCCTCCATTGGTGTGGTTATGGAGGTAGCCATATAGTGCTCAAGACACACTTACAAACTCTACTACATGAACCAACCCCACCCAAAGTGTCTGTCTAGTCATCGACTAGGTTTCACCCCATCTGTATTCGATGGTTCCCATCTGTATTCGATGGTTTCACCCCATCTGTATTCGATGTATATCACACATATGTTTTCGAGGGTAGTGTCCCACCCTTTGTCCAGTTTAGTCTTTTTTTGCTAGCAGGCAGATAGTAAATTATTCCAATCAAGCAACTTCATCATTACATGTCCATTTAACATCAGAAAGCAACTAATAAGGCGAAAACAAGCAGTTCAGCTCTAAAGTTAACAAGCACATAAATAACAGATTTTGGCACTAAGGTAGAGCAGTTTAGTTTTGCAATTCGTTTACAATAAAATACCTGCGAATTTAAGAAACCAAGAGTGTTAGAACATATAAGGGAGCAAGTGCATAACAACTTATAAGAACGTGATGTAATGTGAGAACATGGGATTCATACACAATTAACACATGATTTGCATTTGAAACAAATTAAACGTAATTTGCATTAATAACTTGCATTAACACATATTATGTTAACATGGGAGAATAGTTTTAACATATCATGTTTCATTAACACACATTGTTTTTTTAGATGAAAGAGATATGATGAACCTACTATATGATGTGTAGATCTGAAGAGGATGCGGGTATTGGGTGTCCAAATGATCGTAGCGTAAGGCACGATTTATCTGCGTCATAAAAATTCGTGATATCAGACTAATCGTTTTATGCAAACAGAATTATTATAAACTAATACTAATGCTAATTAATCTATTAACAGAACATTTTAATATTACTAACTTATTTACCGTGTATATAATTAAGAAATAATATAAACTTAAACTTGCAACATTATTAACGTTTTACAACCCAATTAACTTAATTAACCATAAAACTTAATATTTAAAATAACTCTAACAACTTAAACTTAATATAATTTTAATGACTTTAAAACTTAATAACTTTCAACTTAACCAAGTAAACACACTTCCCAAATTAAACTCATATGAATCCAAAACCCATTAAGCAATTTAATAATATCATAATTTATTTTTTATACAACATTTTCAATGATTACGAGAGTGTCGAACAACATTTATAATAATTTGACAAAACTGTTGAACATGAGAATTTAACGAACATGTCATGGAAACTAACTTTCTTTGCTATTGTTCAAAACTAAGGTATATCAAGTTATATGTCGTTGGGTCACATTTTTAGTCAAGAATGTCATCGTAGTAATTTCATGCGTCATTTCACATGTAGATTTTGAGTTATACAACTTTATATGCAAAAGACTAAATGAGTATCTCACTTCAAAAATTCACTAAAAATGTACACTTGCTTGATTTCAGTGATTTTGGTGTCGTTGGGTTCGTCTTGAGGGGTACTACGTAATGGTACGCCCGGTTCTCTGTTTCAGTTAAACATATCACAGAATTAGATTTGTTGCGAGATAATCAAAATATCAAGTTAATCCCTAAATTCGGCTCGTCTGATTTTATTGGGCTCTCAGGATAGGGTGATGTTTATATTGTATAATACTAACATGATACACCTTATTTTATTTTAATATTATTACCCTAACATTATTTAACAAAACTAACATGCTGAAATTAAATAATACTTAACAAATTAACATTTAAATCTAATACTAACAACTTATTAATACCAACCTAATACTAGCTAATTACAAGGTTTAATCATCACATTCAATACTCCCACCTACTAGTACTAACTTTGACTAAGGATTAACAAGTTAACTTTCCCTACCTCTCCATGTCACTCTCTTTAATTCTCTTTACTCTCTCTCTCTCTCTCTCTATCTATTTCTATATGCTGTCCCTTTCTTCTCTATTCCCCTTTTTTCATTTTTTAGTTGCAGCCATGGGAAACCACGCAATGGGGGAGGAGGGCCTCGCTCACGCACGTAAGCACGCGGGGGACGGCAGTTCCGACGGTCTCTCGGCGGCGGATGCGAGAAGCGACAGCGACGTCCGGTCAGCGGCGGCTTCGCATGGGGCGGCGCAACGATTCCCGGCGGTTGGCGACAGGTCTCGACGGTGGCACGGCGGTGCACGGGAGTAGCAGGCGGCGGCGGCTCTCCGGTAGCGGCGGCACGCGCAAGGCTGGAGGAGGGGTCGGCCTTCAATGAAGAGGAAAGGAGATGGATGGGTTTGAATCTGAAGTATTGTTTCAGATTTGATTTTTTTGTTTGATTTCTGAAAATGTTTGATCTGAAATTTTTTGTTTTGGATCTGAAATTTTTGGTTTGAGTTTCAGTTTGGGTTGATTTGTTTGATTGGAAGTGGTTTGATTTTTGGGGCTGATTTGGGTTGTGATAAGTTCCAATCGGATGGAATTGCAAGGAGGAGGGTTGGATTTGTCTGTGAAGTTTGCAGATGGTGGAGGAAGACGATGGTGATGGATTTGGATTGTGAAGCTTCAGATGATGATGCTCCCTTTGGTTTGTCTGCTAAATGATGATGGGACAAGGAAATAGGAGGGAGAAGAATAGAGAGGGGGTTGGGTGGTTGGTTGTTTGATTAGGGGTAGATCCACCGTATAGGTGAGTGGGTGATTAGGGGTAACGTTAATTAGTAAAGTAATTTAGTAAATGGTAAAAGTAATAGCTAGAATTAATTAGGAATTGGTAAAAGTAATTAGTGAATAGTAAAACTATTTAGTAAAACTAATTAGTAAATGTAATTAGTAAAAATATTTAGTAGGTTGTAGAAAGGTAAACGTGATTAGGGAAGAGTAATTAATATTATTATTTAAACATTAAAATACCGATTTTCACAACCTACTCCGAAAATTACGAAAGTGCCACGGGTTTGTATCGTCGCGAGAAGTACAAATACGACGTCCATTTTAAGATTTGAGCGATGATAAAAACATGAAAAAAAATCATTTACTCTGAATTCATTTTAAAATAGTTTTGAACACAAAAATCGCACACCACGAAAACAGGTCGTTACACTTGGGTCTAGTACATTCTGATTTATGTGGACCCATGTCTACATTAGCCGAAGGAGGATATTCATATTTCGTTACGTTTACTGATGATCACTCTAGGTTTGGACATGTGTTATTGATGAAACATAAGTCCGAAACGTTTGAGCGATTCAAAGAGTACCGTAACGAAGTTGAAAAACAAACTGGCAAAAGTATTAAAATTCTTCGATTTGATCGATGGGAAGAATACTTGAGCCAAGAATTCCTTACGTATTTAAAAGAGAATGGGATTCTCTCTCAGGTCACACCTCCTTATACACTTCAGCATAACGGTGTATCAGAGAGAAGGAATCACACTTTGTTGGACATGGTGCGATCCATGATAAGTGATACTGAGTTGCGCACCTCCCTCTGGGGCAATGCTCTAGAGATTGCTGCCTATATTCTTAACAGAGTTCCATCAAAATCTGTGCCGACAACTCCATATCAGATATGGAGTGGCAAGAAACTCCACCTTAACCATTTAAAGGTATGGGGTTGTCCTGCATATGTCAAGAGGCATAATCTAGACAAACTGGAAGATAGATCTGTTGGATACAACGATCTAGGATTAATTGTTTGATGATGACAAACATTTGTGAACGATTTTAACCTGTGTGTTAAGTGTTTCAGGAACGGCGAACGTGCGACTAATTCACGGAAGGACTAGGTCAATGTACAAGAAAGATAGGGGAGGCGCAATGTTTTTTAGTTAAAAACTAGGTCAGGCACTATCATTATAAATATAGGCATTGTGCATTTGTGCTTACGGCGACAAGGGAAAAGAAATAAGGGGATTGAGGGGTTTTCAAGGGCAAGCCGAAATTTTTGAGCCTCTCTCTCAGCCGCATAAAAAAAAATTCCAATCACCCATAAAAAATTCCCTTCTCTGTTATCAAAGGCCACCTTTGTCATTATCCCCTTCGAAAATTAAAAAGCAACAAGAGGAGCCGCAATTTTTTTGTCTTGAGATCACATGCGCATCGTTTGAAAAAAAAAAAAAAATTTTTTTGGTGGAAGCCGTGAGCTCCTTGATCAACACGTGAAGGATCAACGTGATTCTTTGTTTGCATCAAGAGAGGGATATCCTAGGATCATTTGATTTGATTATTATTTTAAAATGACACCTCTTTGTTTTTCTTTTGCTTGCAGGATCAACACGTGAAGGCCATATCACAAGTAGCCGAAATCTTAAAAGAAAGCCGCACCAAAAAACAAAAATCTCTGGAAACACCTTCAAGCAAAGTTTTTTTTTTGTTGATTGCTCTTCAATCAAAATATCTCAGAGGGGGGGCCGGCCATTGTATTCTTCAGGACGCACAAATTTGTGGAGAGAGCTCATGCACATTACCCAAGGGAGTTTCATGTCCACTTGTTTTGTTTTGTTTTTTTAATTCCACACCCAACCGAATTCTGTGCATGCATATGATTTTATTTCATAGTTCCACTCACCTTTTTTAGTTGCAGGCTTTGTTTTTCTTTGATTGCAGGTTGCTATTTTTGGTGTTGGGCCAACAAAAAAGGAGCACGCATCTATCTCTCCCATACACAGAGTTTTTGAGAGGAGCGCCGCACAACAAAACTCCACAGAGCCAATCAAATATTTTCAGGAGCCGTGCGCAAGTTTCACCAAGAGGGGAGCCGAACTATTGAGGGGACATCTGAGTCTACATCTACGTCAGACGAGATCTGACCCCGTGCTGACTGACGAGGACATCGCCGCTACACAAACTGAGATTCCTAAACTCTATTTATCATTATTTTGTGTAGTTGTTGTGTTAGATCCTCGTAGGGGAAACTTTACCTTATTGTGTTACTTTTGGGGACCTGACGACTTTATCATTATTTTGTGTAGTTGTTGTGTTAGATCCTCGTAGGGGAAACTTTACCTTATTGTGTTACTTTTGGGGACCTGACGACTTGGGAGTCGTCACGGAGGGAGAGCATCTGACTAGATTGATAGTGTAGAGCACGTGGTGTGCGTACGAGCTAGGTGAGAGTAGATTTGGGATCTTGACTCATTGTAGCTGTACTTAATTACATATCTATCTAGTAGTTGCTTTCGGGGGCTGGAGTAGGTCGTGGGGGACGACCGAACCAGGGTATATCTGTGCGTACTTTGTGTCTGCTATTTTATTACTCTGTTCTGTGCTTATAACTGCGTGGTATTGTTCGTGGGTTGCACGAATATTTTTTAATAGGCCTATTCACCCCCCCTCTAGGCTACGACCCAGATCCAACAAGTGGTATCAGAGCCAGTTTTAGAGGATCTAGTCTAGATTTTTAGATGACCATGAATATATCTGATTGTGCTTTTGCTGAGGGTCAGTCTATAGCCCGTCCACCTAAGTTTAACGGTGTAGACTTTGCATATTGGAAGGCTAGGATGAAAATCTATTTAGTGTCTGTTGATTATGATGTGTGGGATATTGTTGAAAATGGTTATAGTCTACCCACTATTAAAATTGAAGACACTGTTATAATTAAGCCTAAAGACAAGTGGGATTTATCTGATAAGAAACTTTATACTCTTAATGGTAAAGCTATGAATGCGCTTATATGCTCTCTTGATAAATCTGAGTTTAATCGTATCTCACATTGTCTAACTGCGCAGGAAATCTGGCATACTCTGGAGGTGACCCACGAGGGAACGTCGCAAGTGAAGGAATCCAGACTTGCGTTGCTTTGCACTGAATATGAGAGCTTCCGCATGCTACCAACAGAATCTGTGAAAGAGATGTTCGCGAGGTTTACGGACATCGTCTACAAATCCAGTTCCCTCGGTAAGCCATACTCTAGCCAATGAACAGGTACGAAAGATCTTAAGGGCGCTACCAAGCTCGTTCAGGCCTAAAGTCACCGCTATTCAAGAAGCTAAGGACTTATCAACAATGAAAGTGGAGGACTTGATAGGCAACCTGATGTCACACGAGCTTGAGTTGCAGAGTATAGAAGCCAGAGAGAAACCTGAAGAGAAGACCAAAGCCTCCACACCATTAGCTCTTCAAGCTAACGACGACGATCTTGATGAAGAGCAAGCCCTAATGGTCAGAAACTTCGGGAGATACATTCAGACTGATCAAGGAAGAGCTGAGATGGGAAAAAGGTTTATTCGTTCTAATAATTCTAATTTTGGTAGAAATTCCTATGATCAGGAAAGCTATTAATAGAAGTGAATGTTTTAAATGCAGGAAGAAAGGGCACCACATAAAAGATTGCCCACAACAACACACAGCTCAAGTTGCAAAAGGAAAAACGAAAGTGCTTACGTGGGGACATGGATAGCGAAGCTGAGGAGGAGGATGAGGAACATGAAGCCCACTCCTGCATGGCATTGATGGCCAAACACAATGAGGTAGAATCTCCCACTAAAGCTGAATTCATAGAAATCTGTAAAGGCATGCAACATAGAATTGATGAGCTAGAAGCTGATGTGGAATGTTATAGGAATGATAATTTTGATATGCAACAAGCTGAGTATGACATGTCTATAGAATTGAAAAATCTTAAACAAGAGCTTGTTGCATGCAAATCTACCATCACCATTTTAGAAAAAGAGAAAGCTAGCTTGCCTGAAAAAACTGATTGGTCTTTCATGTCCCTCTTTATTAAATGATATTAGCATGTATAAGCTTGATAAGATAAAGCTTGAAGTTGAAAATGAATTGCTTTCTGAAAAGATTAACATGCTAAATCTTGAACTTAAAGAGAAAATGAGGGATTTTGAAAAGAAAGAAGAGGAAAACAAGCAAGCTTTCGTTAGTAAAATGCACTGTGCTTGTGAACGAAAATGATCATTTGAAATCCAAAGTTGCTAGTTTAGAATTGTCATTAAAGAGATTTTCCATTGGTAAACAAAATTTGGACATTATACTTGGGAAATCAACTTTATGGCAATAATAGACGAGGACTAGGATATGGTTCTAAAAATGTTGAAAAATCAAATTATAGAAAAGTTCACATTGAAACAATAAAAGTTGAAAATTGTCATGCAAAGTGCTTTACATGTGGATGCGTTGGTCACACTTCATATCATTGCAAATATAGGAACAAAAACATTAAGTTCAAACAAATATGGGTTCCTAAATCTTTGATGACTAACGTGAGTGGACCTTGTTGGATTCCAAGGTCACACACGACACCTCTTTTGTAGGTGGATGAAATTTGACGAGGAGCAATAAATTGGATGTCTCATTATTTTTTTAGCTCCTTAGTCAAACGGCGACGCGAAGGTATATCTCATTCTTTGAACTTAATGCACACCTTCATAGCATTTTTTTTCCTAAACATCTTTGTGTGCTTGGATTTTCTTTGTGTTTGTTTTTGTTTGCTTGATTGTTTTTTAGTGTGTTTATTTCAGTATAAAACCAAAAAAAATGAAAAAAACAAAAGCAAAAAAAAAAATGAGCTATTGCATATCTTCCTCTTTGCATCGTTCTAGTGCTATAAATGAATGATGATCATATCCTTGCAGAAATTGTAGTATTATTATTTTTGGCTACTTGCGTATGTTTTATTTCAATAATAGCCATGCCAAGTTCAATGCTTTAATAATATGATTTCTACACCTACTTTCACTTCCACGAATGTTAAACTATGTCGTACTTTTGGAGATACTATTTATGAATATTGGAAAGTGAATGTAGGCTGATTATTAACTGAAAAATCTAAGGGATATGATGTGATTTGCCATGAATAAAAATTGAGCACAAAACAAATGAAATGAATATGAAAAAAAATTGAAAATTGCTCCGTATGAAAAATGGATACAATTCATGGCAAATACACTACCCACGAGTATCCAACATAAGCTTTATGGGTAATCTTTAGCGTTGGTGTTTTTACTCGTCAAGCAATGTCACCCCCACATCTAAGAGTCCTTTTAGGCTATGTTTTGGTGAGTGATACCTTGAACTCATTTCTAATGAGGTGGGGAAAATCAATCCTAGGTGATATAAAGTTATTTGGAAAATGTGGATTGGTTTTGGTTGAATTTGTAAAAGTATCTCCCTTTGTACTTCTATGTTTAATAATTTGCACTTACACGATGGTGTTTGAATTCTAATTATCATTATCATTGGATTTGGAGTGCTAATTATAGAATGACGACATGCAAATTCTAGTTATAATTAATAATACTCTCTTTTTACATGTGCTATGTTTTAATCTTCATGAATACTCTTTTGATGATGCCAAAGGGGGAGAAAAGTGTTGAAAGATTTGTGGTATTTGTGGTATCAATGTTGGTTCAAAATACGGTATTATTGATTGAAGGGGGAGCAATGAAAATACATGAGAATGGGGAGCATGGAAAAAGGGGGAGCATGCTAACTATATTGTTATTATTGTTGATATCATCTCATTGAACATCATATTGCATTATATCTTTACATCATTCAACACTCGTCACACACGTACACTTATTTGTGCAAATCCTTTATGGGTTTGTCATCATCAAAAGGGGGGAGATTGTTGGATACAACGATCTAGGATTAATTGTTTGATGATGACAAACATTTGTGAACGATTTTAACCTGTGTGTTAAGTGTTTCAGGAACGACGAATGTGCGACTAATTCACGGGAAGGACTAGGTCAATGTACAAGAAAGATAGGGGAGGCGCAATGTTTTTTAGTTAATAGCCAATCAAATATTATCACCCAACTACACAATAATCTCAGTGGGCCGAAACAAAAATCCCCATCTTTTTGACAAAAAAAAACAACAAGCACTTGCATTTTGTTTGTAATCAAAATAAGCCCATGCCTTTTCTTTTACGCACAACACTTTCATGCAAAACAAAAATAACCCATCAGCACAAAAAATAAGTGGCAAACCTAATTACTCCATAATAAAAAGTATTAGTGCGTATTTTTTAGTGGGGTTATTCAATTTGGGAGCTCATCTTACAATAGAAAGAATAAGGGAAAAGGGCATTATTGTAAATAAGTCTCCAAAAACTAGGTCAGGCACTATCATTATAAATATAGGCATTGTGCATTTGTGCTTACGGCGACAAGGGAAAAGAAATAAGGGGATTGAGGGGTTTTCAAGGGCAAGCCGAAATTTTTGAGCCTCTCTCTCAGCCGCATAAAAAAAAATTCCAATCACCCATAAAAAATTCCCTTCTCTGTTATCAAAGGCCACCTTTGTCATTATCCCTTCGAAAATTAAAAAGCAACAAGAGGAGCCGCAATTTTTTTGTCTTGAGATCACATGCGCATCGTTTGAAAAAAAAAAAAAAATTTTTTTGGTGGAAGCCGTTTTTTCTTTTGCTTGCAGGATCAACACGTGAAGGCCATATCACAAGTAGCCGAAATCTTAAAAGAAAGCCGCACCAAAAAACAAAAATCTCTGGAAACACCTTCAAGCAAAGTTTTTTTTTGTTGATTGCTCTTCAATCAAATATCTCAGAGGGGGGCCGGCCATTGTATTCTTCAGGACGCACAAATTTGTGGAGAGAGCTCATGCACATTACCCAAGGGGAGTTTCATGTCCACTTGTTTTGTTTTGTTTTTTTAATTCCACACCCAACCGAATTCTGTGCATGCATATGATTTTATTTCATAGTTCCACTCACCTTTTTTAGTTGCAGGCTTTGTTTTTCTTTGATTGCAGGTTGCTATTTTTGGTGTTGGGCCAACAAAAAGGAGCACGCATCTATCTCTCCCATACACAGAGTTTTGAGAGGAGCGCCGCACAACAAAACTCCACAGAGCCAATCAAATATTTTCAGGAGCCGTGCGCAAGTTTCACCAAGAGGGGAGCCGAACTATTGAGGGGACATCTGAGTCTACATCTACGTCAGACGAGATCTGACCCGTGCTGACTGACGAGGACATCGCCGCTACACAAACTGAGATTCCTAAACTCTATTTATCATTATTTTGTGTAGTTGTTGTGTTAGATCCTCGTAGGGGAAACTTTACCTTATTGTGTTACTTTTGGGGACCTGACGACTTTATCATTATTTTGTGTAGTTGTTGTGTTAGATCCTCGTAGGGGAAACTTTACCTTATTGTGTTACTTTTGGGGACCTGACGACTTGGGAGTCGTCACGGAGGGAGAGCATCTGACTAGATTGATAGTGTAGAGCACGTGGTGTGCGTACGAGCTAGGTGAGAGTAGATTTGGGATCTTGACTCATTGTAGCTGTACTTAATTACATATCTATCTAGTAGTTGCCTTTCGGGGGCTGGAGTAGGTCGTGGGGACGACCGAACCAGGGTATATCTGTGCGTACTTTGTGTCTGCTATTTTATTACTCTGTCTGTGCTTATAACTGCGTGGTATTGTTCGTGGGTTGCACGAATATTTTTTAATAGCCTATTCACCCCCCCTCTAGGCTACGACCCCAGATCCAACAAGTGGTATCAGAGCCAGTTTAGAGGATCTAGTCTAGATTTTTAGATGACCATGAATATATCTGATTGTGCTTTTGCTGAGGGTCAGTCTATAGCCCGTCCACCTAAGTTTAACGGTGTAGACTTTGCATATTGGAAGGCTAGGATGAAAATCTATTTAGTGTCTGTTGATTATGATGTGTGGGATATTGTTGAAAATGGTTATAGTCTACCCACTATTAAAATTGAAGACACTGTTATAATTAAGCCTAAAGACAAGTGGGATTTATCTGATAAGAAACTTTATACTCTTAATGGTAAAGCTATGAATGCGCTTATATGCTCTCTTGATAAATCTGAGTTTAATCGTATCTCACATTGTCTAACTGCGCAGGAAATCTGGCATACTCTGGAGGTGACCCACGAGGGAACGTCGCAAGTGAAGGAATCCAGACTTGCGTTGCTTTGCACTGAATATGAGAGCTTCCGCATGCTACCAACAGAATCTGTGAAAGAGATGTTCGCGAGGTTTACGGACATCGTCTACAAATCCAGTTCCCTCGGTAAGCCATACTCTAGCCATGAACAGGTACGAAAGATCTTAAGGGCGCTACCAAGCTCGTTCAGGCCTAAAGTCACCGCTATTCAAGAAGCTAAGGACTTATCAACAATGAAAGTGGAGGACTTGATAGGCAACCTGATGTCACACGAGCTTGAGTTGCAGAGTATAGAAGCCAGAGAGAAACCTGAAGAGAAGACCAAAGCCTCCACACCATTAGCTCTTCAAGCTAACGACGACGATCTTGATGAAGAGCAAGCCCTAATGGTCAGAAACTTCGGGAGATACATTCAGACTGATCAAGGAAGAGCTGAGATGGGAAAAAGGTTTATTCGTTCTAATAATTCTAATTTTGGTAGAAATTCCTATGATCAGAAAGCTATTAATAGAAGTG